>OY728141.1:1002912555-1003512555 GCA_963277665.1 Viscum album
ATATTTGTGGGTGATTATTGAAACTCATGCCATTATTCTATAGTCATCAATGAATAGAACATAATATATAATCCCATCAATTTACCTTGGGGAAATTAGGCCACACACATAAATATGCACCAGCTCAAGTAATCTTGTTGACTTTTTCTCCTTTTTCTTATATGTCTTTCAAATGATCTTCCCCTGTTGGCAAACATCACACGTATGAGTACAATAACGTGATAATCTAGGGAGATTTTGTGATACATTATATTTTACCAGATCTTCCAAGGAACCTTGGATTATGTGCCAAAGATGCTTATTCCATAACTTTTTTTCTTCATCCTTGGACAGAAATCACATATCTTCTTCTCCACTCATAAGGTAGAGATTCCCTTTCATATGCTTTCTTTGCAACACAAAAGACCCATCCTTTTCCTTAATGATATATAATTTCTTGAAAAAACTTATGTCATGTCATGAGTCACAAAATTGACTAACACTAAGCAAGTAGTGACTAAGCCCCTCACACTAGTACAAAAACCTTTTTTTACGTCGGTTTTTTTTTCTTTTTAACGTCGGTTTTTAGGCGACGTTATTGCGAGAAACGTTAAAAATATGATTTTTTATGTCGGTTATCTAATAACCGACGTAAAAAATGGGGTAATATAGTTTTTAACGTTGGTTTTTAAAAAACCAACATGAAATACATTATGGAAAATGGTGATAAGAAGCCATTTTTTACGTCGGTTTTTTAAAAAACCGACGTTATAAGTCATTTTTTACGTCGGTTATTTAATAACCGACGTTAAAAGTTATTTTTAACGTCGGTTATTAAATAAACCAGGTAAAAAAATTTAGTATCTTGTAGAAAATTTTCTAAGCTTTCATTTGACAGGTTATAGAGCTCAAACAGATTTACGGATCAAAAGTTATGACCATCAGAAGTTTGATATTTTTTTCCGAGGAAAGATTTAATGAGCCAACCGTAGCTTCATATTAGAAGGAATTTTTGAATACATAAGGGGATTTGTAGTTTTATCATGATATAAATAATCATCCATCATTATAATAAATTAACAATCGTTAAATGTTATATCAATTAAGAAAACTACTCATAGAAAATATAAATCATGGGAAAATAATTACAAATACCTTGATGAGGTCGCGGAAATAAGAAATCGTTGATTCACGTTGAAGATAAAACAAGTTGATTCAGTGGAACGATGATGGTTGAATGAAATGATCATAAAATGGTATATCAATTAAGAAAAAAAATCAAAAAAACCATAAACCATGGATGTATGATTAAATATACCTTGATGAGATCGCGGAAAGAATAAATAATTGATTCACGTTCAAGAGAAAAAGAGTCGATTTGGGGGAACAATAATGGTTGAAATAAATGATCTTCAAATTAGGATGGGTGTATAATGGAAACATATAATTGATATTCTATGAGAAAACGTGGTATTAAAAATTTAGGCGGCAATTCAAAATTTCAATGCCGCAATATAAAAAAATTGAAATTTCGCGTTAGCGGGATATTAAAAATATCATTCACGTCGGTTTTATGATAACTGACGTGAAAAGGTATTAAAATTTTAACTTATTTTTCACGTCGGTTATTATAAAACTGACGTGAAAAATCAATCTTCGTCACTCTTTCACGTCGGTTATTAAATAACCGACGTGAAAAATCAATTTTCATGACTTTTTCACGTCGGTTATTTAATAACCGACGTGAAAAAAGTTTACAAAAATGTAGTTCATTTTCCAAGATTTAATTTGATAGGTCACAGAGCTCAAACAGAGTTACGGATTAAAATTTATGGCCTTCGGAAGTTGGACATTCTTAAGACATCGTTTAGAGATGATCAACTTTTGAAGGCCATAACTTTTAATCCGTAACTCCGTTTGAGCTCCGTGACCTATCAAATTGAAGCTTGAAAAATACATTACATTTTGGTAAACATTTTTGCACATCGGTTATTAAATAACCGACGTGAAAAAGTCACGAAATCAATTTTTCACGTCGGTTATTTAATAACCGACGTGAAAAATAAGTGAAAATTTTAATATATTTTCCTGGAAAATGATTTTTCACGTCGGTTATTTAATAACCGACGTGGAAAAGTGATGTAAGTTGATTTTTCACGTCGGTTATATAATAACTGACATGAAAAATCAGATAAAATGGATTTTTAACGTCGGTTCTTATATAACCGATGTGAAAAATCAGCGAAAATGTATTTTGACGTCGGTTATATAATAACCGACGTGAAAAATCAATTTTTAGATATTTTCACGTCGGTTCTAAATAACCGATTTGAAAAATCATAGAAAATGTATTTTGACGTCGGTTATATAATAACCGACGTGAAAAATCAATTTTTAGATATTTTCACGTCGGTTCTAAATAACCGACGTGAAAAATGGTGACGTAAAAAAAGGTTTTTGTACTAGTTTCAACAACCAAGACATCTTCTCATCTCATGTATTTTCCTCCAAACATGGCTTTTCCTGAACCAATAATTCTCAAGCCCTCATCATTACCGAATTTTACAATACCTTCTTTATCATACTTGATTCCAATTACTAGATTCTTATTTCCTATAATATGGGAAGTTCATCCACTATCAATTATCCATGTCTGTATATGATTGGATTCCTTGAATGTAATTTCTACAACAATGAACTGCTCGACCCTTTTCTTTTTTACCCAAGCCTTTTAATTCATAATCAACATGGAATGATAATCTTGATCTTCCTTAGTATATGATGCGTTAGCTTGAACCGGCAGAACTGCAAATCAATTTTGAATTTTCATCTCACTTGAAGATACTTTTGGTTGCTTTTTAGGAACAAATTCATTTTGCCTTAGAACATTCCTCTTCATTGTTTATGTTTAATACCTTTCTATATGCCTGAGTCATTTACACCTGAAACAATGACCATCAAATGATGACCTATAATTTTGAGCTCTGTATGACCACCTATGTTGGTCTTGTTCCCTTTAGTACCTCTTTGATATGGAGAATACATTTTGAGAGTGTCTCATCTTACCACAACAATAACATCTTATGTGAGTTATATTCCTATGTGGAAATGATGCACCACTAGTTGCGCATTGGGTTCTCCGAATCTTCTAATTCTGCTTCATGCCCAAATCAATCTTCAATCTTGGATTGGGTTCTTGTGGTCTGACTTGAACCATAACAGCTTTTTCTTTTAGATCAAGTCTCATACCATCCTTATCATTCAGAGCGGATTTGTGCTTCTGTCCTGATGTACCACTCTTCTTAAATCTCATCTTCTCTATTACCTATATGATCTTCTTTCCTATTAGTTTTTCCTGATCTTCAATTGTTCATCAAAAACTGATGACTTCTTCTTCTATTTGTTCAATACTCTTAATTTGATATTTTCCAGCTTTAGTCAAACTATCAATTTCAATTTTATGTTCTTCAATTTTGAGTTTGTACTCAACCACGTTTTCAAAGCTTTTTGGAATTGAAGACCTTAGCTTTTCAATTTATTTATTCATCTTAGAATTCTCTTCTTCCTACTGCTGCATAAAGAGTTTGGCATCATGAACAACTTTGTTAGATTTCTTCATTTTGGCTCTCAAAATATCTACCTCTTTAATGGAAACTTCTAATTCATCATGAAGATCAAATCTTCCTTCAATTTCTCCTTCTTCATTATCACTTTATTCTCTTGTTAAATAATTTCTAGCAACTACCACCAAATCATTTACTTTATGATCTGTGCAGTCCTGCAACTCTTCTGCCTCAGATTCTTCTGAACTTTCATCCTCCCTTGAAAGTAGATTTTTATTCTTAAAGAACTTTCTCCTAGTACTTCTCCTCTCTTTCTCATTTGATGAATACTTATTTTGGATAATTTCTTCATTTTCTTCATTTTCCTCATCAAACTTATTAGGACAATTTGCTGAAAAATGCCCAATATTTTCGCATCAAAAGCATGCAAATGGATGTTTAACTTTGAACCTCCATTTTTCCCTTGCAGATTAGAGGAGAGAAATGACATGAAATCATCCATATTGTTCTCCTTAGGTCTATCTTCAATAGAGATATTCTTCATGGCCTTGAATTCCACTTCCTTAGGATTCCCTTTTTCCACTGCATCATTATCATAATTTATCATTTCATATGCTACAAGGGTACTGTTTAGGTTATCTAGTGTCATCGTGTTTGGATCTTCATCTTCCAACACTGAAACTTTCGGATTGAACCACGGTGGAAGTTTCCTCAAGATTTGTTTCAAAATCTTTATATCTCCAATTATTTCTCCAATACCCTGCATGTCTTCTACAATTATATTTATCCTATTGAAGAATTCATCAACTATCTCATTGGGATTCATTCTGAGATCCTCATACTTGTTCCATAGAACCTGCAGCTTTGCTTCTCTGACTTTTTTCTCACCCTCATAAATATTTAAAAAAATTCCCACATTACATTTTATGTTTTATAGGACATCACATTCATATAAATTGCATTTGATAGAGATCCCCCTAAACTATTTATACTTTTAAAATTAGCATCCAATTATCTTCTTTCAGCTTCTGATAAAGTGACACTATTAATGTCAACCGATATTACATGCATAGCTACTATAAATACTTACATCCCTACTAATCGGAAGTAGTAATGCATCGGATTATTCCATAGTTTAAAATTATTTCCTTCAAATATCAAAATTAATTTATGATTGACCACCTCTATTAATTCTTCTTGAGAGAGAACCACTGACTTTCAACCTTTCCCTCTGATACTAATTGTTAGGTCAACTATGTTGAATACCCTGAGAGGGTGTCTGAATCCAGGTATGACAAATTAAAACCTTTTATCATTCGGATCTGGTTTTGTTTTTAGACAAAACTAAATTCCCTCTTCCTCCCATAGAAGTATAAAAATAGATATGAAATCAAGCACAGGACAAAATGATTTTTTACTTTGTTCACCCTCACTGGGCTACGTCCAAGGAGCATACAATGTAAATGTGTCGATGTACCAAATTCACTAAGGCTAATTGCCAATAATGAGTGAAATGTTTGGTCTAGATCTTTTATACCTAAGCTCACTACCTTTAAAAGGTTTAGGGTATGCTCACTACATTCCCATGGGTTAATCCCTATGCCTCTTTCTCTGGCTCACTGCTGGTGGAAAGGTTCATCGTCTTCCTCTTCCTTTGCTCACTGCTCTTGGAAAGGAATACACTCACAGTTTATCGACTTGTAGGTCAAAAAGAGTTTATGGACATGTAGATACCTTCATTTTAATGAATTCATACATCCTCAACTATAGGTAGATTCTCTTTTGAAGTTCCTTTTTCACCTGCAGATGAATTCCACCTTCCTAAGTACTATTAGGTACCGGAAAATACTTTTGCAAATTGAATTGAAGCTTTCGTGAGCTTCCTTGTGAAAATCGTAAACCACCTTCCTCTCCCACATACTGAGTACTAGGTTTGGTATGTGGAATACCTCCTCCGCGTACTGCTACCACTGATATGAATCACCCTTCATCCATGAACTGCCTCCGCCTTCGCGATCTCTTACCTCTACTGCATACCGATTCCGCACACCTCCTCTTAGAAATCCCTCCCATCCGTGAACTATTATCTATTCAAGGACTGTCTTCGCTTCCATGTATCGGAGATCTCCCTCCACATATCACTTAAAAAATTCATTCTCTCATGTACCGGAGACTCCTCCTTTGCGTATCGAGTCTTAAGAGGATACAACATTCCAGTTAAATCCTTCGGTAGAAATTCTTCTGCGTGAACCACTATAGCCTTCACGGGATTATCCCTCACAAACTTCCTTCGGAATTTGCCGAATTCCTAGAGAAAAAAAGTGTTCTCTAATGATATTCAATATACCCAGTAGTCGGTGGGATTAGTTTTCCTTATATAGGTAAAGATACCCGCTTAATCTGTTGAATTGAGATTTGCCAAATCTTCAACCCAGCCTCCACTGCGTACCGATTCTTCTTCCGTTGCGAACTACAAGCCACCCACGAACCATTTTTCATACGAAATCTGCGTACTACCTTTTCTCTTATGTGGTCGATCCCCTCCACCAATGACAATCCATCCACATGCCGCATTGCCTTCCTCCACGAACCATTGTTGTGACCATTTCTGGTTTCGCGAATCACTCCTGCATACTATTCTCAGTGCTCCACGTACTACTCCCAGAACATGGTACACAGCCCATGAATTATGGTACACGGTCCTCACCCTTTTCTAATATTATTCAATGTTCTTCACACTGTTCACTCCTATAAAGAAATCCTTCGTTTTCAAACATCAGACTCACGATTTTGAGGCCCCAAAATTTGGCCAACACTGGGAAACTGTGCCACCTTAAAAACATGTCTTCGACAAACACCAATTATTCTCATTTTCAGTCATATGGATTTTTCAACAAACACAATCATACCCAAAACATTCTGAGAGAACACCTTGTGGGATTTTTTCCCAACACACCTCTTATAGGTGACCCGTGAGAGGTTTTGGAGGGAATCCCCAAAACTTTCCTGCTTACCCAAATTTCCTAAATTTTCATGTTTCTTGAAATTTAGGGTCAATCTTGACCTCATCAAATCTTCTAAAATATTCTCAATCCTTCTCAAATATTCTATCAACTTAATCTCTTCATTAAAATTTCTTTCTAAATGCCAGTCTGGATCTGATTTTTGAATCTGATTTTTTCATTCCATTTTGTTTCTCCATTTCAATTTTTGAATCTGATGCTCTGTACCAATTAAAAGTTTTCCTTAAGTTTCAATCTCCCCCTTTATAATACATTTATAAATATTATTTAACTATTCTCTTGACCCAGTTAAAACCTTATTTAAATAATGTAATTCAACCCCAAAATGGTTGAATACATTGTTGATCATGTTCTTTTCTTTTCTAAACAATTTGTTTCTCTAAATACAATGGAATATTAAATTCGATCAGCAAATTATTTATCTTATGAATAAAATTCCACTTGAGAAAATTAATTCCCTTTTCCATTAACTTCATTCCCCCAAAGAATTGTTTCTTTTGGTTTTTTCTCTGAATAAAAACCAGTACCTTCGGTTTCTCACATTTTTCACAAACCTCCTTAAAATTTATAAATCTGATGATCCCATGACTTTCACCTTTTGAATACATTGATTATAAGATGATACAGTTCCCACATTTCTTTTAGAAACATTCTTCTCTCCTACACATCCTAAATCATATTTCTCAGAATACAATTCCCCCGAATATGATCAGGCTGAATACTATTTCCAGCACCCTTTTTCTCTTTCCATCTAGTTCTAATTAATCTGGATATGATTTGTAATATTTCTTTCTTCTATCAAAATCATATCACCTAGAATTCAATTGGAAACATCCCTTTCACTCCCCTTTCATTCATCAAGATTTCACAATAAGTTTCACAATTTACTTTTGATATATGAGAACTCCATGATCACTAATACATCGTTACATTTAATTTTTATGTATTCATGAAAACTTCGATTCTCTATTAATATAAACACTTCTTCTACCTCAGATCTAGATTGAATCCAATGACCATTTACTTCTAGAAATATTCTTCTTCATAATGACTGATCCTTTCTTTTCGGGCTTAGTGTGAATTTGATTACAATCATTACGATCTTTTCCCATACTGGACCCGAGATGATTCTCATCTTTTGAAAATAATGTTTAGTATGATTTTCACCAAAAACAAAGTGAGGTAGTTTCCTTTATTCAAAACTTTCCTTGATAATAAAAGGAAACACCCGAAAACAATCACCTTGCTCTTCATCTTTGTCCTAAAAATCCCCCCCCCTTTGCATTTTGTTGTCAAGCAAGTTTCATAAATCACTAAACTCTGTATCCTAAAGTAATGGATTGTTAATCAATAATTATGACCTTATGTGATCTAACTCATTTTAGGATATAAGAATAATTGACATCAAAACCATGTTGTCCAAAATTAGTGATTATGACAACCTTTTTCTTCTTTATTCCTCAACTCTTCTTCAACCTTCCTGGAATAAAAAACAATTTATTTTCCTATAACCACTCCAAAAAATAATTAGAATTGTTCACTCACAAAACAATGCGGAATTTATAGCTTACCCATAACTCCCTCTTTTTAAATGAAATAAATTTATTTATGAAAAAATTCTTCCCCTTGATAATAAAATCCAAATTTAAGATGAGGGAGGGTACAAACACATACCTCAACCTTGATAAGAAAGATGTTGGATGACCATGTTCAACCTCAATTTAGAAAAATATTCCTTCGGTAAAGGTTTTGTGAAAATTTCATTAACTTTTTATGATGTTGGAATACACTCCAACTTCGATTCATTATTCTCTACATGTTCTTTGATGAAATGATATTTGATATCAATATGTTTTGAACAATAATGTTGAATTGGATTTTTAGTGAGATTGATTGTACTTTGATTATCACATCCCAAGAGAAAAGGTAACTTTACTTCAACAAGTATGTATTCTAATTGATTTTTCATCCACATAAGTTGAGTAGTGGCTTGAGTTGCAGCAATATACTCATATTCAGTTATACTGAGAGTTACCGAATTTTCTTTCTTTTAATTCCAACTAACATAATTATTTCCCATAAATAATCCTCCACAATATGTGGATCTTCAATCATCAACATTTTCTTCCCAATCAGCATCTGAAAACCCAAACAATTAAATACTATATAAGCTTCCATACCTAATTCTGAATTTTTTTTGTGCCTTTGATGTATCTAAGAATTATTTTTTTAGCAATTAAATGTGATTATTTTTAGCACTGTAAAATCTTGCACATGTGGTAACAACATAAACAATGTCGGGTCTTGAGGCAGTAAAATACAAAAAACTTCCAATAAGCTTTCTAAATTCTTTCTAATATACTTATTTTCCTTCTCCATATTTACTCATATTTTTTCCCACCACAATTGGTGTGGAAACTAGTTTTGAGTTTCCCATGCCGAATCTCTTTAGAAGTTCCTTTGAATACTTTTCTTGAGAAAGAAAAATGTATTTCTCTTTCTGAAAAATTTGTAACCCAAGAAAGTATTTCATTTCCCCTAGCATGGAAATTTCAAATACCTTTTTCATTTCTTCAATAAATCTTTCACAATTTCTATCATCGTTCCTATCAAAGATAATTCCATCAACATAAACAATTACAATGATGGAATACTCTTGACTTTCTCTGATGTAGAGATTATTATCAACTCTTCCTTTCTTGAACCTCATCTTCTTTAAGAAAGCATCCAATTTGGAATACCATGCCCTAGAATATTTTTTTAGGATATATAAGGCCTTTTTCAATATACATACATAGATTTAATCTTTCCCAATAAAAATCCACAAGGTTTTTCAATATAAACTTCCTCTTCAAGATCACCATTCAAGAATGTGGATTTAACATCCATTTGAAAGATCTTGTAACTTCATTGTGTAGCTATAGAAATAAATATTATAATTGTTTCTAATATTTGCACTAGAGAAAAGGTTTCATAAATATCAATGCCTTCAATTTGTGAATACCCTTTTTAAACCAATGTTGCCTTATTTCTTATCATTTCACATTATTCATTTAGCTTGTTCTGAAAGAACCATTTTGTACTAAAGATGTTTTTATTTTTTTGATTGGGTATGAGTTTCCATGTATTATTCTTTTCAATCTAATTAAATTCTTCATTTATATCCTAAACCCATTCCAGATACTCAAAATATTTTTTCACATCATTCGGCTCCACTTTTGAATACAAAGAATTATGTGTAATAGAATTTTTTTGATCTTTTGGTTTGAATATTATGATGTTTATCCCCAATTATATTCTAAGATTACACTTAATTTCTCAGCCTAAGATGAGATTTTAGAATATCTTCCTCATCACTAGAAATAGTTGAGTTTGATTCTTCTTCTTGAGTAGGATTAAAATTATCTGTAACCTTATCATAATTTTTTCCCTTATCTTTCCCAACTTCCTTTCCTTCCTAAGTATGTTTATCTATCTCATATATTTAAATTACTTTCATATCAACAGAATAAACAATTATTTTCTTTATTTTGTTGAACCATCTATATCCTCTTCCTTTTAGATCATAGCCAATAAATATTTCAGCATCACCTTTCTTCTTAAACTTTCTATTGTTTACACCTTTCTTCTTTATAATACATGGACTCCCAAAAATTCTAAAATGTTTCAAACATATATTTTTTCCATAAAAAATTCATATATAGTTATATATGAATATTTTCTATAGAAACAACAGTTTTTTATATAAATATCAGTACTCATTACTTACCTACAAAATTAATGAGAAAGCCCATGTTCAAGTAACACGGTTCTCCCCATTTCCACCAAACTTATATTATTTCTTTTAGAAACCCCATTTTTTTAGGAGTGTATGGGGAACTATACCCATTATTAATTCCATGGTTCTAAATATAACATTAAAATTATTCACTTTTATATTCACCACTATTTTCAGTTCTCAACTTTTTCACTAAATACTCACATTCTTTTTCAGTTTTCCTTATGAAACTTTTAAACATTTTCAAAGAATCTAATTTATGTTTCATATTCATAAAAAATTGATGTGAGTAAAATCATCAATGAAGGTTATGAAGTTATTATCTCTATTTTTTTAATATTTTCTCATTGTCTCATAGATGTCGTAATGAATCATCTCTAGGGGTTCTCTTGAAAAAATCTCAACCTTCTTATACACATCATTTGTAATCTTTCCATACTGAAAAATAGTGCAACACCAATCTCTTCTTCTTGGTAAATCAAGAATTTATCCAACACTATATATTTTAGATAACCTTCTCATGTTTATTTAACACATGTTTTCCATCCTTTTATTCCACAGTTTATTCTCTTCCACCATACTCATGTAACAAGAGTTTTTTATTTCACCAATCTGAAACAAATTTCCTTTTGTATATTAGCCTCTTGTAAAAATATTTACATCTTAGATTTTCAAAAAAAACCCTTATTTTCTAAAGATAAATTTGTTGCCCTCATCACACAATTGTGAAACACTTAGAAATTTTTTTTTATCCCATCAATAGACAAATATTTCTTGGATTTAAACTTTTCTTTTCCAATGATGGTTGATCCAACACCTTTGATTCTAAAGGATTCATCATTGAAAAATGTAATTGTTCCTTCTTTAAAATAATTTGCATTTTTCAACAATTTATAATCTCCTATAATGTGATAAGAACACTCACTATAAAGAATCCAAGGTTGTTCTCATTTTTTAGTTTTGAAATCAGTTTCAACAATAAAAACATTTTCTTATTCCTTTTCTTTCTCCATATTCAGATTTTAAGAATTGCTAAGAATACTTTGTTGTACGGGTAACAAAAAAAGACATCATTTTTCAAGGTTTCCAGGATTTTCACATATTTCAAAAATAGTTTCCAAAGTTTGGAACCTATTTTTAATTTTTAATCCACCTTTCTTGGGTTTCTTCAAAACAACCTTCTCATAATTCTTCTTTTGAGGGAATTGAATCCCCCACAACCTCTCCCTTTTATAAAATATGGAATAATATTAATGTTGTTTATTAAACCAACAGATATTTTTTATGTCTAAATCCACCACAATACCATCAATAGCCATAAAATGATTATTTTCCTTTGAAACTTCCATATAGGTTGGAATTAAAAATATGTTTCTCATCCACCTTCTTCTCTTTATTTTCTAAGACATAAATCTTTCTATTATCAATCAGAGTATTACTTTTATTTTCTTCTTTATTAGAACTATTAGTATTTGAAACTTTTTTTGATTCAAATTCTTTTAAAACCTTTTCAGACTCAGAGTTCTTTGAATCTTCTGAATTCCCACCCTTGTTTATTTTGGTAACATACATGACTTTACCAACATTATTTATTTTAAAAACAATTTCATCTTTCTTGTTACCCTTTGAAGGTAAATTTTATTGAACCTTCTCTAGTTTTTCATTTTTATAACTTTCACCAACTTCAGTGATAGAGTTTTGGAAACTTGTATTTCTCAATTCTTCTTTTTAGAGTTTTTGTTGGACATGTTCCAAATATTCTTCTTTTTCCTTCAACTTAACCTCAAAATTCTCATTACAATTATTTTATTCCTCAAGATATTTCTTCAAGTCATCAATATCTTTCACTATCCTTACTTTATCATCATAAAAACACTATTGATTTCTTATTGAGGAACATTCATCTTCTAATTTGTTTTCTTTTTTAATACTTCTAATATTTCTCATACATTCTTTCAACTCTTATTTCAAATGATGTTATAGTTAAGTTACTTCTTCTTCAAAACTACTAATTCCTAATTATTCATCATTTATTATTACAATAAAATTATTTTCAATACCATACTGAATTTATTTTTCAAATTTAGTATAATTTCCTTCTTCTTATTCATATTTAGACAAGAAACTTATTCTTTTGGATTTGAAGAATTTTCTTTATTTCCCTATGGAATTCAATTTTTCTTTATCTATATTTTTTCTTCCATGTTATTCTAGGATTTCTTTCTTCTTCATCATTATCCTCTTATTTCTTTATTAGAGGACAATTATCCGCAAAGTTACCATTTCCTCCACATTCAAAACATTTCAAGGGATGTTTCCCTTTATATTTCCCTGTACCTGTTTTAACATTTTTAGAAAACAAGGATAAAATATCATCATGATATTTACATACCTCACTTTCAAATTTAGAATCACCAACTTCATTTTCAATAAGAATATTCTTTGACTTTTCTTTCTTATCATACTTGAAATACATTTCTTTATCAACTTTCATTTTGCTTTTCATGGATTTATCTCTTATCATTTCATAAGTGATGAGATTGTTATTCAAATCATCAAGATATAATATTTCAGGATATCTATATTCCAATGAAGAAACTTTTACATCAAAATTTTTAGGAAGGATTCTCAATATCTTTTTAAAAACTGCACAATCATATAAATTTTCACCAAGATATATGATAGTACTGGAAATGTCACTTACATTGGTAAAGAAGACCCCAATAGATTCATACTGACATACTTCAATCTTCATATTTGAAGTTTTTACTTCTTTACTTTTGTATTTCTTTTGTATATATTTTCAATTTATTCCATATACCTTTGGTTGTAGAAACACCTTTCACCCTTAGACATTCACTTTCAAAAAGTGATGATAATATAGAATTATTATCCCTTCCTTCATTCTATGAATTATTCTTATCAAAATATGTAAGAAGAAATTTAAAATAAATAGAAAGAAACCCAACTTTTGTAGCTTCAAGAACATCATATCCAATAGATATAAGATAAGGAAACATTATATATTTCTAGATATGATAATTCCTTCCATCAAAAATTGGAACACCTTTACTATTCACACAATTCAAATTCATAATCAACAAAGAATAAGTGTAGGGAACCTATGATCTGATACTAGTTGAAAGTGCCTAGTTAGTGTATATGTATCACTGATATGGGTAGGGGTGAATAGGTGATACTATTTTCTTTTATGTTTCCTCAAAACAACCTTTTCCTCCTGTTAAATATTCAATTCCCCAATAAAAAAAATCAAACACACATCCACAGGAACATAATAATTTACAAGGTTCACTATTCAATAAGAATAGATATTTTCTTGGTATAGTTTTGAAGTAATCCAATAACACACAGTACACAAGAAAAAAATCATTGGATTACGATGAGTAGGATATAGACTTTCACTCATGTAGCACTATGTAAACAATACAATATTGTGTGTGCATCGTCTTAGAACAAATAGGGTAATACAATATTTGTGTAGCAATGCATGCTACCTGTGCTGATTTTCAATTTCTAAAAGTGTATTCCTTTTGAAAAAATTCTTCAATTTATTACCCAGAAGATGGTAAGAACTTTGAAGACTTTTAATATAGAATTCAAGTATGATTTCCAAGTTCGATCAACGTACTCTAATTCTACAGATCTTATTTCCCACTCCAATTTTCAAATCTTATTTCCCAATATGATAGATGTATCTCTATTAGAATACAATCAGGACAATTCAAAACACTTCCTTCCTCAGCTCAAAAATCCCAATATAGAAATCCCTGATCCGATTATCTAGCCTGAAAAAATGATCAGCTGAATACGATATAAAATCTAAATATAGTAATCAACTGAATATGATAATCATTGAATACGATGATTAGCTAAATACAACATTGTGATCTTGTCTCTTCTCCATTCACTTCTTTCATCAAAACTTTTACCACAATGGTTCAATATGAAAGCTTCTTTCTCTCCCTAGAAATTTGTATCTTATCTATTCAATGAACAATACATCCATCATATAAAGTAAAAATTACTTTTCACCTTTTATAGGTGACCCATGAGAGGTTTTGGAAGGAATCCCTAAAACTTTCTCACTTACCCAAATTTTCTGAATTTGCATGTTTCTTGAAATTTAGAGTGAATCTTTGCCTCATGAACTCTTCTCAAAACTTATCTATCCTTCTTAAATCTTTTATCAACTTAGATCTTCCTTTGAATTTCCTTCCAAATGCTAGTCTAGATCCAATTTCTAAATCAAGTTTTCTTAATCCTATTTTTTTCTCCTTTATAATTGTTGAATCTGATATTATATACAAATTACAAGTATTATTTAAGTTTCAAGCTCCCCCTTGATAGCACATTCAGAAATATT
Source organism: Viscum album (assembly GCA_963277665.1). Classification (NCBI taxonomy): domain Eukaryota; kingdom Viridiplantae; phylum Streptophyta; class Magnoliopsida; order Santalales; family Viscaceae; genus Viscum; species Viscum album. The sequence continues at coordinate 1,002,927,283 of OY728141.1, forward strand.
CTTCAACTATTCTCTTGACCCAATTTAAACCTTCTTTAAAAAAATTAAATTAACCATTAAACGGTTGAATACATTTTTGATAAAATTATTTTCTTTTCTAAACAATTATTTCTCTGAATACGATGGCATCCTGAATCTGATTAGCAGGGTATTTATATTCTGAATACGATGCCACTTGAGAAACTTCTTTTCCTTTTCCATTAACTTCATTACTCAAAGATTTTTTTCTTTTGGTTTTTTGTCTGACTAAAAAATAGTACCTTAGGTTTCTCATATTTTTCAAAAACCACCATGGCCTTTATGAATTCGATGATCCAATGACTTTCACATTTTGAATATGATGATGATCGGATGATACAGTTCCCAACTTCCTTTTAACAACATTCTTATTTCCTACTCAGCCTAAATCTGATTGCTCATAATACAATTTCCTCAAATATAATTAGGATGAATATGATTTACAACACCCTTTTCTCTTTTCATCCAGGTCCGATTAATCTGGATATGATTGGAAGTATTTATTTCTTTCATCCAGATCTAATTAGCCAGAATAAAATCAGCATCATCTCTTTCACTCCCCTTTCTTTCATCTATCTTGCACCACAAGTTTCATAATTTACTTATGAAATATGAGAACTCCAATTTCATTAAATTATCATCACATTTTATTTTATTGTAGTCATTCAGAATCTGATTCTCCATCAATACAAACAATTCTTCTACATTAGATCCATTGTGAATCCAATGACCATTTACTTCCAACAAGATTCTTCATCGTAATAATTGATCCTTTCTTTTTAGACCTAGTGTTAATCTAATTATAATAATTATGATCTTTTCCCATATAGAACCTGAGTTGAGTCCGATCTTTTGAAAATAATGGTCAGTACAATTTTCACCAAAAACAAAGTGAGGTGATTTCCTTTCTTCAAAAACATTCCTTGACAACAAAATACAACACCCAAAAATAATCACATTCCTCTTCATCTTGGTCTTAATAAGTTTCATTCCTCCCCCAAACAATACATTTGGGTGTGTAAATATGTATAAATACCTTCAATAGTAGTTTTTTTGGGATGGCATAAGATAAATCATTACCAAGTTTATTTTACAATGCCTCGTATTTCAGTTGGTAAAGGATGAACATTAGGGTACAACAGGTTTAAATCACCCCTTTAGATCACCAAATGGAATTATTATGAAATATTAATGGATTTTGTGGTGGGGGTTCTGCATATAGTGAGGGTCTGTGACACTATCTAAGTGATTTTCGACCAACTTACCAAGTCATTATACTTTTTCCATTGGGGGGTTGTTCATTTGAGAGTGTGGGGTGGTTTTACATATAAGAGATCATATATATTTATGGGGTACCCATGAAGAACATATCTGAAGGTGATGATTGTCTCACATCATGGCTATCGAGAGGATTCTAGGAGGCTTTCGGGACATAATTACAATTGATCATGGTATTTCACCTCCAGATAGATGGTAGACTGGGTGAACTATCCAGGTTTTGGAGGATATACTAACATCCTATGTGTTAGACTTCATCCAAAGTTGTTAGGATCACTTACCATTCATATAGGTTTCCAATAATAATTGATATCACTCCCCTATTAGTATGGAACCTTTAAAGGCACTATATGGGAGACCCTAAAGGTCCCCTATACTGGACTTAGATTGTAAAGACTTCACATTAGGAAAAATCCCTCAAGTTTCCATCTTGGTGTTTTTGGAGTGATTTTATTTGTTGAAAAATCTAGATGACTAAGAATCAGTATGGTTGGTGTTGTCGAAGCAGATATTTAAGGTGGTTCAGTTTCCCAGTGTCTGCCAAATTTTTGGGCCTCAAAATTAGTAGTTTGTATTATGGAAAAGGAATCATTTTTGAAAAATTAGTTCATGGAATATAGTTTTTAGACTGTGAAGTATAGTTCATGAAATTTAATTTAGATACGTTGAATGGTTAAGGAAAATCGATAAAGGAAATATTTTTACATAGTAGTGCCACGCGGACCACAAAGCGCGCTACGCAGAACAAGTAAAGAAAAACTGTTTGCGGGAGGATCATAGTTCATGGGAGGATCATTAGTTCGGGGGAGGTCTGTCATTTTTAGAATTAGGTGGTGATTTTGGCTACTGTAAAGGTTTTTCATTTTTGGATCACATCGGTATTTGCAGAGAATAATGGAGCTATAAGGTCTGCATAGCAGTTCGTAGTGAAGGCTATACCGCATCAAAGTTTTGGATATTTTATATTAGCAGTTTTTTAGGATCTATTTTCTGATATAAAGGCCCCTAATAATATCATTAAGTAGATAAAATTTTCATTATAAAACATCATTGTTCTTGGAAGAATTTGGTGAAGTTTGAAGTAGTTCGTGAGGGGTAATTCTACAAAGGAGAATAGTTCATGAGAGAGGATTCCATGAAAGGTGAAGAAGCTCACGAGAACAATTCTTGAAAGATGGTTTGTGAGGAACTATACCCCAAAACAGAAAAGGTTTTTCATATAATAGGTGGTATGTGAGCTATCAGCAGTCCACAAAATAGGGGGTGGTCCACGAAGAAAGAGGTAACCTTGAAGCACTCATGACACGCAGTGCAACATAGTTCATGGAGGATTCAAGAAAATATATAGAGGATGAAGGATAATTTTTAGAGGGAATAAAATAGCTCGTAAAAGAAATTCCCACAAACTAACAGTATGAGGAATAGTGGATTTCATCTACGGGTGAAAATGGGACTTCAACAGAGCATGTATCTATAACTGAGCATGTGTTCATTCATGAAAATGAATGGACCTACATATCCATAAACTATGTGTGGATCCTTTCTAAAGTAGTGAGAAATTGAAGAAGAAGAAGTTGATCCTTTCCACTATTAGTGAGGTAGAGAAAGAGACTCATGGAGTGACCCTTGGTAAAGTAGTGAGCTGACACTAAACCCTGTAAAGGTAACGATCTTGGGAATAGAAGTGATCTAGTACAAATATTTTAACTTGGTAGTGATCCTTATTGTATTTGGTACATTGGTACATCATCATTTTATGCTCCTTGGTCATAGCTCAGTGATGGTAAACCAAGTAAAATTGTCGTGTCTCATGCATGATTTCAATTCTATTCATATATTTCCATAGGATAGGGAGAGAATAGTGTTTTTTATGAAGAAAAAAGATCTGAAGGGGTAGTTGTTTTAATTTATCATACCCTAATTCACCCCTGCCCTCTCAGGGTATTTAACCTAATTTGGGTAAAAATTAGTATCAAAGCTAAAGGTTAAAAGTCATTGGTTCTCTATCAGTTTAATAAATGGAAGCTATTAATAATAAATGTATTTCGGTATCTTATAGAAACAATTTTTATCTATGGAAGAATCAAATGAAATGCTTATTTTGATCATTGGGTATATATTTACTTATAGTTTTAATGCATGATATTTCTTCCAATATGGACAATAATGTTTTATCTGAAGTAGAACATAGAGAATTGGATGTTGATGCGAATGGTATCAATGCTTTAGGGGGAGCCCTATCCAATGAAATCTATACAAAGTAAATGTCATGTAAGTCATCAAATGATATGTGGGAGAAGATTCTAAACATTTATGTGGGAAAATCAAAAGTGAGAGGAGAATAACTATAGGTTCAAGGGAACAAGTATGAAGATCTGAGAAAGAACCCTAATGAGTCTATTGATACATTCTTTTAGTAGGTGAATATTATTGTGGAAGACATGTGTGTTCTTGGAGAAATTATTGAAGATATAAATATTTTTAAGCATATCTTGAGAAAACTACCACTATAGTTTAATTCAAAAGTTTCTATATTGGAAAATAAATATCTAAAGGAGATGACATTGGATAGATTGTATAGTAATCTTGTTTCATACAAGATGATAAATGATGATAAAAATGATCTAGAAAAGGGAAAGTCCAAATAAGTGGCATTCAAGTTCATGTAGAATATCACTTTTAAAGATAGTCCGGAGGAAGAAGATGTGGATGATTTCATGTCATTTCTCTCCTAAAATATTCAAATAGGAAGAGTAAAGTTTAAAGGGAAACTTACAATTGCATGTTTTTTATGTGGAAATATTGGACATCCTATAGCAAAGTATCCTAAGAAGTTTTAAGATGACGATGAAGACAATGATGAAATTCTCGAGACGAAGTATTCAGATGATGTGAAACATAGGAGGAGTACCAAGAGAAATGTCTTCAAAATGAAGAATCTACTTTCAAAAGAAGATGATAGTTCAGAAGAATATGAGGTAGAATAATTAGAGGACTTAAATGATCATGAATCAGATGCTATGGTGGGAGTTTTCATAAATTCCCAAACAAGGGGATATAGTGATAATGAAGAAGGATAAGTTGAAGGAATATTTAATCTTTAGGTAGAATTAAAATCTTCACTTGAAGAAATAGTCATTTGGAGAGCCAAAAAAATAAATCCAATAGGGTGGTTAATGATGATAAAATCGATATGCAAAAACAATATTAATAAAAGTCTGATCTATAGGATAAAATTTAAAGGATTAAATATTTAATTCTAGATAACTGAGAAAATGTTGTTGATTACAAACTCAAAATTGAAAAACTGAAAAGAGATATTGGTTGTTTGAATAATACTATAAAAGATCAAATAAAACATATCGAGTAAGTTGAAGAGTAATTTGTTAGTATGTGAAGGAAAGTGAAAGATCAGGAGAAACTATTGATTCCAAAAAAGCAGGATAAAAAGGAAATAGAAAAAAGTAAAGAAAGAATTTAGAGTTCTAGTGAAACAGATAAAGGAGTTCCAAGAAGGGAAAATGATTGATCATAATAATACAGCCGGTATGGGGTTTGATTGTAAATAGAAAGCAGTAATGGTTGAAATTAGACAAAAATCTCCTACTCAGAGGTTGAAGATTTATTTGGGTAAGAATCAAAACCAAAAGATTAAAAGAACCTAAGGTAGAATTAGTAGTGTATTATTTCCACACATGAATGCACCTCACATGAGATGTTATTTTTTTCAGAAATATGGGACACTCACAAAAAAAATTCCATATCCAAGAGGTATCAAAGGGAACAAGACCAAGACATGCAGCCATAAAAAACTTAATATTCCATAACATCATTTGATTTTCACTATTTGAAGTGTGGATGATTCAGGAATACGGAAAGTTACTACTCATTGACAATGCATAGAAATGTACCGAAGTAGAATGAATGTGGCTATAAGAAAAATTTCAATGTATCGTTAAATGAAATGAAAATAAAAAATCAGTTTGCATTGTTTCAAGATGAATCTGGTCCATTATACTTTGAGGAAGATCAATATTATCAATTTTTACTAAGTATAAAGTCAAAAACATGGATCAAAAGGAATATATATGAATACGAAGTGATTTCAAATATTACTATTAAAGCATCAGATCGTAATAGAATATAGATCATTAATAGTGGATACACCTCTCAGATGATAGGAAATAAGGATCTATTGACTATAATCGGGTAAGATAAGGATGGTATTATAATATTTGGTAATGATGAAGGCTTGAAGATTGTTGGCTGAGGAAAATCAAGTTTGGGGGGAATGAAATGAGACATGCAGATGTGTTGGTTGTTGAAGGTCTCAGTCAAAACTTATTTAGTGTATGTTAACTATGTGACTCAGTACACACCATAAGATTTTCAAAGAAATTATGTTTCATTACATAAAAATATGGTGCAGTTGTTTTGTAGGGAAATCAAACCAAGGTAAATCTCTACCTTGTAAGTGGAGAATAATATATGTTCTTTTGGGCCAAGGAAGAAGAAAACAAGTTATGGCATAAACGTCTTATTAATTTGATCCAAACATCATTAGAAGATCTGGTGAAATGTAATTTTTCTTGAGACCTTCCAAGGTTGTCACACGATCATGATCATTTGTTCAATTCATGTCAATAAGGGAAGAACATTTAAAAGATATATAAGGAAAAAGAGAAAATGTCAACAAAATTACTTGATTTTTTTCATATTGATGTGTGTGAACCTATTTCACCAATAACTATTAATGGAAGAAGATATTATGTTCTCTTAATTGATGATTATATAATAATTTCGTGGTTTCAATCATCACCCACAAATATTAGGTGTTCAATTTAATAACAACTTTTCGAAGGGAAGTTGAAAAGATGTTTGGTTAAAGAATCTAGAATATCCAAACAGATAATGAAACAGATTTCACAAATAGCCAATTTGAGTATTATCATGAGAAATATGGGATTAGTCACCAAGTATCAATAGTAATAACTCCACAAAAATGGAGTAGTTGAAAGAAGAAATCGAATTATCAATAACATGGATAGAATAATGCTCATTGAGAAAGTACTTTTAGATAAGTCTTGGAAAGAAGTAGTGATGAAATCAGTATACACATCAAATTGAGCATTATTATTTTTGAAAGAAGAAAAGACTCTTTATGAGATATGGTAGGGAAATAATACAATTTTTATGTAATTTATGAGCATGGTTTAACCATAGACCTAGTGAAGATCAATGTAGTGATTTCTTGGGATCCACCTAAGAGTGTTTTATAGGTGTGAAGTTTCCTTGGCTTATCAGGGTACTACCGAAGGTTTGTGGTAGAATTATCCAGTATTTCATCCCCTTTGAATGCCTTTATTTAGAAAGGGAATAATTTTACCTAGAATGATAAGTTCCATAGATCCTTAGATGAGTTGAGTTAGAGACTAATGAGTACTTCTATTTTGAGACTACAGGAGGAGTTTGTGGAGTATGTAGTGAATTTTGATGCCTCGGGAGATGGGCCTGACTGCTTGTTGATGGAGAGGTGGAAAATTATCACATACAGGTTAAGTCAGTTGATACCCTACTAGAAAAACTTTGTGAATCATGACCTAGATCTATAAGATGTGTTATTTTATATAGGGACGTTGATATACTATCTTTTTGGGAGAGTTATTTGTAGTTTACTCATACTATCAGAGTATCAAACCTAATACGACACCACTAGTTAGAGTTTATATAGGACTATGACTTTGAGATATTCTATAATCCAGGGAAGAGAAATGTGGTAGTATATTCCTTTAGTAATAATTCCCAGGCTCGTTTGGTGCATGAGCCTTCTGAGCAGTTGTCTTCCTTGTAGTTGACCCTGGTTGAGTAGGAGGGTGAAGATTTCATTCAGTCGATGGTTTTGACTCCCTGCTTCTCAAGTGTATAAGATAGTCTTAGTTGGGAGAAATAGAATGTGAGGTATTTCATGACTATATATCCTTAGGAGATTCACCAGATGGATTTTATGAAGGAGAGAATCATGTTATCCTTTTCCAGGTACATACAATAGTCCCAGTCACGATGTAGAAGGAGGTTATGAGGGAGTTCCACACTTCTCCTTTGGATGTACATCCCAATGTGGGGAAGATGTACAGAAACCTTCAATGGAAATTTTAGTGGTCCAGAATGAGATAGAGCATGGTTGAGTTTATCTCATGGTGCCTCACATATCAATAGTTGAAGGCTGAGCACCAGGTTTTGGAAAGTTTATTACAACCACTTGACATCCTAGAGTGGAAATGGGGTAACATATAAATGGACTTTGTGATAGGAATTTCACATATAGTAAAGTGCCAAAAATTCATCTGGGTGACAGTTGACCAACTCAGGAAGTTGACATGCTTATTTGCTATCAAGGAGCATAGTTTGGTGGAGAGTTTGAAGCAGATGTGTGTATGGGAGATTTTTTTCCTTCATGGGTTTCCCTCGACTATTGTCTCCAATCATGATTTTCAGTTTATATCATGGTTGTGGAGAGGCCTTCATGAGGAATTCAGGGCCCAGATGATGATGAGTATAGCCTTCCACCCTCAGACAGATGGGCAGACCGAGTTCACTATCCAGGTGTTGAAGGATATACTAAGAGATTTCATTCTAGACTTCATCCATAGATAAGATGATCACGTCCCCTTGGTAGAGTTTGTATAAAAAATAGCTACCACTCTACTATCAACATGAAAACTTTCGAATCCCTTTATGAGATACCATGAAAGTCACCCTTGTGCTGGAAAGAGATCAATAATACATCTCTTATGGGTTTATAAATGGTACAGACAATGGTAGAGAAGGTCTAGGTCATCCACAAGTGGATGAGAAAAACTCAGAGTAGGCAAAAATCTTATGAAGATCGACATCATTGTCCCTTGGAGTTTGAGTATGGAGAAAATGTTTTCCTAAGAGCCTCCCCAAGAAAACTATTGTATAGATTTGGCTGGAGAGGCAATCTACCACTAAGGTTCATCAAGATTTTTGAGATCTTCCATAGGGTGGGCTAGGTTTCTTACTAACTTTCCATACCACCACAATTAGAGCGGGTGTACAATGTCTTCCATATGTCGTATTTGAGGGGATAATTGCATGACCCCACACATGTTATTCACTAGAATGAGTTGGACATAAAGGATGGATCCACCTTTGTAGAGCACCCAATGTCAATTGAGGATCAGTAGGATAGGAATTTGTGTGGACATACCATCCCTTCAGTTCTTGTGTTGTGGTAGCATGGGAACATGAAGTAGAGTTCATAGGATCTAGATATCCAGATGTGGGATCAGTATCCTAAGATTTTTGTGTAGTTTTTCTTATAAGTGATAAAAATATTGAAGGATGGAATGATGTAGTGACCCTATTTTTTCCTTTCAAGACTTTTTAATATTTCTATATATATTTTAAGCTAGGCACTGAGACGTTGTTCAATTCCAAGTCCTGATGTTCCTAGAATTAATTTTATAAAAATATTAAATATGTTTTATATTATGTGAGTACATTTTCTTAATTTAAATAGGATAACTCTTCAAAAAAAATCTCATATTGTAAATCTAAGACCATGTTTGAGTCCTGAAAGTGATTTTTATCTTAGGTGTGACCTCAAACTGGTCGACGCATGGAATTCAGATATCGTGACCATTGGAGGTGCGTTCAGTTAGTTGATTAAATAATTAATTTAATTAATTTATTAATTAACCTAGTTATGGATCCTATATTAATACACTATTATGTAAATTTTATTAGGGTTATCTATATAATCATGGGACTGTCGATAGGTTTATTCTTCCTCCTCCATTGTTGAATCAAAATCTGATAACGATGAGATTCCAGATCATGGAAAATCAAGATGTTCTAAATGAAATGATTACTAATATTCATTAGAGAGTGCGTTCTTCATTGAAGAATGATCCAAAATAAGGTAGTTATCATCATTTTTGTATTCTGCCTCATTTGATTAAACTACTTATCATGATCACCTTCTTATCTTTGATATGTGATGATTGCTAGACTTTTCATGTTCCCATGTACAAATTTAATTGATTATTAATTTTTTTCTCACCCTAGAAATACTTGATTGTTTTTTTTCAATAAATCTTATAAAATGATAATTTTACCTCTGTTTCTTATGAATTTATCCCTTTATTCTTCATGTTAGTCATTAATGGACCACAAGGTCACAATTCAACATTGTTGGGTGGGACTGCGCCCGATCGGACCCCTGAATTCATAATGGATTCATGTGAAATGAATGGAAAGATGAATCAGGTATGGATTTGGGATGATTATAGGTTTCAAGTGATCAATTTAATTATTATAATCCAAAATTAAGATGTCATGTTTTATGTACACATTGCATGTGGGAAGTGACAAACCAAATGGAAATCAATTTTCAGCCACTGGATGGTCAGAAATGATGAATGGAGGCCTTTTCCACCAATTTTATGAGGTTTGGATTTTCTATCAAAGGTGTTGAGGCTGAATCTATTATTTTGGATTAGATCTAGATATTATACCAAAAACTTGACTACACGCCACGTAGTCCAAAGAACACATGGCTGGTAAGGCCTTGGTTATGGTGACTAGGGTTTCTCAAGATTATAAGTATCACATGCCATGTAGGACCCCCACTTTCCACATTACCCTTATGATGGAGAGAAAGTGTGTACTCTAGGGGTACATGGTTACATGCATGTCCAAACACATACCATGTGTTTAAGCACATAGACATGGGTGTGATACACAAACATGGTTAGGGAGCACTGGAAGAACCCCGAATGGTTGAGTTATATAGTGTAGTCCACCTACACACCATGTATGGATACATAGGTAGTGATCCATGTACCTAAAGATACATTTCAAGGTGATGTACTAGGACCACATGCCATGTGGGTCCCCTTACACACCATGCATCCCTTCTTCCCTTTTGATAAAACTTCAATCTCTTGTATCTCCTTCGTTTAGACTTGAATTTTGGCCTATGAGTAGCCTATCCAGAGTTTTTTTTACATAGAACGAAATGGTAACCTCCATAGTGTCTTTTTAGATATGATGTGAGATTTTATAGGTGTGAAACTTATTTTGGTGACACTCAATGATGACAGTGATCAGGAAGAATCATCAGATAGATCAGAGTGGAACCCTCCTATTGGAAAAGGCATGGGTCCTTGATCGACTATCATAGTAGCACCCTCCTATTAGGATATGGAATAGGTCATGTACCTATTCATTGAGTGGTACCCTCCTGTGGATTCATGAAATGGTTCCTCAATTACTAGAGTGTCACTCTCCAGTTAGGCTGGGCATGGTTCCTCTACTATGAGTATGGAACCCTCATATTGGGAAGGTCATGGGTCCTATATCTGCATCTGAGTGGCACCATCTTGTTGTATCATGGAATAGTTCCTTGACTACTAGAGTATAACCCTATAGCTAGGATGGTAATGAGTCCTTTACCAACTACTAGAGTGGTACGCTCTAGTAGGCTAGGAATGGGTCCTCTACCGACAACTAGAGAAGCACCCTCTAGCTAGGTTGTGCATTAGTCCTCTACCAACTACTAGAGTGGAACTTTCCAGCTGGGATGGGCATGGGTCCTATACTATTTACTTGAGTGGTACCCTCCTTCTAGGATAGGTAATGTGCCCTCTAACTATTTACTTATTGACACCCTTATGTTGTACCAGGTCATGGTTCCTCTACCTAGATATTGTGTCCCCTAGACTGTGTGGCACAATGGTGAGGTGTGGCTTGACTTGGATGTCTCTTTAGACAGACGCGTGAGATGTTGGGAAACGTTGATGGACTTCTGCAAATTATGCAACTCTTTTTATGGGTTGGGTTGTGAGATAGATATCCCCCTTCGCTATTGTTTGGGTTTCTTTGGTTTTACCATATATATATTTATATCCATGTTGTTGGATTTTTAATCTCTTGTTTTAGGTTGAGTTATCTACTAATTATTACTATTGTGTCTATTATTTCTCCCCCTTTAACTTTTGGGGTGTCCTTCTAGGTATTTATAAACCAACCCCTGCATGGTATTTTCCCACACATGTCATATATTATGCAGATGATGGATAGGTCGACAATGATTATAGAGGATCTTTGGGATACCTGGTGCATTAGACCGTGTACGATAGTTGAAGATTGAATATCGGGATCTGGACTCTCTCAGCATTTTACTTTCCTTTTTTTCAGGTTGGGGCATCTTTCTAGTTGGGAATATATCTTTCCCCCTTTACTTTTCAGTTTACACCATCATACTCTTATACACCCTAGAGGTTTTTCATATGCATGGTTACATTCTAGATATTCCATATTTTTATTATTATTCATCTACACTTTTGCATTGAGATGGTCTGGTGTATGCATACAGGTACTTTAGGAAAATGCCTCCCATGTTAGATATTTCTTTCGGTGCTTGTCACATGCCCCTAGACTATGGATATGAGCTTGGGGTTGTTTTGTCTCGAGTCTCATTAGGTTAGGTAATGAAAATAATAATAAAACATTTCATCAATAACCCATAAATAATAAAGAATGGGTTTCAAATAAAATTATTGAGTACATAAAAGTTTAAAGACTTGAACTTTTCATAATTTTTTAACCATGAAAATGGAATATGGGTTTCATACACGGTAATACAAAATCAATGAAGAATAATTATATCTATATGAATACCCTTGAAATAAAATAGTTTTGGGTATTCACAATATAAAATGGAGGCTTGAAAAATCCAAGAACAATTTTGAAAGCATAATGGGTATACAAACTGTTTTATAGAATGAACTTAATGAGATATATTGTAAGTATCTCATTGATATAACAATATTTTTATATTAATATAATGATCATAATTTCATGAGAATATAATATATAACACCCAATGATTTTAAAATATGAACATCATGTTCGATAGTGTGTACGACCCAAAACACCAAGATTAAAAGAAAATATAACACCTTGAGACTTTATGATATATTTATTTTTAAATAAATTCAATATCTCTGATATCTTATGATGCACACAACATCAAGTTTAAATTAAACATGAAACTTTATTAAAATATTTTTCTTTAAACGTGACCATTATAACCTAGCCATTAAGTTGGATCGTATGAATATGAATAACTAAATTATGAAAATTATATGGTTTACACTTGTATAAAATAAATTAAATGGTTATCTATTTATTAGAAATAAAATAATAACCATTTTAAAGATAAATAAATGGTTTTTGAAAAATTACATCTTTCTGAATGGCGGATTAGTCACGCTTTGCGCACATAATTGTAAATTAATTTTTACCAATTTTAGAAAATTTATTTTAAAAACTAAACCTAATTTTTAAAATCTAAATTTTAAAATTATCTTTGGTTAAATATTTATAATTTTATAAAAACATTAATTTTTTGATGAATAGTGAAAATTGGTGAATTTTAATTAAAAAACTACTTTTTCATTCAAAGAATTTACAAGATAGATTTTATTTTAATATGGTTTTAAAATTAAAATTAGTTCAATTATATATTTATTAATCCAATTTAGTTCATTTTAATCAATTTTATATTGAATTTTTATATAAATACTTGTTAAACTTTTGGAAGTTTTCTCTTTGGAAAACTACTTTTTCATCGTATATACTAGATTAATTTTAAATTAAATATTTCCACCTCTATGAATGGTATTTAAAAAAAGGATTCCATATTTGGAATAATAATAATTTATATTATGTAATAAGTTTAGCTTAATTTTTTATCATAATGAATAGTAAAAACATTAAAATTTAATTACCACGATTAAGATGAAAATGGGTTTATTGGGGTGTTAAACTAAAAAGATAAGGGATAAAAAGACCTATAAAATTGTCCAAAACCAATTTTAGGACATATTTAGACCATATAATATTTATTTTTCTATAATAGGCCATTTTTTAGCCTTTTGGAAAGTGAAAAATGTGGTTACACTTTTTTATTTTCAAAAAGTATAGGCGTGCCACTCACCTCACATATAAAAGGCCACCCCCTCTACTCTCCTTTTCACACTTCCAAAACAATTTGGTTCAGAAAATACCTACCCAAAATTATTCCTTACTTCCATCCCCATATACTAGATACATGTTTTTTATCATAAATCCAATCAAGGACGGAATTAGGTTAGACTTAAATAGGTTGTCCATAGAAGAGGTAAAGTTTTTAACTATTCATTTTTGTTTTACTTCTTCTTCTAACTACTTCAATTATTTTACAACTACTCTAAAATAATAAAAAAGGAATATATTATATATTTTTATGTTATTTTTTTAATGTAATAACCTATATCCATCTTCACTTCCATCAAATAGGATACAAAATCATCATTCAAGTGTGCGGAGGACTAACACCTTGTGAACCGATGTAGTTCATTTTCCATTACCACTTTCAAGGATGGATGAAATTATGGATTTAACATATTTATATGATATTTATGAAATTATTATACTTATTTAATTATGATATCACATTTACCTTATTACTTTCCATTCCATGAGGGATATGATAATGTCACTCGTGTGTACAACGGACTACCGCCTCACGAAGCGATGTGATTCTTTTCATGCTTATAAATTATAAGGAAGGAAGTAATGATAAAGTTAATTAATAAATGTGATATATATGAACTTAAAATACTTATGTAAATATAATATCACATCTAAATTTTTACCTTCAAATCCATTGGAAAGTAATAATGTTGCTCGTGTGTGCGTATGGACTATCACCTCCACATAGCGATGTGAAATGTTTTTCATTTTATTTTTACATGGATGGTAATAAGGATATATTTTATTAATAAAAATAATTTATATAAAATAATGATCATTATTTAAAGTTTAATTGATATTTATTTTCCTTTTTTTCCATCCGTCAAGAAAAATAAAAACAGTGTTCATGTGTACGTACGACCTACCATCTCCATGAATGGTGTAGTTCATTTTATATCTATAGATTTTATAGATTAATATAAATAAATATATTAAAATTATGTATATGATTTAAAAAATATAAAATTAAAAGGAAAAAATTACTAAACCAAAACATACATGAAAAATGAAGCAATTATCACCTGAAATAATGATTTTAACAAAGAATTTCTAATAAACAAGTGATAAAAGACTAAAAGTAAATAATATATGGTAATATATATGAGTATGGTTATATAATGGATGTGTAATAAACCTATATTTATTAAATATTATTTTCATGCACATACGAAGGAATTTAAATAAGAGTTAAGGGTTTCTTGTCTTGTTTTTACTTCCATGAGACATGTGCCATATTCACCACTTATTCTTTTTTGTGGTGTATATACTTGCCATTTGGATATTTTATATCATGAATATATTTCTATTCATGGTATTTAAAGTTTCATTTGAATTTATTTCTTTCATTATTATTATTATTCAAAAATTTACCAAAGTGGTAAGGGCTTATTTCACAATCTTATCATTATTTAGTATTATTTTTGTTTAACTCTCCCTTGGGGGAATTATTTGATATTTATATATTAAAATAAATATATTTTATTCTCATGTGTTTATTAATGAACTTTTTTAAGTAATAGTTTCATTTTCCCACTCTTTAGTACTTAAAATTATTGAGAAAGTGTTTTTTAGAAAATATGACTTTATTTCTCTCTTAGGTCGAAAATCCATTTTCATAAAAATACATGTTTTATAAAAATGTATTCAATTTTTTTTATCCTTTTACAAATGATTTATTAAATAAAATTTTACCCATTTTACTATTTAAAAAAATAAAATGAATCTTCATTTAATTTTCAAAACAAGGCTCATTTGGATTTTTACCAAAAATATCAAAGGAGTATTTGTTTTAACGTGAGCAACATGAATAGAATTTTACATTATCATGACCAATAAATGTTTTAAAGATTATTTTGAAAATTTTAAAAGGTTATTTTAAAAGAAATTTATTTTAAAAATATTTTGTGAACTTTTAGTTTTAAAAATATTTTCAAAGTGAACATGTTATTTTAATCAAAAATGTTTTTAATGATATTTTTATGGTATTAATATTCACAAATAACATCATCCATTTATTTCACTTATTATCTACTAGGGATATGTTTTATTTATACCATCCTTGTTATTTCTTCAGATGGTTTATGATCAGTTTGAATGGGGATGTTCAATTTTATTACCATTCACCATATTACTTTGGATGGTTTATGATTATGTTTATTGATTGGGGTAAGTATTGAAATTTTGTATGTTAGTCTTTCAATATGAATGTTTATGTTGATTATGTTTCACCAATTTCATATGAGGGATGTATTTTATTTATTAAGTAATGGGTGGGGCCCAGAATTACATAACCCCTTGATGCATTGGCATGTCTCATGAGAAAAAATAGCTTGGTTATTTGGCTGAGGCCCTACCCATTTATTTAAGATGTATTATAATTACACCTTTATGGTAAGAAGACTTGAAATTATCACAAATTGGTATGTATATTATGTCTAACATTATGAATTATATCATTAATAATTCATTCATTGGTGTTCTATGTGATTATTTGATTAGTTATAATATTTATGATTAAGTTTCCAGATCATGTGATTATTTATATGCAATTATTTTATCATCATTTATTCATTCCATATTATGATTAGTTCATTGATTATATGGAATGTGTTTCAGTTATTTACCTTTCCATATCAATTATTCTTATTTATTCATGATATTTTCTACTATAAGCTTACCCTTATTGAGCATCTGATCTCACCCATTTCTTATGTTTCATTTTTTTCGGGATACCAGAAAGTGATTTGTGATTGATAAGATAAGGGTGATAATGGAATTATAAAATAAAACACTTTATATATTTTATGTTTAAAATGTAATGTGAATTTCAAGTATGTATCTAGTTTACCAAGATGACCAAACTATTCAGTATTTTGGGATGTGATTACTTGTATTTATGCCAAAATAATAACGTAACCACTTGATCAAGACTACTATGATTGAGGTCTCTATAGTTGGAATCATGTAAGTTTAGTATAAACCTTGGGAACTAGATTTAGGAAATCATAAATTAGGGAACATAACCCTATGATATACATTAAGGATAAGTAAATAAGAAAATCCTAAAGTTTTGGTAAGGTGGAGATTATGTTATCTTCCTAGTAATACATACCTATCTAGATACTACAAGTGGACATGATTCTAAAATAGTTGTACCTAGGGGTAATAACATAGAAAATGGTACATTGGGATTTGACTCAGTCATCACTTGGTATATGATAATAGGCCTTACTGCACACCTAGTTTGATGTAGCATCTCAACCTGGAAGGCACTAAGTGGTGCCCTGAGCCAGTTGGCCACATGTCCTCAATCACACCTCCCTATATTCCAAAGGCTACTGAATAGCAGTGAAGGCCTAGGGTGTGTTGATGGGGAGACTTTACCCTCATGATTAGAGTGTATTACAATGGTAATATAAACATGATAAGAAGCGAAAAAAAAATATTTAATAAGTAGCAGTAGAAAAATAATAAATCATCTAACATGAACGACAGGAAAAAGATGAATCAATATCATATACAAAAAATATGATCATGTCATGATTATATGCAAGAGGAAAGTACATGAGGATATAGGTATATAGGCATATACAACATGCTAAACTAAAATAAAAAAAGACAAAAAATTTCCTCTACTAGTATCATGAGCATAGGCTCGATCCTATGCTCACGTACTCCATCCTAGAACCATAGATCAATCATCAGAAGTTGGATGCTTCTCCTTATATATAACTTCATGTCTATTTAGGTACAATAGGTGGACTGAATAAGGTGTGAGATATACTCAGTAGGATACCACCAACGTTTTCTATAATAGTTTAGTTTGTGCATATAAAATGACATGTCTACAGGTATATATAAATGTAAGGTTGTAAATAAATAAAAAACATGGGATCTGGTTCCCCATGGGATACCCAACTGACGCTACCTTCTTTAGCCTAAGATGGATAGCTCTGAACCAATATCAACCTATACAAATAATATGATGTGGGTGTAACAATGGGTCATCATAAATCAAGTATCAAGAATGGACCAAACTCAAGCATGTTGTTTGGATTTGCATATGCATCCCTTGGATATCAGTTATGCATTATTAGTTTTTAATATAAGATTCATCCTTAGAATTTAATAATATGTAACCTAATCCCATCCAAGGTGATCCATAAAATGAATCCCAAGTGTCGCTCAAGGGGAACTATAAATACCCAATACTGAAATATTTTGTCTAAGGTGATTCATAAAAGGAATCCCAAGTATCACTCTCAGTTTGGTGTAAAGAATAACCCTCTGATCCCATCCTAGGTATCTCACATAGGGGACTGGGTATCACTTGTGGCATGATATAACCATATTTCCACCGAGCCCATCCAAGGTGACTCCCCTATGGAACCAATATCACTCATGGGTAGGTAAGTGATCCTCCTGGTGAGCCTATATAAGGAATTATATAAAGAATAAAAGTATCACTCCCAGCATATTTACAATCAACAAAAATTCTTAATTATAAATCATGATGATCCCATCTAAGTCATTCTTAATTTGGGACCCTTATATCACCCTCATATTAGTATGAAGGTATGGTTTAGATATCAAGAACTCATATAGTTCAAAAAGGAATTATAACCACCATATTTTAATTAGGTTGGAAAATTCATTTAATTCAAGAAAATCAAGCTATGGAATAAAGCACAAGGGACTAACACTTGTCCAATCATTTCACCTTTAAATTTTATTTATTACAAGGGAAAATACACACCTTAAATTGGTGGTTTAATTCCTTTCTAATCATGAGGATTTCAAGCCATTAAGAAAGGTCACGGCCATATGGGTGGATCACGTCGAGGCGATTGACCAATAATGTTTATTAAACATTATCTAGAACCATATTAGGAATGGGAATAACATTGAATTTAATTAAATAGACTTTATAGATGTGACATTGGAAGAGTCAGTCATGTGACACAATGACACATGATAAATTACAATAAGAATTTAGGTAATAATAACTAGACCACATAACTTAGTCTGGTAGATAACCAATCATGCGTTTATCACCTTTGAATCAAGAAATAATGGAAGAAAATAGAAAAATAGAAAAAAAAAACCTGAAAATATGGCATATGATCTCACACCAAAATAGTGAAAAAAATGGTGAGATTAATGATATAAGGAATAAAGGGGAGTGGATAGCTTACCATTACAGATATAATGCACTTGACAGTAAAGAAAATAGATTCTGGATTGAGGAGAAACATAGAAAACTGGGTTAGGCATGAAGAGGATCTTCATACAGAAGGGGGTTCTATGCAGGAGAGAAAAAAAGAGATCCCCTTCCAAAAATAGGGTTTTTGTCTCTTTAAAATCCATCCCCTGTATTTATATGGTATATAAATGCATTACACGTCGTGTAATGATTGGTTTTTTACCTCCCAAGGAATAACCTTTACACATTGTGAAAGAGGTCTATCAAGCCAAGTTCACATCATGTATTTAAATACATGCAATGTATTTAGTCTACATCTAGGTTTCAGACCACCCACTACTTCCTTTCTCAAAACAAACTAACCCACCCTTAGGCATAGTTTT
The DNA here is from genome assembly GCA_963277665.1 of Viscum album. Classification (NCBI taxonomy): domain Eukaryota; kingdom Viridiplantae; phylum Streptophyta; class Magnoliopsida; order Santalales; family Viscaceae; genus Viscum; species Viscum album. The sequence goes on from OY728141.1 coordinate 1,002,946,270, forward strand.
TGGGTTTAACCAAAATATAAACTTAATGAGGGTTTACCAAAAATCTAAAATAATTTGTACCTCACTGAAAATATAGGATGTTACAACCTCCTCTACTTAAAACAACTCAACCCCAAGTTTCCCTTCCAAGGTCGGTAAAACATCATCTGAGAAGAGATTTAGACATTGATCATGTATATTGGTCTCTCTCTCCCAAGTCTCATCAAGTACATGGTCATACTGCCATATCACTCATACCAGAGGAACTAACCCACCTCAGAGTGTCTTTATGCTCTAATCAATGATACATTTAGGATTATCCTCAAAGGAAGTATCTACATTGATCTCAATATTCTTAGGATCAAACAAGTGATATAGGTTAAAATGATAACAACAAAGATGTGATACATGGAAGATGTTGTTCATGACCTGGTACCTCTAAGGTAATTCCACCCAATAGGATATCATCCCAACTCTATCCATGATCTCAAAATTATCAACATAATAAGGTTGTAGATTGACCTATCTATGAATCCTTCTATTACCCAATCTAGAAAAAACTCACAAAAAGACTTGATGTCCCACCTCAAACTCTAGAGGTCGATGAAGACAATTGGTATAAGACTTCTGTCTAGAATGAGATATAGCTATATGTTTCTAAATTATCTATACTTGATCTAAAGACTTCTAAATGATACGAGGACCCAGTAATGTTGCCTCACCTACCTCTAACCAGAACAGGGGTGAATGAAACAACATACCATAAAGGGTATCAAAAGGATCCATTAGAATCATTTATTGAAATATTTTATTGTATTGAAACTAAATGTGAGGTATATTATTCTCCTAAGAACCTCCAAAATTAAGGATTCATGCCTAGATCGTTTCCTCTAACACTCGTATCATCTACTCATACTGCCCTTCAGTGTGTGGGTGATATGTTGTACTCAAGAGCACCTATAAACCCAATTTCTTCGACAACCTCTACCAGAACCATGATGTAAACCAAGAATATATATCTGATATAATAGAATGTGGAACACCATGAAGGTGAACAATCTCTCTAATATAAATTATCTTAGTCTCATAAAAAGGTATCTTGGATAGGTAGGAAGTGTGTGATCTTATTCAACCAGTCAATGATCACCCATATTGTATCACTGCCTTCAGGGGGTCTAGGAAAACCAATCACAAAATCTATAGTGATGTCGTCTCATTTCTACTTAGTAATGGAAAGAGGCTATAAAATTATAGTAGGTCACTGGTTATCATTCTTCACCTACTGACAGGTGGAGCACCACATGATAAAACCTACAGTCTATCTCTTTATACCTGGTCACCAATATTGATGACATATATATCAGTACATCTTGGTAATCCCATGGAGAAATTTCCAAAAAGAGGCATGATATTCCCACATCAACTCTTCCCATATGTTTGTAGGTACCCATACATGTTCATGAAAGTGAACATTCTCATCCTCACCAATAACACAACCAGCTGGTAGGTTCTCTCCTAAGACACTTTCCCTCGATACTAATCCTTCAGGATCAGAAATCCACCTTATCCTTACCCATTCTAGAAGGGATAATATCACTACTAAGGCAGATAAAATAGATTTTCCATGATATTCCTAAACCTCAAGGTGCATCTTAGAAAATAGAGCCATCAACTACCACTCACAACTAGCCTCCTAGACATCCTATGTCTGAGTCTTCTAGATTAGGGTGTCATCTAATTCGTTTCCCTTTCCGAGTGTATAAGCAAGGTCAAAGTAAAATGACTGAAGATACTCTACCCACCTATGTTACCTGAGGTTCAAATCTCACTGTGCGGAAATGTACTTGATACTTTTATAGTCCATGTAAATGATGAACCATTCTCATAGTAGATAATTTTTCCAAAAATGTAAAACATGAACCACAATTTTTAGATTGAAGTCATGTGTAGGGTAAATCCACTCATGAGGTCTTATCCAGCGGGACCCGTATTCCATAACCCGATCTCCTTGCATCATAATTTCTCCCAGCCTGACTCCTGATGCATCAAAGTAAACTGTATAGCTTATATCCAACACTGAAAAAATCAAGATTGGTGCTAAAATCAGTCTCCCCTTAAACTTCTAAAATTCTATGTCATAATCTTCAGACCATAAGAGATTCACATCCTTTTTAGTCAATCCCATAAGATTCACTTCTATGGATAATTAGTCCTAAATAAAAAATATGTAATATCTAGTTATCCCAAAGAAACAACATATGTCAAATACATTCTTGGGATTCTCCTAGGAAAATATGATGTTCACCTTCTATGGGTCAACAGATACTCCAACCTCTGAGATAATATGACTTAAGAAGTTAAACATATCAATCCAAAAGTGGAATTTAGTGAGATTATAATACATTCAGTTCTTTCTTAGTGTATTCATCATGATCTCAAGATGTTTGGAATGGTCATGTCGGGTATGAAAATACACCAAGATGTTTTACATGAATACTAACAAAAAATAATCTATATATAGGTGGAAAACCTAATTCATTATGGCCATAAAAAATTTTGGCTCTTTCATAAGGCCTAATGACATAACTGGATACTCGTACAAGCTATCTCAACTATGGAATATTTTACATGGTATATCTAATGGTCTCACATGCACATGATGGTACCCCAACCTCAAATCATTCTTAGAGAAAAATTATACTCTCTGGAGCTAGTCGAAGAGGTCATCTATACGGGTCAGTGGATACTGGTTCTTTACCATAATTTGTTTCAATCATAGGTAATCTATGCACAAATTGAGGGTACCATTTTCATTTTTGGTTAAAAGGATGGGTGAACCCCAAGGAGAAGTACTGGGTCATATAAAAACCTTCATTTTTTAGTCTTCCACCTATTTCTTAAATTCCTAGAGCTCTATAGGTTACATCCTATAAGGGGGATAGAAACTAGTGACGCTCTAGGAACTAGCTCAATAGTTCAATACACCTCTATCATATAAGGTAATATAGGGGAGTTTTTGGGGAATACATCCCTAAAATGAACCACTGAGGGAGGAATTTCCATACACTACATTACCTATTAATTAATAAAGATACTATCCATTTGGGAATTCACTCCACCCAAACCATGATGATCGGGTCTATCTCGACTCACCTTAACATTCGATTCACCCTTATAAACATAAGTACTACCCTAATGTGATGTAAGGGACACCCTTCAGTGATACAAATCAACATGGGTGTGGTATGGAACCAACCAGTCCATCCTCAGAATTATTTAAAAGTCATTTATCTCAAGGAAAAAATAAATTCCATAAGATATGTTACCCACCTATCTTAAGGGGAACTCCTTACACTAGCATATACTCTCTTATTGAACCCTCAACAATATTTTGAGATTTATCATGCCACATAAGTAACCTTTATATTGTCCCAAACTTTCCATAATTTTCACGAATATAAAAGTGTGAAATGCCTATATAAAATAGACAAAAACTAAATTAGAGGCTACTATAATATTACCTCATACTAAAGAAGGCCTCAGACTCTGCTCCTTGGGAGTAGGCTACACTACATAGATATGTCCATATCTGCAGCCCTAAGATATAACTTTAATAACCTGGGAAGGTCTAATCTACTGGTGCTAAACTTATGAAGTATGAATACCTTATCCATGAACACCTCTTTGTCCTGATCACTTGGTAGTAGACCAGCCCCCATCTTGACATGGGGCTACAGATCCTATACCTAAATGTAGTGTAGGTACAGATCCCTTCTCACTAGGTACTGGATGAAAAACAAGGTAGAAACACTGAAGGTGAACCATCCTGGTACAATCTCAACACTCTATTGGGTTTATTGTACATTGGAGATTCTTATGTTCTACCCTACCATAATGGTGGAACACCACATAGATTTTGGTACATATCATATGGTTGGCACTTCCACTATAAGAAACTTAAAAAAGACATTCCCTATAACTAGATGAAGCATCTCCCTGTCTCGATGTTGAACCACTCTGGATCACATTTCCAGCTTCCCTCAGGTTCAGCTCAGTGTTGAAGGCCTATTTCACTGTCTTTGAAATGGTGTTTAGATAGAAAACATTCACCTGTTATCATATGGCGTATGTAATACCATCCTAGAATCTTCTTGTAATTGTAAACTTGTCACTGGTCAAAGTTTGTGAAAAGCCCTGAATTTTAATAAAATGTGATGAATACTTCACCACTAACATATAACCCTTCTAAATGTTCATAAACTCTCTAGCACAGTATACTCTCAAGGTCTTTAGAAAGAAGTAATCATAGAATACTATCTGGAAGTCTTCCCAAACCATACCCTGATAAAGATCATCCTGAGAGATGAAATTCCACCAATTATTGGTGTATTCACAAATCATATAGGTGGAAAGATTTACCCTCTACTCTAAATGAATCTCCATATGCTCAAATATTTATAACATGACCTCTAGTTATGACTTAGCATCCTAAGGATTGAAATCCCCTGAAAAGTTCCGAGGATGTTGCTACTGGAATTCCTGCATCAACTCTGCCACAGTAGGGGAAGGTCATGAAGCTCCCTATACATATTTCATAAAGAAAAGGAAGCTATCATGGAACTATGAATTGGAGGCTATTGGAGTATCAATAGGAGTTTACTCATGTGTCACTAAAGGAGGTAATACTGGTGGCTTAGGGCCCACCACCTATGAAGTATGGTCGTCACCACCCTCTTGGAGTATGAATCGAGGACTTTATGGTGGTATATCTCTATAATTTACAAATGCATGCATCATATAAGATCTAACAGAAGATATTAAACAGTGAAAGAAGGAGAGGATAGGTACACAAACTTCCTATAATGATTCATGCCTCTCATCCTACTCCTAAATTCGAGTCGATGTGATAATAAAGGTCATAAAGGATCATAGGAGACACTACATACTTCCCACTACTAAGGATAGGTCAGGTTCAAGGTCACATATCACACAACAAAGGTTATGATATATAGATTTTCAATTGAATGATATAGAGAAAAACACCCTTTACTTTCCAATTGAAATCGCCATTTAGCAGTAACCATATCATTTAAAAACTTTAATTTATTTTGGTTTATACTTATTTATATGTATATAGATATCACAGTCTAGTTATATGAAACACCATTCCCAAATTATAAAGTATCATAATCTTTATAAATTTCAATTTGTATATCAAGTTACTATGGACTAACCTTTATATTTGGAATCAAGATGTAACAAATCATGTAAAATGATTTGATTAGATGAATCGCCATTCCTAATTTATAGAAGTAAATAATTCATAAAGTAAAATTAGAATTAATTTAATCAAATCAACTAACATCCATGTTCATAGAACCAATGGTTCATGGATCAAACGTGACATAATTGGATAATTAAGGTGTCATCATCAATATATATAGTAAAAATCCATTTATATTCATGTATATACTTTAAAAAATATGATTATTTTACCCCTTTAATAATTTTATCACGTTTCTGTATATAATAATTCAGGCACTAACTATATGCAGCAAACAATGCATGCAGAAATTAAACCTAACATGGAAAAATGAATGGAATATAAGTCCCAAAGTTCCTATAACGATGCATGGGATGATACCTCCTTTCCATACCAGGCTAAGTAAAATAAGTCTATAATAATAATATAAACAATAATATTGTCAAAAAAATGTTCATTAGCCAATGGTGAAATTAGTATAACTGTAACAGGAACAGACCAATAACGATAATAACCCATACTATGTAATTTGGGATTCCTCTATACATGGGTTAGTTACTCCCAGACACAGTTTCATTACCAAATTACAATACATCCTAGTCTCTTTTATAATACCCAAAAAGTAAGACAAAATGAAAGGAATCCTCTGATACCAATTTGTAGCATTTTGACCTGGAAGCCACTAAGCATTGCCTCAAGCTGGTTGGTCACATGAAATCAAGAACATCTCCCCATATTCCAGAGGCTTCTGACTAGAAGAGAGATCCAAGGATGTGTCTATGGAGAGACTATTCCCTCATGATCAAAGTGTGGCATAGTGTTAATATAAACATGATAAGAAGCAGAAATAATAATAAATAATCCACATAAAAAATAAAAAAATCATCAAACATAATCAACAGGAAGAATCCAAATCAATATCATATAAAAAATTATGATCATGTCATAATACTATACAAAAAGGGGAGTACATGAGGATATGTGGATATAGGCATATAAAACATGCTAAACTAATAGAAAAAAATACCAAAAGCTACCTATACTAGCATCATGAGCATAGGATTAGTCCTATGCTCCTGTACTCCATCTAAGAACCACAGATCAAACATATAAAGTTGATCACTTCCACTTTTCTATACCTGCATACATAAAGTCTATTAATGTACCATAGGTGGCCCAAATAGGGTGTGAGATATATTTAGTAGTCCACCACCAATGGTTTCTAGAATAGTCTATTCTGTGTATATAAAATGAGTAGTGTGTGGGTGCATATAAATAAAAGACAGTAAATAAATAAAACACACCAGAACAGGTTGTTCATGGGATACCCGACCAACACTACCTACTTCAGCCTAATCCATATATCTCTAAACCATGATCATCATGAACAAATAATATGATATGGGTGTAATAATGGTCATCATAAATAAAGTATCAAGAATGGACCGAACCCAAGCATGTTATTTAGATTAGTGGATGTGTCCCTTGGATATCAGTTATCCATTCTTAGTTTTTAATATAAAGGTCATCATTATAATTTAATAAGAGGAAACATGATCCCATATAATGTGATTTGTAAAAGGAATCCCAAGTGTCTCTCCAGTATCACCATAAATATTTATCGCCATAAGAGTCCATCCAAGGTAATCCATAAAAGGAATCCAAAGTATCACTCTCGGTGTGGTGTAAAGCATAACCCTCTGAGACCATCCTAGGTATCTCATATAGGGGACTGAGTATCACTCATGGTATGGTTTAACCATCTTTCCACCAAGCCTATCTAAGTTGTGTCCCCTAGGGAATCGGTATCACTCATGGGTAGGTAAGTGATCCACCCAGTGAGCCCTTCCAAGGCATTATATAAAGAATACAAGTACTGATACTGGTGTATTTATAATCCATAAAAAGTTATAATTATAAATCATGATGATCCCATCCAAAGAATCCATAATTTAGGACCCTTGAATTACCCTCGGCTTGGTATGAAGGTATGGTTTAGCTATCAATAACTCATACCATTCAATAAGGCAATATAACTATAGTAATTTAATTAGGTTTTCCAATTTAATTAATTCAAGAAAGGAATGATATGGAATAAAGCATAAGGGCCTAACACATGTCCAATCATTTTACTTAGATCATTTAACCTTTCAATTATATTTATTACAATGGAAAACTTACACCTCAAATTAGTGATTTAATTCCATTCTAATCATGAGGCTTTTATTCCTTTAAGGAAGGTCACACCCATAGGGGTGGCTCGCATCGAGGAGATCAACCAAAAATATTGATTATCCATTAGCTAGGAGTATATTAGGCATGGAAATGACATTTAGTTTAATTAAATAGACTTTATGGAGGTGAAAGTAGAGGATTTTGGTGCGCTCCACAATGACTGATGATAAAATACAATGAGACTTTAGGGAATAAGATCTATACCACCTTTCTTAGGTTTGTAGATGACCACTCATCTGTTTTCAGCCTTTGAATCAAGCTAGAATAGAAGAAAATGATAAAATGGACAAAAACCATGAAAATATGGCATATGATCTCACAAAAAAATAGTGTAAAATATGGTAAGATGAATGAAAGGAAGAAAGAAGAGTGGAGAGATTATTGTTTTGGATCCAATGCACTCAATGATGAAGAAAAAAATTCTGTGTATAGGAGAAATAGAAGATCCTAGGTTAGGCATGAAGAGGATATTCAGATAGAGGGGGTTCTATGTGGGAGAGAGAAAAGTGAGCCCCTGCCAAAAAAAGGGGTTATTCCCCTTTAAAATTCATCCCTGACATTTACACGATGTATAAATGCATTATATGTTGTGTAATACTAGGGTTTTTTCCTCCGAAGGAAAATACTTTAAGCATCATAAATAGGGTGTATACATCCATGTTCACATCATGTATTTAAATAAATACTGTGTATTTAGTCTGTAGCCAGGTTCTACCCCACCTACTACTTCCTTTTCAGAAGAAAACTGACCCACACTTGGTGTATTTTCTGGGTTTAACCAAAAGAGAAACTTACAAGGGTTTACCTAAAATCTAAAATAATATGTACCTCACTAAAAACATGGGATGTTATATTTAAAACTCCCAAGGGATATTCTATGGTTAATTCATATTTTCTTTAAAAACCATTATGAAGGATTTGAAAATATTTTATGATTTGAAAAAATTCCCAAAGAAACCATTTTTATGATTATGATATTAACAATGCATAAATTGATAAATCTATGCTAAGTGTATCCCTATATTTGGGATTATTCATTATGTTTTATAATTTTATGATCTAATCTAGTGTATGTAATTATTTAGTAATGAAACCTAGTAAAAGGAATGAGAACTATATCAATGCATTCACTCCATGTAGAGATTTTCCTCTTGGGAAAGATAATGAAGCTGGAGCCAGAGTTATAGCTAAAAATGAAAAAATTATAACCATATTGGGGTAGTTGACTTAGGTTATGAGCAATAACCTTACCCGTATGGAGAATCCATCTAATCTAAAATATGGTTCAATAATGTTAGACTACTTCATGCATCAACAGCCTCCATCATTTAATGGGACTACAAATCTATTTGTAGTTGAGTAATGGATAAGTTCCTTAGAGATGATATTTTTATCTAGGTAATAGTAAAAGGGAGAAAGTTTTCATGGCAGTTTATCATCTCTTGGGAGATACAGATCGATGGTGTTCATTTATTCAAAACACTAAGGATGAAGAGGAAATAACATGCATGGAATGGAAGGATTTTATGGAACTTTTCTTTTAAAAGTATTTTATTCATGAGTAATGAGAAGATATGAAGATAAAATTCTTGAGTCTAAGGAAAAAAGGAAGAGGAAAATATTGATAAGTATGAATAAAATTTTACAATTTTATCAAGGCATTCTATAGACTACATATGTAATCCAAAGAGAAATATTTCCCATTTCTTTGATGGGTTAAATATAATTCTTTGAGAGGAACTAGTATCCCAATCATTATCATCATAAGAGGAAAAAGTATCATGTGATATGAATACATAGAAATAATTTTCCAAGTCTTATATATTTTAATATAAGCAAGAGAATAAGAGGACAACATAGAAAAATATGGATAAAGGTAAGAAGGACAGATTGAAAATTAAATTTTTATTATTCAAACACTTTTAAGGAAAAATTGAGAAACCACGAGTTCAACCACAGAAGGAAATGGTAGAACCATGGAAATACAACTTAATACTAACAGAATTAATCTCCCTAAACAATTTCCAAGAGATGTTTTTTACCTGGGTGTTTGGTTCCTCTATTATAAAATCTTCAAAATGGAAGGCCAGCTAGTCCCAGGACTAGATATACTCCTCAATACTGATCTTTCCACTATTTAATCCTCTAACAAAGATTAGGTCCTTATTATCGATACAATTATATTTCTCCTCATTTAGATCCACACTTAAAGACCTCACCATCAATCTAGAAGCTTCCTCCTCAGTAGAATTAAGTGACAGAGACTGTTCAACTACTTCTTCTTCTGAGCTAAAAAGAAATTATAAAGATTTCTCAAATAAATCACCTAATTTCTATTGCTGGAAGGAGACATAGTTTTCCATATACTTATCTTTCAAGTTATTTGCTAATTGTGTATCCATTGGAGGTGGAAATGAGTAATTATTCCTCTATTTATATATTCCCTTCCAGCTTGTGTTTCTCCTTATTCTTGAAGATATATCCCCCAAAACCTTCCCTTCTAAATCTCCCTCACTATAGACCGGATCATCCTCAAGCTCTTGGATCAGATCATCAAGAGAAAACTATTCAAAACTATTACCCAACTCTACTAATTCCACCTCCATACTGAGACATATCCTATTGCCTCTCTCTGATCACACCACCTTTGCGAATGAAGCTCTCAAGGGACTCTTGAGAGATTCCTCAATCACTTTGGAATCCCATTCACTAACCGAATCAGATCTTTCTATCTCAAAGTGGGTTGAATGTATTGTACCTGCATCCCTTTCCAACATAGAATACGTTGAATCCTTTGCATCCCCAATTGATTGGAATAATTATTAGCACTAAAAACACCCACACCCAGTGCATTCCTGAAGGATCCACTTCCACTGGAGGGTTTAGTCTATTGAGATCACCTATTAACCTATTGAAAACAATCTTGACTTTTAGATCAGAAGGTATAGGCTTGGATAGATTTGGCCTTACCTGCTTACCTTCACTAGAATTCAAAATTTCATTATTATTAGTGATAAAAATATAACATGGTCCACCCTTCTTAACAGAAGGATCATTGTACTCAGCAATCAAAACCGATTCTGAACCATCAGTCTGAGCGATCCCACAACCCATAGTAGAACCAAAGCACTTCATAGCCAAAGAATTGTCCCGAGTAGCAGGCACCTCATCCAGGACCAGTTCAGTTCGAGAATCAGTCACTTTAGGTTCCTTATGCATTTCACATCTACAACCCTTCTCTCCATGTCCCCATTTTTTACACATGTAGTATAAATCATACCAAGTTTAAAAAATAACTGATTTTTTATACCTAAACTCTTCACCAAAAATGATCCAAAAAAACTCAATAGGTGGCTTCGACAAGTCAACCTCAACACAGATTCTAGGTGAAATTGGTTGAAAATAGATAGAGTTTGACTATCTGAGCATAAATAATGGCCTACGATATTCCCTAGCATACAAATAATTGAATGGTTCTGAAAGGGAAGGGGGATTTTGGGAAGCCTTTCCCAAACCTCCATGTAAAGAGAATCATGCTTTATATGGTATTCTCATGACCATTTGAAGAGGATAAAATGAGACTTGATACAGGAGCGAGGAGCACTCAACCAAGCCAAAATAAGATTATCCTTTGAATAAAACCTGATCATGATCCTTTTAGAATCAAGAATTCTGACTATCATGTGCTCTTTAAGGGACCATGAATTAAAAATTAATCGATCAAAAACATCCACCGATAGATTTTGAAGCTTGAAACAAGAAATCAAAGTCATATGCGTCAAAAAGGAAGGTTCAGTGAACTCTCGATTCGAGATCGACACTTATAGAGCTCTGTTGAAAATGTCTAGAACCTTAGGGATGATATCTATCTGAGGGAAGGATGGGAGACATTCAAGGTTTGAGAAAGGGGTAAATAATAAAGTTCGAACACTTTCAAAAGTCACCAGAGGACCCTCCCTCACCAAGGTAGGATGGGCCACTATGAGATCCATTGATGGCTAAGGCATGGACGACCAAGCCAAGCTCTCCTCCTTCTCATTCCTACCTAGTTGGGTATATGGTAGGAAGGGAAATAATTATTTTTTTCCCATGTGATAATTGTGGAAAGAAACACCTTGAAACTTTCTTTAAGGGAATGGGAGTTTTCTATAAGTGTGGAGAAAAATTCTACTAGGATCATAATTTCAAGGGAAAAAAGAATTTTCTAATGTCCAATTATTCAACTATAAGGATATGGGACACTAAACAAATGATTTTCCCAATAATCAATGGAATATACCTTAGAAGAAGCTCAGGGATCAAAGTCAAGCTTATGTTATTACTATGGACGAAGTGGAATGATTAAAGTGCTTGTGTGTTTGGATTAAAGAATAATGTTATAGAATTATTTTTTCCAGCGTTATTATGATTATAAGAATTATGAAATGTATAAGAATTGTACTAAAATACTTTTTCTTTAAGGATTTGAGAGCATAAGTTGAATCGTACTGATAAACAAAAAAAGTGATTCAATGGAAAGTTGGTCTTTTTAGAAAACACGTGATTGAGGGAAGATAACCCTTATTATGTACTTGATGATAAGATAAAAATGATAAATGGATGTTTGTGTGATAGTATTAATGACCATGAAACTAGTTAATGAATTTATAGTTTATGTTATCTTTACTAGATTTTACTGCATGCTTGAATTTATGGAATATTTTCAATAACCTGAGATTTATTTTTGGAATCACACATGTTTTCATTAATTTTTTATAGTGATAAAGGTATTCACATATTTGGAATGTGACATTAAGATCCACTTTATATTCTCTGGGTAATATAATGTTGATTTAGTGACCTTCCTTAAAATATTTTGGACTTCGAATTTGGAGAGACCTATTTTCAATGAGTCTTAAATTTAACTATATATGGAATGGATTAAGTTTAACTTTGATTGTTATTGGATAATGTGTTCTGACCATTTTTAATTTAGAAAATATCTAGAGATATGATTATGGACTTATAATTATAGTGATTTATTAAATGTGATTCGGGAATAAAAAATTCATTTTGGATATTTATTTCTTAGAGTAATAATTGAAGTGTGAATTGATTGAATCACAACTTAAGGATGAAATTGTGACCATGAAATATAAATATATCAAGTAGTTATATTTTCATATGTTCTTAGTCTATATAGTAATGAAATTCCTTAAATCTAAGAAAATGATCTTGAAACAAAAATGTTATCCGAGTAACTTCATTTCCAATGAATCAAATAGTCCCTTAACTCATCACAGATTTATAGTTTTTTGGTTTTGGATTTATCTTCATCATTAAACTTCTTATGATCAATGACCTCTATCACCCTCCATCATTATTTGGGCATTACGCTTTTCTTCCATGTCTATGTCTTCAATTCCCACCTATTCTCTCCTAATTAGAAACTTAGTTATGTAATTATTCTAGATTACCCTCATACTTCCATTTATTTATTATCAAGAGAATGATTTATTAACACTTCTCGTAATGTGGGATTTCAGAATGGTTATTTTTAAATTTCAAACCCTTGGTTATTGAGATCAAGATTAAATTTTGAGGATACAATTTATTTTAGGGGTAGAATGAAACACCCTGAGATTTTAAAATAGGAACATCATGTTTAATAGAATGTATGACACGTAACCAAGATTGGAAGAAAATATAACACCCCGATAATTTATGATATATTTCTTTTTAAATGAATGAAATCTCTTCGATACTTTATGATGCATGCAACACCTAGTTTAATCGAAACATGGCACTATTAAAATATTATTCTTTAAACATAACCATTATGACCTAGCTGTTAAGTTAGAGGGCATCAATAATACTAACTAAATTATGAAAATTGTATATTTTAAACATGTATAAAATAAATTAAATGGTTATCTATTGATTATAAAAAAATAATTGTCATTTTAAAGAGAAAGAAATGTTTTCTTAAAAACTATATTTTTCTAAATGGTGGATTAGTCACGCATTTCGTACATAATTTAAAATTAATTTTTACCACTTTTATAAAATTTATTTTAAAAAAAATTATTTTTTAAAATTTAAATGTCAAACTTATATTTGGGTGAATTTTTGAGAATTTTTTGAAAAGATTAATTTTTTGATGAATAGTGAAAAATACTAAATTTTAATTGAAAAACTGTATTTTCATTAAAAGAAATTAAAAGAAAAATTTTATTTTAATATGTTTTTAAAATTAAAATTAGTTCAATTATATATCTATTAATTCAATTTATTTAATTTGAATTAATTTCATAATTAATTTTTATATAAAACATTTTAAACTCTTGGAACTTTTCTGTTTGGAAAACCGTTTTTTCATCGTGTCTGCTGGATTAATGTTAAATCAAAATTTTCTAATTATGTGAATGTAATTTGAAAAAAATGGATTATATATTTTGAATTATCATAATTTATATTATCTAATAAGGGCAAATTAATTTTTGACCATAATTAATAGTAAATCTTTTAAAAAATAATTACTACGGTTAAAGTGAAAACAGGTTTACCAAGGATTAAACAAAAATGTTAAGGGGTAAAATGACCTATAAACTTGTATAAAACCCATTTTCTGGAAATATTTAAACCTTATCACCAATAAGGTTTTATAATGGACAATTGTGGATCCTTTTTTCAAGTGAAAAATGTGGGTACACCTTTTTCTTTTCAAATATTACAAGTGTGCCACTCACCTTACTTATAAATGGCCACCCCCTATCCTATCCTCATAACACTACCAAAATAATTTGGTTTTAACAATAAATACCCAAATTTCTTTATTAATTATCTCCCCACATCCTAGAGACCTTTAGTTTATTATAAATACAATCTAGGAAGGATTTAGTTTAAACCTAAATATTTTTTCTGAAGAAGAGGTAAAGTTTTTAACTATGTGTTTTTGTTTTACTTCTTATTATAACTCCTTAAATTATTTTCCTATTATGATAAAATAATAACACTAGTATATCCTATATAATGATATTTTATTATGATAATGTAATAACTTATATCAACCATCTTGGGCTTCCATCCAACCCGACACCCAATCTGAGCCGTGACATGACCCGAAGGGTGTTCCCGATCCCCACGGGCTGGAAACTAGTTCCTTAGAACCACATAACTCCTTTAGGAATGGTTTATACCATGAAAAAATTAACCAAAAACCAAAAATAAATACATAAAACTAAATCAACATCTAGTTCATTCCATAATAAAAAGTGGTAAATGATAAAAAAAAGTGAGTTGTGAATTTAACAAGTACAACAGGAACCCAATCTGTCAAAAACGAGGAGGGGATCAAATTGACGAACAAAACCTCCATGCATTATGTGGTTTGAAACCCCATTCAACCACCACCAAAAACTTCCCAAAAGAGTCACTAGAAAAAATAACTATCATCACCACCACGGAAGTCCTTTCCTTTACCTTGGTCAAGCAAAACAATATCTACATACAATTGAGGGTGTATGTAAGGTGTGAGATCAATTTCCCAGTATGATACCACCAGATTATTCCATTCATAGCTATCATAATAAAATTTAATTTGATATTTTTTAAGGAAAGAAAAAAATTTAATTTAGAACATTTTTTTTATAAAAAGAAACAAGTAATGAAAATGAGTAAATACAATATAAGCACCATGGGAAATATCTAAGTAACTAGTGATAGTGGGGACCTAGGATCCTCATACTCTCGGGGATTAATCCTGAACACGAAGGCCTATATCTTGCTCTATCCAACTAATCCACATCATAAATTTCTAGTTAGTGTTTCATTATGAACCAACTAGGTAGGGTGGTTCATTCCTAGAATAATTTTCCAAGTCTACCCACCTAGATACCCAGAATTCCCATGTGCTTTACCCTTTTTTGAACCATGAAACCTTTTTATTTCACAAGCCAAGCCAACACATAATCAAAAATGCCATTAAAAAAGTTTTTTATCCACTTTCAACCCATATTCACACCAAAAATTCTATATCAAGAACTTTTTCACACTCCAAAATAATTTTATAAATTATTTAAGAAGCATGCATGCATATCTAAATCATCAAAAAATATCAAGACATGAAACCACCTACCATTTCACTTAGAATCACCCGAAGCCGGTTGAAAACCACAATCCGCACCAAGAATATATACCATAAATGAAAAATCACACCAAAACAAAAAAGTTTGAACCCAAAGAAAATATATTAAACCCAACATGAGTCAACTTAACCACTAGAGAAGAGAGAACTCAAGAAATAATAGAGAAGAGACTAAAAAAAGGAAATAATAGAAGAGAGGAGTGACTTACTTGAGGATTTATTAAAGAATACAATTCAAAAACACCCAAAAATTGGAAAAAAATAGAGTGTAGGAGGATAAGGAGGTGTTCCTAGGGATGGATGGGTCGAATTGGGTGAGAAAAGGGGGTTAGGGTATTAAAATTGTGGTGGGGATGTTTAGGAATTTAAAAAGTTTTAAAAACCTAGTGGGCCACATGGTTTGTCCACATAGTTTTCTAAACCATATTCCAATCATGAGGTGCCTCTATCCAAGATGAAAAAGTGGACACATGGTTTTACTGGAGGGGGTGAACACCCATGCGCCTAGTCGTGCGGTCTGGAAAGTGCCACTTTCTTGGTCACATAGTCAGACTGGGAGGGTTTCACGCTCATTCCCTAGGTCATGCATCCTAGATAGTGTCATTATCTTGGTTGCACTATTTTCACTGGTCTAGTGCATGGTTTCTACTAACCCTGTTCCAACCATACACCTCCTTCTGTCTGCCTGAAAATCATTATTTTTCTTGAAAAACACCTGGTAAGCCATGGAATAAAGGTGATACCAAAAATTAAAGAGAAAATACCTAAAAATAACACTATGGATGTGAAAATTCTTCCCACCATAAAAAAATTCCACCCTTAGAAAGTCAAACTAAATTCTAATAATATAATTAAAGTCGATAATGATCCCCAACCCATTAATTTTGTTCCCATGTCTCATTCTCATCATTTCTATGCTGCCAAAGGATCCAAACTAATAGTATGGATTTTTCTCGAAGCAATTTCAATTAATAATCCATAGTATACATTAGTTGTTTAGTGACATACAAATCCATTTCTAGATCCAATTCCTCCCAATTCATCATGTGAGATAGGTCTAGATTATACTTCTTTAATACTGAGACATGGAATGCATTATGGATTGATGTTAGCTGGACTAGTAAAGCCTAGTGATATGCCACCTTTTCGATCCTTTTAGTAATTTAAAAAGGTCTTACATACCTCAATGTTTGCTTCCCCTTCTTACTAAGACGATGGTGACCCAGGTGAGGTGTCACTTTTAGAAACACTTGATCACCCACTAAGAATTCCAAGGCATGGTTTGGAGGATCGACATAGGATTTATGGTGACTCTAAACTATAACAACCACTATCTAGTCAATCAAACATTATAATATGTATCTTACACAAGGCTCAGTCCTATCAAATAGGTCTCACCCACTTCCATCAAGCATAGGGGAAGTTGACAAGGCTGACCATAAAGATATTCAAAGTCATCTATTTTTATTGATAATTGGTAACTATTATTATAAGAAAATTCCACAAATCCCATATGGTTATCCCATGAGCCTCCAAAATCGAGCATGCATGCATAGAGTATATATTCCAAAATTTAGCTTTTCTACTCAGTATGACCATATTTCTAAGGATGATATGTCATATTAAGCTTGATTTGAGATCCCATTAAACTCTGAAGACCTTCCTAGAATCAAGAGGTAAAATAGGGGTCCCTATCTGAAATGATAGTTTATAGCACACCATGAAGCCTTATAATTTATTGAACATATAACCAACCCAAATTATCCACCTTGGTTGAATCCTTGATCAGAATGAAATAGGATAACTTGGTCAGATAATAAATAACCACCCAAATTTTGTTCTTTTCTAGGGGTGTATGAGGAAACCCAATAATGAAGTCCATAGTGACTTCATCCCACTTACAGGTAGGAATGGGGAGTGGCTGAATAAAAACTTAGGGATTATGGTACTCATCTTTAATCTACTGACAAGTATATCACCTAGATAAAAAATTATTTATATCATACCTCATTCCTAGCTACCAAAAATAGTATCACACATTGTAAAACATATTGGTGTTCCATGGATTAATAGAACACTGTGACTAGTGGTTATCATGTATGACAACATTTCACAAAGATAATTTCACCATGAAATGACCCATGAAATGAAGGATTACCATAGAAGATAATTTCCACTCATTGGGAACCTCCTCACTATTATAAAGCTTCATAGAATGTTGGAATAGTTCATCATTAGTTTTTTATTCCTAAATCAATTCCAGAAGGGTGGAGTTTAACTGGAGGCTATCCAAAAATGTACCTTCACTATACTCCTTGGATTTCATGTCCATATAAGAAAAAATCCTCATAAAATTCTATTCATCACTAGACTAATTTATAGATTTCACCAAGATCTTCTTACTTGGGGTGTCTACCACCACATTACCTTTTCCTAGGGTATATAAAATATTAAATTCAAGCCATTGAAGGTGCTCAACCCATCAGTATTGGATTATTTTCAAATTCTTTGAGGAGAAAATTTAGGCCAAGATCTTGTGGTCTTATTAAACAAAAAACTTCTCCCGAAAGAGATAGTGGAACCATGTTTTCAAATCATGCATCACTACCGGTTACAAAGAAATCTGAGAAAAATCCCTAACAAACCATTTGTAATACCTTGTCAATCCCAATAAGCTCCCATTGTCAAAGGTATTCCTCAATTGCTCTCATGACATCATTGGTCTAATTTTCTCAAGGTCCATAGAAACCCCATGTTTTGAGATCACATAGCTTTGAAAATTGACTTCCCAAATCCAAAACATGCACTTGGAGAGATTGGCATAGAGATTATGGTCACAAAGAGTGCCTAGAACAATCCTCAGGTGCAACCCATGGTATTCCTCTATCCCAAAGTAGACCAAGATTTCATCCACAAAAAAATAATTGTGGTACTCATGGAACACTTGATTCATATGATCCATGAGAACTAATAGATCATTTTTCAACCTGAATGGCGTAACCAAATACTTAAAGTGGTCATACCTTCTTCATAAGGTTATATTGGGAATGTTTTTCTCTCTAAACTTTACTTAATGATACTCGAAGTGTAGGAAAATCTTGGAAAAACCACTTTTCCCCCTTGATATGGTCAAATAGGACAACAATGTGGGGAAAGAGATATTTATTCTTGATTATGACCTTGTTCAACTTTTGGTAATCGATAAACAACTAGGTGGATCCATCATCTTTTTTAGAAAAAAAAATAGGGGCGACCCAAGATGAGATACTCAAGTGAATGAATCCTTTAGATTATAAATCATCTAGTTGTATCTTTAATTCACTCAACTCAGTGGGGGACATATGATATGAGGGAAGAGATATTGAATGTGTTCCCAACTCTAGATCAATAGTAAACTATGCATCCCACTCTAAAGGTAAACCTAAAAATTCATTTGGAAATACATATGGAAACTCATTTACTATAGGATTAAACCCATTCTCAGAACCTCTACCATCATACTCTAACATGAGATAATAGACCTAGAAAATGAGGCTACCTAACTATGTAAGTAGAGGTCTAGATCACCCTGATCAGAGATCCCATTCACCTTAGAAGTCCTGAGTACTCCCATAGGGTACCATAAAAGTTAATCACTAATGATAACAATTGATATGCTCTTTGAAACACAACATCCAATCTATGCCCAAGATCAAATAAAAAGATCCATTTTAGAACCAAGAAGTCTCATTCCAATTTTACCCATGAAAGATTGAGAGCATAGGAAAGACATTTAAAATTGGGTTCCCTCTTATTTCCAAGTGTTGTAACCAACTCCATGGAATAAATAATAATATCGATTAGTAATTTCATAATTTCCACAATATGGGTAGAAATAAAAGAATTAGATTTACTCGTATCAAATAAAATGATGGTTATGGACAATGAAATAAAAAAAAGTACCTCAAACAATTGTAGGTCCTGCATCAACGTTTGTTGGAACTTGATCTATAGCTTAAATTTTCTTCATTTCTTCTGATTATTATAATTGATTAATGGCTTGTGGATCTACCTTAAGCTAATTTTTTCCATAGGAAGATCTGGCTTTTCCACCTTTCCCATTCATTCATGAACCTGTATCCCTTGATGCACCTGACTGAACTATAAATTCTTTATGAAATGAGGATCCTGAACCAGTCTTAGTGGGTGGAACACTCTTATAAAAACTTTACAAGTGACCCAATCACCCACACTAATGTAAAGGTTTAAGAGAAACTGTACATGAAGATCTCATATTCCCATACCTCCCACATTCGTGTCACGCAATAGATCCACCACCCAAGGCTATTGACAAAGGTGGTTAAAAGGGGTATCTAGGATTTCCATTACTCTTATTTCCCTACTCGTACTTACTATTCCTTTTATACATATCACTACCACCTTTTACCATAGGTAGAGTTATACTATAAAATTCGACTTACTTGCCTGGTCAATTTCTACCATTAGGGCTTGATCCACTACCTCAAATTATGTCTTCAACTTGAATAGGAAGACTTGGGATATAATGTCCAACCATAACCCCATCTCAAATCGTTGATCCTTTATATTCTCATTGTAAAATAAATCAGGTTTGAAATTTACTAGTTCTATGAAATGGTTTGCATACTCCAACACAGTTCATTCCCCCGGATAGAGATCCAAAAATGCATGGGTATTAGCGAGGGACAAGGTCTTAGGGAAATAGTACTCATTGAAAATAGACTTGAAATATTTCCATCCCGTCTGCTTGTGCTTCCCATCTTGGACCACCTAGTCCCACCACCCACAACTAGGGCCTCCCAACATGAACAAAGTTCATTTCACCTTTACTGCTTCATGGGTCTTAAGGAACTCAAAGGTACTCTCAATCTTATCCAACCAATATTATGCTTTATGGGGGTTCATGATACCCCGAAAGGAAGGGGGTTTATTCCTGAGGAACTTCAAAGGTTTTTCCTTTTCCAAACCCGGTTTGGTATCCTTATCCTGGGTAGGACTAGGGAATACTCCCTAATCCAGTGCCCGAATACTCTGAATCACTTCTTCCACTAATATTTGATCAAATTGTGAGGGATAATTCTCTCCAGATTCTTCCCATGGTTGCACATGAGGTCTTTGGGGAGTCATAACACTACACCATTTAACAAACACAAATTAAACTGTCAATTCATCACCTATAAATATTTCTATAATAACAAGTTTTAAACATTCCCATAGATTGATATAAAATTATAAAAAACAAAAATTTAATCCTATCCACCCTAGATTGGTGTCCATGATCAGTCTGTAGCATGTGAATTACACTTAGAGGAGGATCTAAACAAATCTTGAACATCCCATGGTAACCCATGTCTGGTCACAAGGTGTGTTGTCTGGACACCCCACTCATAACTAGAATGTAACGTCCCCCAATCCATCACTCTCTCATGTGGACAAAAAGGGTTGGTTATGGTACCTCAAGCATGCCTCCTTTATTCCATAGGTTACTGAATAGCAATGGGGGTTTGATATGTATATTGGGGAGAATATACCCCATGGTATGAAGTTTCATAGTAGTGGAAATAATCCATATAAATAAAATAAATCAGAGTAATAGACATAGAGGAAACCAAATAACAAATCTGGGAAAATAAAGGAGAAACCAATATACCAAAAATGAGGTATGATGTAATGAAAGGATGATATGTATCTAAATGTCAAACTAAAAAAATTACAAATAAAACAGTCATATAACACAAGATAAACCCAGAAGGATCTATTCTCGAACCCCATGTCAGACCCATCTCTTAAATCTAGCCCATCCAGCAAGCAACAAGTTAGAAAAAAGGACCCTTTCCCTTATCCAAATCTGCATCCATGAAATATTCTTAGGTACTAAATGGAATCCCAAATATGTTATGGGTAAAACTCGGTAGGTTGATATCACCATGTCTAAAGAAACTTATCCAATAATAAGTGCATGTAATAATGTGATAAAAAAGTGTATTAATTAATTCAACAATAAATAAAATACAAAAACCACCTACTTTAGAACCATGTCATAATATCTCTAAGAATGTCTCATAACCATGCCAACCATAACCATATAACCATGGTGAAACATAACCTATCGTGGAACCATGCTAGAATGTCTATGAGGATGACTCACAACCATGCCAAACATAACCATATACCCATGGTATAACAAATCATTTGTTCAATCCCATTATATAAGAATCACAACATGTGACAAGGCCTAGTCCAGTATATAATCATCTTAGAATATGCTAGGGTAGATCCCAGTATATAAGCATCTCATCATGTGTCATGGAATAGCCTGATATATAAGCATCTCAGCATGTATCAAGTATATGCCTAGTATATAAGACTCTCATCATGTGTTAGGGTAGAGCCCAATATATAAGCATCTCAACATGTGTCAGGTCATATCACAACAGAAATCATATCACAATATTACCACATAAAACCAAATGGTTAATTATACTAATTATTATTTTTCTTTCAAATTACACATTATTTCAATTAATTAATTAATTCATTCTCCATAGTGAATATATATTGAGAAATCACATGAATCACCTATCATTCTAAAATCATATGTAATCCATTTTTAATTAATTGTTTTCAAAGTTTATCTCCCCTAGAGGGTATCTATAATACAGGTCACATCATTAATTGAATCCAAAGGAATACAATGAAGAATCCAACATAGGATTATCATCATTTTGTTCAATTATATAATTATTGCACACATTCATTTGCAAAATCACAATATTTCATATACCTTTCAATTGAAAATTTGTCCATAAGGTTAAGATTTAGACCCCATAACTTTAACCATAGGATAAATCAATGCTTCCAATGTTCAACACACAAAAAAAAGATGAAGGTTTAGAAGATTTCAAGGAGATCCTAGATCAAAACTGATCAAGATCAAAACCAAAAATTACTAGGGTCAAGAGATTGCACTAAAATGGTTAGGGAACAAAAAAAGAGAATTTAAAACAAAAAAAAACCATTTACCAGGGATTTATTTCATAAATAGGATGTTTTAAATGGAGAGAGTCACTCCAAAATTACATGGAAGCTTACCTAGGTTTGATAGGAGAAGGCTGCATGAGAGATGAATGAGAAATCAACTGCACATCATACTTTAAAACTGCTACTCAAGAAATTACATGATGTGTAATTATTTTACACATCATGTATTCCTTTTTTAGAAGGATGTGCCGAAAAACCCATCACCTTGGATGAATACTAAATTTGGTCATACATTACATGTTGTGTGATTGGTTCATGATGTGTAACCAATTCACACAATGAATCAGTTCACGACATGTGTCTAGTGAATTTTACATGTCATGTAACCCATTTACACAGTGTTTAAATGTCCTGAAGATAGTTTTCAACCTATTTTACTTATAAAAACCCAAACCCCATATTAATATTCTCGACTTACCAAGAACCCTTGGTAACACTTGACCCATTTATACCTAGAATCCATTAATTCAAACAAAATCCCTGAACTACTCCCTGCATGGATCATTTCTAGTTTTCTCATGTTTCCTCAAAACCCAAGTCTATGTTTATTCAAACAAATATACATCCATGAAGAAACATAATAACCAAGGTTTAAGGATGATGCAAAACTAAACCAAAATAATTTTAATGAAAAACCAAGAGAGAGAAATACCTGAAAAAAAAAACGGGATATTACAACCTCCTCTCCATATAACAGCTTATCCCCAAGCATCTCTAAGCATCACTATGGGGTCACATTGAACAAGTCTTTCCACTATGCAAGAATATCATACTCCCTCCCCCAGGTATCCTTATGAACTCTCCCATTTTTTCACTACAATCAAAAAAATTATATAGTCCTACCCCAAAGATATCTCTCACTATAGTTCATGAACCCTATCGAATGTTTCTCAAAGGATGTATCTATATAGATATACAAGACTCCTATGTCTATCACATGAGAATGGTGTGGATGATATATTTGAATCCATGACATGTGAAATACATCATTCATGGAATTGTAGCATTTTTTAAGGGATAATCAGTATGTCGCTGGATTGACCCTTGACACTCTCTCAAATGTCCTGAAAACCCTGGGTGTTATCTTTCTCTATTTCTTGATATGGAGTTTCCACAATCTAGGTGACACACAAAGGAAAACATGATGACCAAACTCAAACTCTAGAGGTCATCTCTAATGGTTAGAATAGGATTTGTTCCTGTTCTGTGTGATCACCAACTGCCTTTTGATCAACTAAACCTACTTAGATGTCTCCTGTATAAGACTAGGTCCAACAAGTGCTGACATACCTACTTCCAACCAACAAAAATGTGAATAGAACATACAAACATACAAAGCCTTGAAAGGTTCCATCTGGATCGATGATTGGAAGTTATTATTATATGATAACTCCATGAGTTCCATATTTTTCTCCCATGAACCACCGAAATCCAAAGCATAGGCTTATAACATATCCTCCAAAACCTAAATAGTCTAATCAGATTGACCATCTGTCTAAGAATGATAGGATATGATCAAAAGGACCTATGATCCCAAAGATTTCTGAATAACCTAACAGAATATTGACGTAAAATGAGGATCTCTATCAGAAATGATACTCCTTGGAACACCATCCAATCTTACTACCTCACACACATAAAGACTACCTAGATCATCAAAAAATAAGGTTTCCTTAATAGGAAATAAGTGGGATACCTTCATCAGTTGATACACAATCACCCATTCTACATCATTATTGTGAGGTGTCCTGGGTAATCCTATCAAACAATCTATAGTGATATCATCCCATTTCCACTCAAGAATGATAAAATTATAAAAACTCCCAATTAGCCATTGATGCTCATCTTTCACCTACTAAAAATTGAAGCATCTCACCAAAAATCCTAGTACCTACTTCTTTATTCATAACCACCAATACTAAATATGGAGATCATGATACATCTTTGTCAAACCAGGATGTACCACCTATTAAGAAGCATGAAACTCCCTCATCATCTCCTCGTGTAAGCTCATAGAAACCTATACTCAGCCAAAAAAAAGAAGATAATTTCCACTACCAAGAGACCATCCTGATGGATTCTCCCCACCATATAATTTGTCTCATATAACTAAGACCTCTATATCAAATAACTACTTTGTCTTGATATTGTCCAAATGAATGGTTATAATAGATATCGAGGTCAGAGTTACTCATCCCTGAAACTCTTGAACATCTAGATACATGTATGTGAAGAGGTCCATTATCTACCAATCATAGAAATACTTCCACACTGCCTATTTCTACGTCCTTTGTCTCAATGAATCAGAAATGATGTTTCCCTTTTCTAGTTTATAATCCAAATCTAAGTCCAAATTCTACAGATACTTAACCCACCTCCTATTCCAATGTTTAACGTCTTGCTGAGAAAAGATGTACCTAAGACTCTTATGGTTTGTATATACCAAAAAGATATCACCCATAAAATAATTTCTCCAGTATCGTAGTAAATGTACCACCCCCACTAAATTCAGATCATGAGTAGGGTAATTCCTCTTATGAATTCTCAACTGACTGGATCCATAAGAAACCACTCAATCCTCCTGCATCAGTACTGCTCTAAGTCTAAATCTAAATATATCACAATACATGGTATATACATTACTCATCATAGGTAAAGTAGTGATAGGTGTTGAGGTCATCCTAAATTTTAGATCCTAAAAATATATATCAAATTTGTTTGACCAAACAAACTCCATCCCCTTATTTTTTAATCCTAACATCGGTTCTTCCAGACAGGAGATGTTTGGGTTAAAGCTTCAATAATAACCTACCAAAACCATAAAGATTCAGATCTATAAGACATTATTGGGATTATCCTAATATACCATGTCTTAAACCTTATATGGGTCCATATAAACTCCTACCTCTAAGATGATATGGCCCAAGAAGTTCACTTTATCAATCCATAAACTACATTTCGTAATCTTAGCATAAATATGATGATCTCTCAATGTACTCAAGACAATTTCAAGATGTTGGGAATTCTCATCTACTTACTATGATAACACTAAGATATCATTGAAAAAAATCACCACAAACTGGTCTAGATAATGATGAAATATTTTATTCATCAATTCCATGAATATCGTCGGTGCATTAGTCAATCCAAATGGCATCACTATGAACTCAAATAATTCATACCTGCTCCTAAAAGCAGTCTGAGGTATGTACAATGGTCTCACCCTTAATTGGTGTTATCCTAATCTAAAATAGATCTTAGATAAGATCCAATAACCTCTTGAGTAATTGAATAGATCATCAATGTGTGGAAGGGGATACCGATTCTTGGCTATCATTAGGTTCAATATCCGATAATCCACACATAAGCACAAGGTACCATCAGCATTTTTAGAGAAGAGAACTGGAGAACCCCAAGGTGATGTACTAGTCTATATGAAACACTTAGCTTCCAAATATTCCAATTGTACATTCAAATCTTGAATCTCTACTGGTGAATTCTATAAGGCATAATAGAAACTAACTTTTCTCCTAACACCAACTTGATCATGAAATTGATCTCTCGCTCGGGTGGTAAGCCATATAACTCATTTGGAAAGACATCCTAAAAATGAACTACCACTCGAGGAAAATAATCCTACTATATTCCACTATTATCTAGATCAAGGCTGGTTATTTTTGCCATGAGATAATCTAATCTGCACTAAATCGGTCCTGCATGACCATCCTAAAGATTCCACTCAACTTGGTGAGAATAAATGTCTCATTTTGGAGATATAAAGGTAACTTTTCTATTATTATAGTCGATATGATCCTAGTATAGAACTAGAAAATCCATACCAAAAATCAAATCGAAACCTATCATTTCTAACACAAATGGTTCCAAAAATAAATGTTAACCACTAATATCTAAAGAACATATATTTCAAATTTTGATATTCTATGATTTCACTCCCAATGGTTTATCGATGGTCAAAGAACCATCAAATCATTCCAAGACCAATCCCAAACTATTTAAAAAAGATAAGATAAAAAAGGAATGTGATTCTCCTATATCAAACAAAACTCAAGATAAGGTACATGATACAAGATCATACCTCTAACAGTAGAAGGTCCTGCATCCAAACTGGTCAGAGTAGATTTTATAGAATACAACTAGCTCACCCCACATTCCTAGGCTCCATTATGACTCCCATGTGTTGTTCCCTATGAGTGGTAATGTTGATCTTGCATTGGGGTACCATGTATCCTACCTCAACATGAATGGCCAGTTTAACTCTAGCTACCTACCTGATGAGCATTTTTTGATCCCTTTACAAACTTAGGTTCCTATCTTGATCCCCTACCACCAGTCTACTATGGAAAGTTTACACAAAACTTTTTATTATGACCCAGTCTGTCGTAGACACGACACTCAACTACGAGGTAAAGACATTGTGGGTTCTTGTAGTCAAACTTGTAACACTGATAGCACTACAATAGAACATGGTCCTAAGATGGTTTTCTACTACCCTAGAATATATTCCCACTACTAAATTGGAAAAAAAATTATAATGACACTTCTTGTTATCTGAACAAGAGCTCCTAGTTCTCCCTACTGAAATGGTCTAGCCACTGCTCGGGGATTCTTTCAAATTCCCCTCCATAATGAGTGCTTGATTCATCATGTCCTCAAAACTTCTCAAATGAAAAATTTTCACCTATGACCTGATTTCATAGAGAATCCCATCCTAAAAACATCTCACCCTAGAGATCTCATCATCTTCCAAGGATAGCGCGAAGCACTGTAGTTTGGTGAAATGCCTAGTATAGTCAAGAACTAACATGCCATCCTTCTCCAGATGCATGAACTTGAAAGCCTTCTCATACATCAATATATCTATATTGAAGTGGATTAATAAATTTATATCGATTTCTTACCAAGAAAACTCCTCTTGTTTCCTAGATTTCTCTAGAATGTCTCGTCATCGCTTGTCTGGTCCATGAAGAATATATGCAGTAAGCTTCACCCTCCTATCCACAGGTGTCTCTAGGTTATTGAAGACTATTTGGACTGAATAAATCTAGAACTCAACTACCTAGGAGCCTCCCTCCCTAGTGAACATAGGCAGATACTGCATCTGAAACTCTATCATCAACTCAGACATCAAAGATATAGTGTGAATAGTCTCCCTCTCTATGGATCACATGAACCTCAGAAATATTTCACAGAGCTGAACATCCATATGATCGTTATGATCTATAAGAAGTTATGTATTATCTTTATTAGGATCATGATGATTACCTCTCTCCTGGTGCTCAATTCAAATATGAGAAGGAGTAATTTTCTCTACAAGACAAACACACACCTTAGAGCACTAGATAACAATAAGGTCAACCAAAATAGGTGACTACAATAGATAACCACTAACTCCTGGTGTCTCTAAACATGGATTAAAAATTGATTTAGAATTACATAATAGTTCTTTAATTTCATTTATCAGGTATAAAGTATATCTCATACCATAGTCTACATAGGCAATAAATCACATGCATATAAGTATATCCATATCATGAACCATGCATGTGATTATATATCCATATGTGCCTAATATGATGCATGCATAATAATCTCAGGCCATGCTGGTCCAAAAATATAAATCTCAAGAAACAGTTGCATCACACAACATGTGAATTACCCAATGTGAAATAACATCAAATCATAACATGATAACATCATGAACAACAATTTCATCCATGGGCAGTCAGGTTTTTCCCTATACATGGGTTAACTACACTCATACACAAGCTCGTTACCAAGTCCAAACACATCTTAGTCTCCATTATACCTTTCCCAAATAGTAAATCAATTAGAAAAGAAAAATTTCTCCTCTAATACCACTTTGTAACATCCCCTGACCTGACACTCTATCACATGACCAAAAAGGGTTGGTTATGAGACCTCAATCGTGTCTCACCATAATCCATAGGCTACCGACTAATAGCAAGGGTGTGATATAAATAGTTGTGAGACTATACACCCTGGTATGAAGTGTCATAGAAGTGGAAATGATCCATATAAACAAAAGAAATCAATGTAATAGAAATAGATGAAACCAAATAACAAATATGGGAAAATAAAGGAGAAACCAACATACAAAAAATGAGGTATCATGTAATGACAGGATGGTATGTATCTAAATATCAAAATAAAAACATTACAACTAAACCCAAAAGAGTCTATTTCTGGACCCCATGTTGGACCAATCTTATAAATCCATCCCATCGAGCAAAAAACAAGCCAGAAACAAGGTCTCTTTCCCATTTCCAAACCTGCATCCATGAAATATACTCAAGTACCAAACATAATCCTGAATAGGGCGTATTTAAAACTCAGTAGGTCGATACCACTATATATAAAAAACCATTCTAATAACAAGTGCGTGAAATAATATGATAAAAAAAGAGTATTAATTAATTCAAAAATTAATAAAATAGAGTAACCACCTGCTTCAGTACAATGCCAAAATATTTCTGAGTATGTCGCACAACCATGTAAACCATAACCATATAAACATGGTGAAACGTAACCTACCTCAGATCCATGCTAGAATTTATCTAAGAATGTATCACAACTATTCCAACAACAACAATATACCCATGGTATAACAAATCACTTGGTCAAGCCCGCTATATAAGCATCACAACATGTGTTAGGGCATATCCTGGTATATAATCATCTCAACATGTGATAGGGAAGAGACCGGTTTATAAGAATATCATCATGTGTTAGGACATAACCCAGTATATAAGAATCTGAGCATGTGTCAAGGTAGAGCCCGGTATATAAGAATCTCAGCATGTGTTAGGGTAGATCCCTATATATAAGCATTTAAACATGTGTCGGGTCATATCACAATGGTAATCATATCACAATATCACCACATAAAACCAAATGGTTAATTTTTCTAATTACCATTTGTCTTTAAATTTACCCATTATTTGAATTAATCAGTTAAACCATTTTCTATGGTGAATCTATATCAATAAATCACCTGAATCACATTTCATGCTAAAATCATATGTAAGCCATTACCAATTCATTATTTTAAAAGGTTCGCTCACCCAACAGGTAGAAATAATCTAGGTATCATCATTAATTTAATCTAAATGAATCCAATGAAGAATCCAACATAGGATTATCATTATTCTATTAAATTATTTAATTATTGTGCAAGTTTGTTTGTGTAATCACAATATTTTATATACTTTTTAATTGAAAATAAGACCATAAAGTTAAGATTTATACCCCCTAACATTAACCGATGAATAACAAAACACTTACAATAGAAAACACCAACAAAAGAGAAGGTGAAGAAGATTACAAGGAGATACTAGATCAAAAACCAATCAAGGTCAAAAACAAAAATGACCGTAGTCAATAGATTACACTACAATGGTTAGGGAATGACAAAAGAGAAAGGAAAACAAATAATAACCACTTATTAGGGATCGATCGCACAAATGGGACATCTAGACTAGATATAGGCACTCAAAAATCTTCTAGAAGCTACCCTAGGGTCAAGAGGAGAAGGTTTCATATAAGATTAATTGATAATTAGCCACACATCATACTTTAAAACTATTTATCGGGAAATTACATAGTGTGTAATTAATTTACATGTCATGTATTCATTTTTATAAGGATACTCTGAAAAACCCATTACCTCATCTAAATATTAAATTCTCTTGAACATTACATATTGTGTGATTGGTTCATAATTTATAACCACTTCACATCATGTATCCATTCATCACATGAGTATAGTGGCATTTACACATTGTGAAACCCATTTACAAAGCATGTAAATGTCCTATAGATTGTTTTCAACTCAATTTCCTTATAAAAACCTAAACCCCCTTTTACAATTATTGAATTACCAAGAACCCTTAGTAGCACTTGACCCATTTATACCTGGACTCCATTAATTTAATAAAAATCCATAAACTTATCCCTGCACAGATCCTCTCCAGTTTTCTTAAGTTTTCTCACAACCCAAGTCTACATTTATTCAAACATACATCCACAACAAAACATTCCTACCAAGGTTTAAAGATGTGTAAAAACTCAACCGAAAGAAGTTTAATGAAAGACTAAGAGAGAGATATATCTGAAAAAAGATAGGATCTTACACACTGAAATTCCTAGATCCCATCTATCTAGACTCTCTTAAATAACATGACCTAAAGAAAGTGAAAAACCTAGCTCTAATACCATTTTTTCATGAACCAGCCCGGGTTACCATCCAATCGGACACCTAATCCAGGCCGTGACATGGCCCAAAGGGTGTTCCCGATTCACACAGGCTGAAAACTAGTACATGGGCATCACAAAACTCATTTTGGAATGGTTTATCCCATGAAACAATTAACCAATAATAATTTCATACAATTAAATCAATATCTAGGTTATAACATAAAAAATGGGATAATTATAAAAAAGTGAGTTACGCATTTAACAAGTACTACGAGAAAAAAATCTATCAAAAATGGGGAGGGGATCAACTAGACAAAAAAACCCTCCATACAGCATGTGGGTTGACACCACATTCCACCACCACTAACACCTACTCAAAATAATCCCTAGCATAAAAAACCATCATCACCAACATGGAAGGCCTTTCCTTTATCTGGGTCAGAAAAAACAAGATCTACATACACATGAGAGTGTATGTAGGGTTTGATATCACTTTCCTAGTAGGATACCACTATACGATTCCATAAATAGCTATCATAATATAATTAAACATATTGTTTTTTTAAGGAAAGAAGACAATTTAATTGATAACATGTTTTTTAATAAAAATAAACTAGTAATGAAAACAAGAAAATACAGTATAACCACCATGGTAAATCTCTAAGTAACAAGGGATAGTGGGGAACTGGGATCCACATACTCTTAGTGATCAATCTTAGACATGAATTTTCTTATTCTTCTTGAGCCAACCAATACCCATCATAAATTTTTAGTTAGTTTTTCATTGTGAACCAGGTAGTTAGGGAGGTTCATGCCTAGCAAACTTATCTTAGTCTTCCCACCTAGATACCCAGGATTCCCATGTGATTTTACCCATTTTAAACTATAAAACTTTTTTTATTTTACAAGCCAAGACAACACATAATCAAATATTCCATTAACAAAGGTTTTTATCCTCTTTCAATACACACAAAAAAATACAAATCATTCATTTTCACACACACCAAAACAACTTTAGAAATTATTTAAGAATTATGCATGCATATTTAAATCATAAAGAAATATATAGACATAGAACCACCTAAATTTTCACTTGGTATCCTATAAAACCGGTTGAAAACCACAATCCGAACTAAGAAGAGACCCAATAAAGTAAATATCACACCAAAACCATGATTTTTAACCCAATAAAAAGAGATTAAACCCAACATGGTTCAACTTAACTACTGGAAAAGAGATAACTCAATAAAGAACAGATAAGAGACCAATATAATAGAAGAGTATAAGAGAGAAGGTACTTAAATGAGTATTTATTTAATAATAAAATTCAAAACCACCCAAAAATTAGAATGAAAATTAGTGGAGGAGGAGATAGAGGTGTTACTAGGGATGTAAGGGTTGAATGGGGTGAGAAAAGGGGGTTATGGTATTAAAATCGGGGAGGGTAGATTAGGAATTTTAAAAGTTTAAAAAACTTGGTAGTACATATGGTTTTTTTTATGGTTTTTCAATCTATGTTACAACCATGTGGAACCTCTATTTAAGAAGAAAAAGTCTCTATGCGGTTTACCTAGAGGGGGTGCATGCCCATGCGCGTAGCCATGCTGCCTGGATAGTGCCACTGTCCTGGTCACATAGTTAGATTGGGAGGGCCACACACCCATGTACTAGTCCATGTATCCTGGAAAATTCCACTATCATGTTTATAAGGTTTTCACTGGTTTGGTTCACATTTTCTACTAATAGTGCGACAATCGTGTGCCTCCTCCTATCATCTTAAAAATTGTCACTTTTCTTGAAAAACACCTGGGTAATCCATGGAATAAAGGTAATACCAAAAATGAAAGAGAAAATACCTAAAAATAACACTACTTATGTGACTGTATCCATCTCCACTTCCATAAAATGGGATATTAAATCATCATTCGTGTTTACGATGGACTACCGCTTCGTGAACCGATATAGTTCATTTTCCATCATCGCCTTTCAAGGGTGGATGTAATGATGGATTTAATATATGTATATGATAATTATAAAATTATTATACTTATTGAATTATGATATCACATATACTTTCTTACTTTCCATTCTATGGGGGATATGATAATGTCGCTTGTGTGTACGATGGACTACCGCCTTGCGAAGCGATGTGATTTATTTCTCACTTACACTTTACATGGAAGGAAATATGGATAAATATAATTAATATATTTGATATATTTGACCTAAAAATACTTTTTTAAATATAATATAAAATCTAACTTCTTACCTTCCAATCCATTTGAAAACAATAATGTCGCACGTGCATACGTGCGGACTACTGCCTCCAAATATAGATGTGAATTTTCTTTTGATTTTATTTTTACATGGATGGTAATAAGGAAATATTTTATTAATATAAATGATATATATAACATAATAATTATTATATAAAGGTTAATTAATATTTATTATTCTTTTTTCTTCTCATCGAGAAAAATGGAAACAACATTCATGCGTACCTAGGGCCTACCATCTCCATGAACAGTATAATCCATTTTGTATATATAACTTTTATAGATTACTGTAAATAAATATATAATGAATATATATGATATTTATATCATATTTAAAATTATTTAGATGATGTAACCATGATCAAATTAAAATTACCAAAATTATTGAACCAAAACATACACGAAAAACGAAGCAATTGACTACCAAAACGGTGATTTTAACAAAGAATTGCTAATAAATGAGCAATAAAATACTATAAATAAATCATATATGGTATTATATATATATAATTTTGGTTATTTAATGGATTTTTAATAAACTTATATTTATTATATAAGAGGTTTGGACACATATGATGGAATTCGAACAAGTGGTAAGGGTTTCTCATATCACTTTTACTTCCCTGAGACATACGCTATATTCATCAGTTATTCCTTTGTATGGTGTATATACTAACCCTTTTGATATTTTATATTTTGAATATATTTCTATTCATATTATATAAATTTTTATTTTAAGTTATTTCTTTAATTGGGTTTATGATTCAATGGTTACCAAAGTGGTAAGGGTTTATTTCACAATCTAATTATTATTCGGGATTATTTTTATTTAAGTATCCCTTGGGGGAATTATTTGATATTTATATATTAAAATAAATATATTTTATTATAATATAGTTTTTCATAAACTTTTTAAATTAATAGTTCCATTTTCTCACTCATTGGTACTTAAAATGATTGAGAATTGTTTTTTAAGAAAATATAGCTTTATTTTTCTCTTTGGGTGAAAATCCTTTTCATTAAAATCCATGTTTTCTAAATATGCTTTCAAAAATATTTTTATCCATTTATAAATGATTTATTAAATACATTTTTACCCATTTTTACTATTTAAAAAAAAAATTGGATAGGAATATTCATTTTTTTAAAACAAGGACCTTTTAGTTTTTACCGAAAATGTAAAAGGAATCTTTATTCTAATGTGTATGACATGAAAAAAAAAATTCCACTTTCATGACAAATCAATGTTTTAAAGATTATTTTATAATTTGTTAAAGGTTATTTTCAAATAAAAGTATTTTAAAAATATTTTGTGATCTTTTAGTTTTAAAAATATTTTCAAAGTGAAAAGGTTATTTTCCTCAAAAATGTTTTTAAATACATTTTTATGGTATTTCTATACATTAACATTTTGTATTTTAGTCTTTCAATATGAATGTTTATGTTGATTATTCTTAACCCCTTTATATGAGGAATTCATTGGACTTATTAAGTGATGGGTGGGACACAGAATTACATAGCCCCTCTATGCATCGGTATATCTCATGAGAAAAATTAGCTTGGGTATTTGGCTGAGGTATTACCTATTTATGTAATATGTCTTGGCATGAGGCCTTATGGGTAAGAATCCTTGGTATAAATCCTTGATAGTATGTATAAATTTATATCATTATGCATTCCATCATTATGAATTCAATCATTGATATTCCATGTGGTTATTCAATTAGTTATAATATTCATGGTTAAATTTAAAGATCATGTGATTATTTATATGGAATTAGCTGATCATCATTTATTTTTTTCCATATTATGCTCATTTTATTGATTAAATGTCATATGTTTCAGTTATTTACCTTTCCAAATAAATTATTATTATTTATTCATGATAGCTTCCATTATAAGCATACCTTTACTAAGAATCTTATCTCACCCCTTTCTTATGTTTCATTTTTACTAGGATACCAGGATGTTTTTTATGATTGATATGCTAAGGGGAATAATTAATTTCTCATAGAAAACACTCTGTGTATTTTATGTTTAAAATTTAATGTTAATTTCAAGTAAGTATCTAGTTTACCAAGCCAACTAAATTATTTGATCCTTCGATATGTTATTCCTTGTATCTTATACCAATGTAATAAAGTAACCACCAGATCTAGGATATTGGGGTCAGGGTCGATATATAATAACTTTAAAATTATAATAATAACTATGAAGGAAGTACTTGGATAAAAAGGGAGATGAATAAAATCCCTTACATTGTGGGATAGCTTCTTAAAGCTTAAGGAGAGTTCCTTTTAACCTTAAAAACTCCTTGGAAAGAATATATAGAGGGAAAATGAGGGGAACTTCATGATTAATGGTTTGGGAATGAATGAAATGGAGTTTTTAGCTAGGTATATATAGAAAATTTGGGAGGATTGTTTATTAATTTCTAAATATATGCCTTGGAAATCCAGTTCATGGAAAATAAAAAACCATTGGCTTACCCATGGTTTTGGATCATGTTTTATGAAACTAATAAGGTGGTTTTTGGTATATTTGAGTTTCATAATTGAACATAAATATTTTAAATTACTTTTGTCATAAGAAAATAATTTTTCTATAAAATATTGTTTTTAAAACATTTATTCCCATTTTAGACTCAGGGAAGTTATTTATAGGTTTTAAAATTCATTTCAATTCATTAAAATATAATATATTAATAAAATTATTTATTTTTGATCTTGGATTATTTTTATTAATTATTAAATCATTATTACATATTTACGAAGTCATAAAACTAACTAAAAATAAAAAACTACATTTTTACTATTCGCTAAAAAATAAATTATTTTGGAAAATTCTCAAAATTTTACCCTAACTTAATTTCAGCGTATTGATTTCAAATATAATAATTGTATCTTTTAAATAAAAAATTTTATTTATTGAAAAATAATATTTTTTATGACATAATAAACATTCTAACCCTTATAAAAATCACCTAGAATATTATAAAAGTATATTATATTTTTTCTTAAAAAATAGTGTTTTATAAGAGTATTTCACGAAAATATATTTTATTTAAAATACATGAATTTATCATAAAATTGTATTTTAATTATATATTTTCCCAAAATAGAATTATGTTTTCTTTATATCCAAAAAATCTATTTATCATATTCAAGTTATATTTATGTGTATTTTTTTTAAATAAAATAATAATAATAATGGCATTAAAGAATCCTCTATTTCATTTCTAAGAAGAAAATTGTAATTTTATAATAATAAGGTCTATATACATAACCCCTTATTGCACTAATATATTCCTTAAGGGTAAGGTGTGTGATGATGGTACTTTCATGGGGTGTCTTAGTTAAAATTGATCTATTAGTGATCTCTACTAACTTGAAGTTATTCTATAGATGATTCTGATCAACCCTTACTTGTTGAATATCTTAATGGGATTGGTCAAGGGAGAACCCCAATGACACTTCCTTCATCCCAAAATCTGATAACTGGGATTCAAAAAGCATGATCCAATTGGTTGAGGCCATTATTTCTCCCTTCTGTAATAATTATCTCTAATGATTACCCTTTATATACACTAATTATAATGGTAATATTTTTAACAATAGTCATATTAACCAACAGTCATATTGGCTAATGGATAGGTAACAGTCAAATCCTAACAATCACTTTTCCCTTTATACTCTATATGCACTCCACCATTCTCATACCTCAACATTCATTACTTCACTTACAAATGTTCTACACTTCCCTTGGTAATGTATATGATATTCCAAATGCTTCTATATCTTTTCACTATTTTTATAGTAAGAGTGATATTCATTGGAGAATACAAGCCTATGGTTTTTATATTATCCCTACATTATTTTTAGTTATTATAATTAATATTAATTCATTATATATAATGAAATGTAAAATTCCTTCTTTTTTCTTCTATAAAACATAATAAAATAGTCATTATGAAACATGTGTTCTTTTATTAAGTAAATTTTGGGTCATTACATCCCCCCCCCCCCACCCCCTTAATAAATTCTTCACTTAAAATTAGCATCCTTATTTAAAATAAATGGGTTTATTTATCTTTCATCACTTCTTCAGGATCTCATATTTCTTCTTTAGACTTTTGATTTCTCTACAATACTTTCACAAGTTGGGTATTATTATTCCTTGATACTTATTCCCTTTAATCAAGAATTTGGATAATTTCTTCTTCATATGATAGATTATATTCCAATTCCATACCATTTGTATCTATTATATATGTTGGGTCTAAAATATGACTTCTTAATAGGAGCATTCAAAAGACATCATTGACAATAGAATGATTTGTAGGTAGTGCCAACTGATAGGAAACTACTAAAATGTTCTCCAGAACCTCAAATGATCCAATATACCTTAGACCTAGTTTCCCATTCTTTCCAAATCTCATGATCCATTTCCATGGTGATATTTTTATGAATACATAATCCCTCACAAGAAACTATAATTCCTTCCTTAGATTGTCAACATGAATCTATTTTCGACTCTAAGAATCCTTGATATGTTTTTGGATCACTTATATCTTTGATATAGTGCCTTTCATAATATGTGGTCCCGAAATTTTTCTTTCTCCAAATTCATATCAACATGTTTTATTTCCACACCTCTTCCCATAAAGTGCTTCATATAGATCCATTTTAATACTCGAGTGAAAATTGATGTTACAGGTGAATTAAATAAGTGGAAGATGTTGATCCTAACTCTCTTAAAAATCAAGTGATATATCCCATGACATGTATTTCAATGTATAAATATCCCTCTAATTCTTCCTATTATTTATATGATGATAATTCATGATTATTTTTACTTTGGTGTTCATAGCCTTTTGAAGGTTTCCCCAAAACTTAGAAGCAAATCTCAGATCAAGTTATGAAACAATTGATTGTGGATCCCCATGAAATCTCAGCACTTCTAGAATATACATATGATAAAGGCACTTAAGGGATAAATACTATTATATGGTGATAAAGTGGGAATACTTTTTTAATCTATCAATGATTACCCATACATAATTGTTTCCCTTGGATGTCTTAGGATGTCCAGTAAAAAGTTCATATTGATGTTTTCCCACTTCCATATAGGTATGGGTAGTGGTTACAAAACTCCTTTTCAGTAATTTACAATATTCATTCACTTTATTTCATACCAAAAAAAATCAATAAAATTTTCAATATCCCTTTTTGTAACACCCTGATATTTTAAAAGAACATTATATTTGATAGCTTACGTTTCACAGAACATGGAGCTTGAATGAACTCCAAAATATCATTATTTTAACATGACCATTATAAAATAGTTGTTAAATTGGTTGGTTTTAATAATATTAACTTTATTATGAAATAAATATGGTGTTTATATTAAATAAAAATTTAATTATTCTTATTAAATCAACACATAGTTTTTAGTAAATTTCTTTTATTCTTCAAAAAAATATTTTCTTCAAAAAGTGATTTTTATTCATTTCTATGATAAAATAAATAAAAACAATTTTTTTAACTTATAGAAAATTTATCTGAAAAAATAAAATTCATTTTTTAATCTTCACAAAAAAAAATATATTAGGGTAATTTTTGATAATTTTCAAAAAAAAAGTTGATTTTTAGATTAAAAAGTGAAAATATTGTTTTTATAAAATACCATAAATATTATGAAATAATTATTATATTATCATTATTTAAAATTTATTAAACCTTATTATTGATAAAAAATTATCTAAAGAATGAAATAATACATAAGGTGTTACATTTAGAAACACATGCTTAGCAATTTTGAAAATCATGATCTTAACCTTAAAAAATGTTTTTATAAGTTATACGCATAACATATTTAGAATTGATTTTAATAAATTTTATAAATTTAACAAATTAAAATGGATTATATATTTTGAATCCGGATGTAAAAATTAGTTTATAGGGTCATTTTCATTATTATTCATAAAAAAATTACCATGGTAAAAAATGATTTAGCGTGGTATAGGTAAAATAATGTACCGGGTTAAAGTTAAAAGGTAAAGGATTAAAATACCTAAAAAATACAATATTAAATGGGTGGTTGATGTGTTTATATACCTTAACCATACTTTAAAACATTAATTATCAATCTAATTCATTGGAATTAATTCCACCCAAATGTGGTTATCTTTAAATATAAAATAACCATTATTTAATCACTTAAAACCACCCCTCCTCAAGTATAAATACCACCCTCACCAACACATTTCTCATTAAAAGAATTGAATATATTAAAATATCTTAAAAAATATCTCTTACCCACTCTCCCCACATCCAAGTTCTTCTATTATCACCCAAATACCAATTCCAAGGTCTTTAAGGGATCCTTCAAGGCGGTGATATTCAAGAGGTAATTTTCTCAAACCACCTCTCTTATTTTCTTTTTTTCTTCTACCTTATCCTCGCGTCCTTAATCTATCAAGGAATAATAACTCCATAATATTTTACACAATGGAATTTTATTTTTATAATGGAATATCTTATATCCATCCCTTTTATTACCGCCTATTATTCAAGAAATGAAACCATTGTCCAGATTATGAAGGTTAACCGTCTCTGTAAATAATAACTTTTCTTTTTCCATTACTACCATCATGGATGGTCAAAAAAATATTATTACAGTTAAATAATATTTTAAAATTTATATTATAAAATATTTATTGTTTTGGAACTAATATATATACTTAATATTAAATAAAATGAAACTAGTTCACGATGGTCTAAAAAACTACAAAAATAAACTAAACATTTATCATTAAAATTTTATAGAATTAATCGACCTCATGTTAGAAATAAAAATGATTTATGGGACCATTTAATCTTATTAAAGTGAATTAATACCATTTAATTTCAATTTTGTAGTTTTATTTCCATTTGACAAGAAAATCCCTAATTATACACAAATGAACCGATTATGAAACCATGAAATGAACACACCGAAAATAATAAAAATAATGCAATATTATTAATGAATGTATGGTAATATGTTATAAAAGTATCATATAAGGTATTAAAAATATAACATAGTGTTTTATTTATTTAATAAAATTATTTAAACAATTATATAGGAGGTTAAAGTATGCACCACTAAAGGGAAGTGTGAGGTAAGGGTTTCTCGTCTCACTTTTA
Source organism: Viscum album (assembly GCA_963277665.1). Lineage (NCBI taxonomy): Eukaryota > Viridiplantae > Streptophyta > Magnoliopsida > Santalales > Viscaceae > Viscum > Viscum album. Next base: position 1,002,986,629 of record OY728141.1, read on the forward strand.
CTTCTGTGAGATATATGTCTTATTCACCACTTATTTATTGTGTGTAGTTTATACATACTACCCTTTTATATTTCATATCATTAACCTCATTATATTCATGGTATTAAATGTTTCATTTTATAATTATTACTTCCATGGGGCATATGATTCAACTAATTACAAAGTGGTAAGGGATTTCTTAGCTCAATTATCTTTCATTGGGTTAAAATTTGATTTAATTAATTATGTCATGATAAGGTTATGTGTGAAATTTATTTTGATTATATTATGTTTTATTTCCAATTTTTTATGTGTATTTATATTGGATACACATAATCGATTCATTTCATTAACGATATTATCTTTGTAAAGGACTTCATCTCAAATTCACTTCATTGAGGCATATTTTAATACTATGCACCTAACTTATTTCTTATAGTGTATATAATACCCATAATTTATTTATGATCATCATTCACTAAAAATTTCATTTCTCTTAAATATCCATATTCCTTGTATCATGGATATGATTATTTCCAATGTTTTATACCATTTTTACATGTAGTGTTTACTTTGAAAGTGATTTGATTGACTGGGGAAATATTGTTAAATTTATATATTTTACTCAATATGGATATCTATTTATAAGGAATATTGATTCATGAATTAAATAGATTAATCGATATGTAGTGAATGATTTGGATATGAAAGAATGTGTGGAGATAATATATAGAAAATCCCCTCGATGCATCGGTATTCTCATGAGACAAATAAGTTAGCCAAATTAAATGGGTTTTTACCCATAAAGATTAAAATGTCTTGTCAAAGGTCTTGACGGTAATGTTATCATGTGCTTGGGAAACATGAAATCCAATAATAAATCAATTCTTTCATTAATAATTCAGTTAATTTTTATCCATGATATTTTCACTATGATATTATCATTGGATTTAGATTGTGAAAAAATTATTGATTAAATGGAATGTTTGTTCAGTTATTTTACCTTTCCATATTTATTCTACATTGTTGATTTAAGACATCTTCTGTTGTATGTAACTCTTACTGGGCATCTAAGCGTAACATTTTATTTGTTCTATTTTCCCTAGGTTATTAAGAATAAATGTTTGAATGAGTTAATGGATTAAAATTACTTTCCTTTGTTGTGTTTTATTTTTAATTAATAATGTAATAATTGTACCATGTATGTATCTAGTTATTCAAGACTAATAAACTGATTGGTCCTTCGGGATGTGATTCCTTGTACCTAGTGAAAATTTAATAAAGTAACAACTGAATCTGGGTTACTAGGGTTCAGGTATTTATAGTTGGTATCAGAGGAATTTTAATAGAGACCTTGGGAACTAGATTTATGAAAACATAGATTAGAAAACAATACCCTGTGACAGAATTTGGAAATATATCCAAATAAACTAATATTATGATTTAAAGATTAGTTATACCTAAATTTCTGATTTATGTTAATTGTATCACTAGTTTTGATATTATACACTATTTTTTATAATGTTATGATCTAATATATTGTATTCCATTTTTTTAAAGGATCATATCAGAAGGAATGGAAATCATATCAATACACATAATAAAAATAGTAAGAACGGTTATTTCTTTGGTGGTTTTAAGCCAATCTTTCTAAGGAATCTAGTCTCCGAGACATTCTCATCATATGAGGACATAGTATTATGTTATAACAATATAGAAACATAATTCTTTAAGTCTTATGTATTTGAAGTGAATAGAGAGAAGAAGAAGATGATATATAAAAGGATAGACAAATAGAAGAAGGGAAAGAAGTATTTTCCCACATATGATAATTGTGGAAGGAAAAACCTTAGTATATGCTTAAGAGGAAAGGGATTTTGCTTCAAGTGTGGAGAAAAAGGACACCATTCTCATGATTTCAAGGGAAATAAATAATTTTCCAATTTTTAGTGTTTCAACTATAAGGATATGGGGCACTACACAAATGAATGACCCAAGCATCAAAGGAATATACCTTAAAAATAGCTAATAGATCGTGGTCAAAATTATTCTATTACCACTAATGAAGAGGAATGATTAATTTTCTTGTGTTTGGATTAAAGAATTTTGTTATAAAATTATTTTATCAATGATATTATGGCTATAATAATCATGGGATATACAAGTATTTTACTATAGTACTTCTTCCTTAAGTATTTTAGAGCACATGTTGAATGGTTCCAATGACCAGGAAAAGTGATTCAGTGGAAATTTGATCTTTTTGAAAACACGTGTTTGAAGAAATTTTAACCCTTAATATGTTTTTATTATTGAGATAATGATTTTTGGATGAAGAAAATATTGATATGGATAAATTAAATTGGATAGTACTGATTATCTTGGAGCTTATTAATGATTTGTTGAAAAATTGGTTTATACTGCCATTGATGGAGTTGAACACATTTTAAGGAAAATATTAAATAATCTATGTTTTACTTAAGAAATAAGGAAGAATGTATGTTTTCAATAAGTATTTTTGGTAATTAATATTATATCTATGTTTCAAGAAAATACATGATGAATGTATTCACATGTTTGGTATGTGACGATTAAGATCGACTTTATGTTGTTTGAGAGATTAATGGTAAGTAAATTTTGGAAATTTAGTAACCTTATTTCTAAAGTTTGGGATCTTGATATTTTGGAAGGGTCGTAAGGTTAAAAATTTATGAAATGGTTCAAGTTGAACTTTGGATTAGGTTTAAATATTAATGTGTTTATACATATTGGATAACTTGTGCCAACCATATTGGTTTTGGAAAATAGTTTGAGAAAAAAAATAAATTGTCGCACTTTAGAGATCTTAATATCTGTTAAAAGTAAATTTTAGTGCTTCAAGCATAAAAAAAATATTTTTTGGATATTTATTTCTTTGAGTAAGGGATGACATTACTATATACTTTGTCACTAATTTACCAAAGACTCCAATAAATAATGATGTAATATGGGAATGAAAAATCAAACGTATGAGATAAAATTTGAGGTTAAAACATTTCATTAATTTTGAATATATTAAGGTTATTTTTCGAAATGTTATATTAATATATTTTAAGAAAAATTATAACCTACGGGTCGGGCAACAACCCATCATATCTGGCAAGGTCGTGAGGCTTAAACTTACAACCAAAGGTCAACAAGGGAGCATCGCCTACCACTGGCCTATGTGATATCCTGATTGGTATAACATAGTTTTCTTTATTTAAATGGAATTACATGTAAAGGATAATTTCATTTTTTTTAACCCTATATGATTAAGATAAATAAAATATTTTGGAATTTTATTGACTTTAGGAGAAAAATATGAGTTTGTTGTGGAAATTGATTAATGGATGAAACTCTACCTGTCATGTAATTATATTTTTGTATTTTATTACTCTATGAAGTAAGATAATTCATTAGATCTAGGAAAAGTATATTAGAACAGAAACATTATTCGATTAATTTTCTTTCTGAGTAATCGATGTCCTTTTTCCTATCACAGATTTATGGTTTTTTATGGTAAACTTTCTAATGACCATGTTTTCTATCACTCTATATTGGAACTTGATAGATATATTTCTTTTCCATTTCCATATTTTTACTTCCCACTAATTTTATCTTATTTGGAAACCTATTTTTGTGGGGATCTTTGCATTTTCATTTCCCTATTTTTAAGAGGACACTTTATTAACCCTTCTTAAGATGTGGGTTTCCCCAAAAAGGAATTTAAAAATATCAACCTTTTATTTTTTTTAAAGTGAAATTTTAAATTGAAAGGATATACTTTATTTAATGAGGGGATAATATAACACCCTGATATTTTTAAAGAACACTATGTTCAATATCTAATTTTGTATAGAACACTGAAATTAAATGAACTCCAAAATATCATTATTTTAACATGATTGTTATAAAATAACCATTAAATTAGAAAGTGTGAATAATATTAACTATATTATGAAATAAATATGAAGTTAATATTCGATACAAATTTAATTATTCTTAATAAATGAACATATAATTTTTAGTAAAGTCAATTTATTCTTCAAAAAAATGTTTTCTTCAAAAAGTGATTTTTATTCATTTATATGATAAAATAAATAAAATTAATTTTTGATACTTTTAGAAAAATTATTTGAAAAAATAAACTTAATTTTTTTAATCAAAACTTTAAAATTATCTTAGGGTGATTTTTTGGGAATTTTCTAAAAAGGTTGATTTTTGGATTGAAGAGTGAAAATATTATTTTTACAAAATACCATAACTCTTATGGAATAATTATTATATTATCATGGTTTAAAATTAATTAACCCCAATTCTTGATAAAACTTTATTAAATTAGTGACATAATAGATAAGGTGTTTCATTTAGAAACACATTCTTAATAATTTTGAAAATCACGATGTTAACCTTAAAAAAAAATTATAAGTTATATGTGTAACATATTTAGAATTGGTTTTTATCACTTTAATAAAATGAATAAATTAAAATTAATTATATATTTGAAATTATGATGTAAAAATTAAGTTATAAGTTCATTTTAATTTTTATTCATAAAAATGTTATTGTGGTAAAAAAATATTTAGCACGATATAGGTAGAATAATGTAAGAGGTTAAAGTTAAAAGGTAAAGGATTAAAATAAATAAAAATTAAAACATTAAATGGGTGGATAATGTATTTATATAACTTAAAATCCTTCTAAACATTAATTATCAATATAATTCATTGAAATTAATTCCACCCAAATGTGGTTATATTTAAATATAAAATAGACATTATTTGATCACTTAAAACCACTCCTCCTCAAGTATAAATACCACCCCCTTTCACCTCACAAGCATTGAATCACTTCAAATATATACCAAAATATCTCCTACCCAATCTCCCCACATCCAAGTTCTAATTTTCTCACCCAAATATCAATTATAAGGTCTTTAATATATCCTTCAAGTAGATGATATTCAAGAGGTAATTTTCTCAAACCACCTCTCTTATTTTCTTTTCTTATTATACCTTATCCTCACCTACTTCATCTATCAAGGAATAATAAATCCATAATATTTTACATAATGGAATTTTATTTCTATAATGGAACATCATATATCCATACCTTTTATTTCTTATTATTTAAAGAAATGAAACCATTGTCTAAATTATGGTGGTCAACCGCCTCCATGAATAATAATATTTTGTTTTCCATTACTGCCTTCAAGACAGGGCATAAAAGTATTATTCCAAATAAATCTGATTGTAAAAGTTATATTGTAACATATTTCTTATCATGGGACTAATATATATAAATAATATTAAATAAAACTAAACTAGATTTTGATGGTCAAAAAAACCGACAAAATAAACTAAACATTTATCATTGACATGTTATCAAATGAATCATCCTCATATCAGAAATAAAAATGATGCATGGGGCCATTTAAAATTATGGAATTTTATGAAAACAATTTCATTTAAATTTTAGAGTTTTATTTCCATTTTACAAGAAAATCCATAATTATACACAAATGAACTAATCATGAAACCAGGAAACAAACGCACCAAAAATAAGGAAAATAAAAAAAAATATTAATGAATGGGTGGTAAGATGTTATAAAAGTATAATATAAGGTATTATAAATATAATATAGTTCTATAATTAATTAATAACATTATTTAAACCATTATACATGAGGTTAAATTATGCACCACTAAAGGAAAGCGTGAGGTAAAGGTTTCTCATCTCACATTTACTTACTTGAGATATATGTCTTATTCACAACTTATTTATTGTATATGGTGTATATATACTTAAATTTGATATATCATATCTTGAAAATAATTATCTTCATGGTATTTAATGTTACATTTGATAATTATTACTTTCATGTGGCATATGATTCGACTGATTGCAAAGTGGTATGGGATTTCTTAACTCAATTTAATTTCATTGGGTTAAACTTCAATTTCATTGATTATGTTATGCTAAGGTTATGTGTGAAATGACTTTTGATTATTTTATGTTTTATTTCCACTTTTTTTTATCTATATTTATAGTGTATACACATAATATATTCACTTGATTAAGGATATTATCTTTGTAAAGGACTTAGTCTCAAATTCAATTCATTAAGGCATATTTTAATATTATGCACTTAACTTATTTCATATAGTTTATATATTTCCTATGATTTATTTATGATCATTATTTATTGAAAATTTAATTTATATTAAATATTAATATTCCTTTTCTCATGGATATGATTATTTCCTAAGTTGTATGTCATTTTTACATGTGGTGTTTACTTTGAAATTGATTTGATTAAATAGAAAAATATTTTTAAATTTGTATCTTTTACTAAATATGGATATTTCTTTATAAGTAATATTGATTCATAGATTAAAACGATTATTTGATATATAATGAATACTTTGGACATGTAAGAATTGGTGGGGACTATATATATAAAAATCCCTCGATGCCTCGATAGTCTTATGAAACAAATAAGTTGGCCAAATTAAATGGATTTTTACCCAAAAAGATTAAAATGTATTATGAAAGGTCTTAATAGTAACAGTATCATGTTCCTAGGAAGCATAACATCCAATAATAAATAATTTCCTTCATTAAGAATTCAGTTAATTTTTATCCATGATATTTTCAAAATAATTTTATGCGTGGATTCAGATTATGAAAAAGTTACACATTAAATGGAATGTGTGTTCAATTATTTTACCTTGCCAGATTGGTTATGCATTATTGATTCAAGATAGCTTCTATTGTATGTAACTCTTACTAGGAATCTGATATCACCCTTTTAATTGTTCTCTTTTCACCAGGTTATGAATAATAAATGTTTGAATGAGTTCAAGGATGGAAATTAATTTCCTTTGTTATGTTTTATTTTTAATTACCAATGCAATAAGGGTACCATGTATGTATCCAGTTATTCAATACTACTAAACTAATTGTTCCTTAGGGATGTGATTCCTTGTACCTAGTGCTAATTTAATAAATTAATCACTGACTCTGGGTTACTAGGGTCAGGGTATTTACACTTTTAATGTAATTCCACCAATAATGATATTGTAGATCTCTTTACATTTTAGTTCCTATAGGACATATAGAGAATATAGAGTTGTTAGATTCATCCATCATCTTTTTCTTTAACTCTAAAATATATGAGATACAAAAAATTTTACCAAACCTCAGTACACCATCTTAATCAACATTGAACTCATGAAACTTCCCATTTTTCATAGATTCTATATTTTTTGTAACTTAGGTTCATCTCTTTATTATTTCTTGATCTCATCCAATAATTATGTCCAAGTAATCATTTGGGATAGGATTGATGATATCCCTTCCCTTATGACTTCCATTTCCATCTTTACTAGGTCTTTGATCAATAGATCTCCTTTAATCCTTATCATTGAAAAACTCTGGGGTCTTTCCTAATAAACAAATTGAAAACTTTTTTTTCTTTTCTAGGATGATAATGTATAGAACAATTGTATTCCTTAAGAAGTTCCAACTATATCCTTTGTCTCATGTTCAGTTCCTTTTTGTGAATATTTACTTCAAACTCTAGTAGTCAGTGTATATATCAAACTTCTCCCTATAAAGATAGTATTTTCATATCTTTAATGGAAATATAACTGCATCTAACTCTAGTTCATGGGTAGAATAATTATATTCATGAGACTTTAACTACCACGATTCATAGGAAATAAATTTTTCATTTTTCATGAGTACACATACAATCACATTCATGGATGTATCATTATAAACGATAAATACTAACCCATTAGAGGGTAAAGTTATCATAGGTTTACTATAAAACCTCTTCTTCATTTATTATAATCTTTCTTCACACTTTTTTATCTAGATAAACTTAACCCACTTTCGATTTAACTTGATTGGTGGATTAGAAATTCATGGATTGTTTTTCAAAAACCTTATATAGTAGCCTGCTTGAATAAGGAAGATATGAATCTCGATTATTTTTGTAGGATGTGGTCACTCCTATATGACCTTTTTCACTATTGGATCTACTGATATTCCTTCACTAGTCATAAGTTATCCCAATAATGTGACTTTTTTCAACCATAACTCTCATTTTTTGAATTTACAAAAAACTTATATTTCCTTGGAGTTTGTAATATAACCCTTATATGATCCTCATGCTCCTCATAATTTATAAAATATATCAAAATATCAATAATAGATACCACCAAAAATTTATCAAGGTAGTATATAAATACTCTATTCATAAAATCCATAAATATGGAAGGAAAATTAGTCAATCCAAAGGGTATAAAAACAAACTCATAATGTTCATATCTTGTTAAAAATGCAATCTTCAAGATATCTTCTTTTTTCATCCTTATTTAATGATAACTTGATCATTAGTTCCACTAAAAAAAGGTGATCATTGATGCATGAAGGATTTAGCTACTAGTTTTCACTTACTTAGTGAAATTGGATTCTCCAAATGTTTTTGGTGGTTATCCTTGACCTAATTTAATTGATCCATCACAATCATAGAGTTTTAAACCACATTTTCAATCATATTAGGAAGATTGTTGTTGTATTGTCCATAAATTTAATTATTTACATGATTCCTTATATCTCTTAACTTTTTTTCTAGAAGAATAAATCCTAATTGAGAAATTTGTTACTATTTTAAATTTCATAATAATAATTATAAAGGAAATATTAATCCTAAAATTTTATAATATCTTAGTTTTGGGATGATATACTTCGAAATTACATTATCAATATATCCTTCATAATGGTTTGTAAATAACATTTTATTTACCAAATAATATCCCCTAAAAGTGTCAAAATATGTGTGAAATAAGACCAATTTTCCATGCACTAGGTATAGGTTGATTTAATACCCAGTGATCCCTTTTGGGGTTATTACCCCTAGGTACATTTGTGTCATATGCACATCCACTTATAGTATCCAGATACGGATTTCATTACTTGAAAACCACTGGATTTATAATTTAACAAAATTTTAAGAGTTTTTACTATATTTAGACTTATCCCTAGGTTTTTTAATATTTTTTATAGTCTTAATTTCCAAAAATAACTAAACCTTGCCTTTTATACCAACTATGATGACCTGTATTTTTAACACATGATTTTTAACAAAATTTCTCAATAAAATATTACATTAATAACTTTTAAAAACCTTTTGAGGTTTAGTTTCTTATAAACTAGGTACATAATACATTAATTACATAAGGAAAACATTAAAATAAACTTTATTTAATTCTCTTGAAATCATCCTTTATTATTTCATCTAAGGTTACCTCACTATAAGAAATTTCCTAGGGACATGCATCGATAAAAAAGATTGATCATAAATCCCTATAAGGGATAATCAAAGAAAATGTAATATTAGATATTAACATAGACAAAACAAGAGTAATAACATAAGATAATAATATTAATCATGTAATAATGAACATAGAATTGTGTTTATAACATAAAAATGAGACATTCATAAGAATATCACCAAGGTTCAATACCAAGGTGTCATAAAACATATTACCATGGTTATTTACCAAGGTATCATAAAACATGTCATATATAGAGATTAATTATCTACCCAATTCATTAGAGTGATATAAGGTCATTCCCTTTATATATATTAATTCAGGTGCATCACATCGATCATATATCATAATAAATCATTTCATCAATAACCCGTGTAGAGTAAAGAATTATTTTCATATAAAATCATCGAGTACATAAATGTTTAAAGAATTGAACTTCTCATCATTTTAACCCATGAGAATAGGATGTGGGTTTAATAAATTTTAATACCCAATAAATTAAATGTAATTACTTCTATATTAATAATCTTAAAATAAAACAGGGTTGGGTATTCACAATATAAAAGGGAGACATGAGAAATTAAGTAATAATTTCAGTAGCATAACGGGTATACAAAGTGGTTTATGGAACAAACTTAATGGGAGAAAATGGTAGTATCTAATTTATAAAACAAAATTTGGATAGTAATGGAATGATCATAATTGATTATAACATAATAACTTTGAAATTAGAATACTAACTAAAAATAAAGTACTTTGGTAAAAAGGGAGAGGAAGTAAATCCCTTACCTTGCGGGATAACTTCTTAAAGCTTGATTATAGTTCCTTGGAACCATAATAACTCCTTAGAAAGGCTCAAGAGTGGAAAAATTAGGGGAAATTAATTCTTAATAGTTTGTTAATGAATGAAATTTTGTGGAGAGTTGAGTATTTATAGAAAATGTGGGAGTATTTTTTGTTAATTTCTAAATATAGGCTTTGAAAATCTAGGTTGTTGAAAAAATAAAACCATTATCTTAGCAATGATTTTGTATCATATTTTATGACATTAATAAGGTTTTCTTTAACATATTTTAGTTTACTAACCAAAATTAAATATTTTATATTACCTTTTTGTATGATAAAATAATTTTACCATAAAATATATTTTTTCAAAACCTTAATTTCCATTTTAGAATTTAGAAAGTTATTTATAGGTTTGGAAATTCATTTTAATTCATTATAGTACAGTATATTAATAAAATAAATTATTTTGTGTTATGGATTTAGTTTTATTAATTATTGAATCATTATTACATATTTAAGAAGTCATAAAACTTACTGGAAGTCAAAAAATGTATTTTTATTATTCACTAAAAAATAAATAATTTTATAAAATCCTAAAAAATTTACCCAACCTTAATTTCAACATGTTGATTTCAATTATAATATTTATTTTATCAAAATAATTTTCTAAATATAATAATTTTAACTTTTAAATAGAGATCCTTATTTATTGAAAAATAATAGTTTTTATGATATAATCAACTTTCTAACCCTTATAAAAATATATTATCATTTATATTTTAAAAAATAGTGTTTTATATGACTATTTCATGAAAATAAATTTTATTTAAAATACCTTAATTTATCATAAAATTTTATTTTAATCACATATTTTTCCAAAATACAATTATTTCTTCTTGATATCCAAAAATCTATTTAGTTTATTCATCTTAAATTTATGTGTATTTTGTAAGATAAAATAATAATAAAAATGGAATTGAAGAAACCCCTATTTCATTTCTAATATGGAAAATTAAACTTTTATAATACTAAAGTCCATATACATAACCCCTTATTACACTGGCATATTCCCTAAGGTTAAGGTGCATAATTATGGTGCTTTTATATGGTGATTCGGCTAACATTGATTTGGTGGTGATATCTACTAACTTGAACTTCTCCCATAGTTGATTCTTCTTGATCCTTACTTATTAAATATCTTCTTGGGATTAGTCAAGGGTGAACCCTAGTGATTCTACCTCTCTCCCAAGTTCTAATAAATGGGCTTCAAAAGGCATGATCCAACTAGTTGAGGCCATTGTTTCTCCCTTATCTATCGATTATCTATTATCATTACCATTTATATACTCAAATTATAATGGTTGAATTATTACCAATGCTCATAATTCCCAAAAATCATATTGAACAATGGTTATATTGTCTAACAATCATATTGATCAATGATAATATTGACCAATGGTCAGGTAACAGTCAAATCCAAACAATCACTTTTCCCTTTATACCCTATATATACTCTTCCATTCTCATACATCAATATTCATTAATTCACTTACAAATATTTTAAACTTACCTTAGTAATGTCTATCATATTCCTAACTCTTATATTTTTTCACCATTTTTTAGTAGGAATGATCTTTATTGGAGAATTCAAGCCTATGGAGTTTACATTAGTGTGTGTACTATTATATTTTTAATTTTTCTCCCTATATTATTTCTAGCTATTATAGTTAATATTAATTCATGATATGTAATAAAATTTAAAATTCCTTCTATGTGATTTTATAAAATATAATAAAATAGTCATTGTGAAACATAACTTATTTTATTAAGAAAATTTCTGGGTCATTACACAAAGAACGTAAAACTAAATGAAAAAATCAATACATAATACCAAGTGTATTATCACACCAAATTTTAACATTCATAGACAATTAAAATCTAGTAAATTTTTCTAGATCAAGATAAACCATTATAGAATAATTCCCTAGTGTATATTACCATTTTTAATTCCCAATTAATATTAATGTTGTCACTTCCCCAGTAAAATTTTTCAAAGATGAAAACCTAGTAAACATATGTAAAAATATCAGCATAAAATTTTAGGAACATTATCATAGAAAAGTTTAAAATTCACATACAACTACCATCCATTATAAATTTTCTACATTAAATAAAAATATTCAATGGTTTTATGATTTTAATCAGAATTATAATTCATAGTATAACTACAACCACTACAGTTACAACCACCCATGATAACTTCGTTTTTACACAAAAAACTTGAAACATGATCTACAAAACTTTATATTTCATTTTCTCAACCACATTCTTATAGTGTGTCATTGAGACTGACAATCAACCACAAAAACTTTCTCTTTAGAAAAGGTGTTAATACCCGTTTCAAGGGGTAGTTCTAACCTCTTTAAAAAAATAACATTTCATTCTTTAACATGTGGTAAATAATCTATCTAGATTTTTTTAGTATTTGATATATTTATGAGTTACTTATTCGCAAAACATTAGTTCTCACAGAATGCTCTAATCACAACATTGACGTAACTTTTTCTAACTGTAGATTCTAAGGAGAATTTTTAGCAATAGTTTCATTCTCAGTGATAGAGGACTGTAAATACTATTACTATTTAATTTTTTCATTAAAAATCAGAATTAGAAACTATATTATCTAGAGCTGTGGAATGTTATTTATCTTAATAGGTAAGAAGGAGGGAGTTACCATAGATTTTCTCCTATGGATTTAACTGGGCTCTAGTTATTTATGAAACTATCTTAAAACAGGTTACGAATGTGATTCTATAAATTTCCAAAAAAGGGTTATGATTTATTTTCTATGGGTTTTAATGATTTTATTTGAGAAAAAAAGTGTGTGTGTGTTTGATGTGAAAATTATTTATTTCATTCACTCAAAGAACTTTGAGATAAAGGTAAAACACTTCATTCACTTTCTTTTTTTCATTGGACTAACGATTTTCTTATTTTTATGTCCCTTACTAATATTTTTTTGCTCATATCAAATTTTTAGAATGTTTTTCATTGGTTTTAAGGAAGGGTAAGGGAAAAGAATAAGTCAAGTTGAAAATCATGAATATTTTCCATGAAAATAAATCATTTTTTATTTTAAAAGTTTTATATTGAGGGAAAAATGGATAATGATTAGAAGTTTCCACTTTGTATATATATGGGTTTGTTATGTAATAGTTATTACCTAACTCTCTAAAACTATAAACCTAAAAGATATTTTGGAATGGAATAAAGTGATTTATAGTATAAAGACACTAGAATATGTAATGTTTAATTCGATGTCCTTATCTTGGTATCGGAGAAAGGTTTAGATAACTTTAGGGGTTAGAATAATGTTAACAACATTACCTTGAAATATTTTACTTTATAGTTAAGTTTAAATGATATATAATTTTAATATTACTATTTTGCTTCATCTAAACTATGTTTTTTCAGAATGGTTTTCCAAAGAGGAAATAGAGAAACTATAGTGGGAAGGAGACAAGAGGAAAATATCCTTCAAAATTGGCATCTTGAGATTGTTGTAATTGGAACATAATAGTTTTTTAAAGTGATGGATCAATTGACACAAGATATAAATGGTGGTGGTATCCATACTAGGGAGTAGCTAGATCTACCACAGAGGAGAATTTTAGTAGTGAATAATTTCATGAGAAAACATCCCTCATCATTCAGTGGATCATTTGTCCTTGTAGTATCCAAAGTATGGATCAATTTACTGGACAAGATATTTGAAGTCATGGGGAGTTCTGAATTCCAAAAGGTCACTCTTTTAATTTATCATTTTGATGGTGAATTTTATGAATGGTGTCTTTGGTTGATAATACTAGAGACAAATATGATCTTTATGTCATAGAATAATACATATTCAAGAATAATTTTCTTGAGAAATATTTCCCTAAGGATGTTCAGTTAAGAATAGAGAAATATTTTTTAGAATTAAGATAAGAAGATGAAGTTTTTGTGGATTCTTATAAAGAAAACTTCACAATATTGGCTAGGTATGTGCCAAATTTGTTTGAGTAAAATTATAGTAAAATTAATAGATTTTAGTTAGGTTTGAAACAAATTTTACAAAGAGATTTAGCCTCATGATAATTTAAAATTTATGAGAAAGTGGTTTTTTGTACTGATAAAGTTGTGATAGAGTGTTTTGATACTTATGTTCCTTGAGATGACAACAGTAATAAAAGGTCAATATGGAAGGTAACAGTGAATAAACCAACTATTAATTCCAGATCTAATCCCCAAAATTTCCTGTGTGTGGTAAATTACATTTTAAGGAAGTTTGATAGGATATAGAAAGTGTTTATGGTGTGGTTATTTTGGTCATAGGGCTCATTATTGTAAAGAAAAGAGTCATGAACAATCAAATAATTTAGTGACTAATATCCATCCAACGGTGAGGTGATTTAGTTGTAATAAGTAAGGCCATTATGATAACATGTGTATAAAGTTAGTTTCATAGAATGGAAATCATCATGATCAGAAACAAAGAGGTGTTGAAAAGTCATTTTCTACTACTATAGTTGGTGTTAGACCGATGAATGAAGTGGTGAAAAGTACAATACTTGTTTATTAAAATTATGTCAATTCCCTATTTGACTCTAGATCTTTGCATTATTTCATTTTGAATAAATTTTCAAGTAAATTAGGAATATCACCATATTAAAAGAAGATATAAGTTTTGGTGAAAACTCTGAGTGAAAGTATTAAAGTAACCAAGATTTATAGGAATATCTCTATTATTATTATTGGAATGTTATTTCCTTCAACTCTTGTTGATCTACTCATAGTAGCACTACTGGAAATGGGGTTAATCCCCACGCTACTATGCCCACGGTTTAAAGAATCATGGGGATAGATGATTTTTAATGGTATATACCCACGGTTTTAATAAAACCGTGAGTATTCAGCCCTTAAGTATCGGGATCCATCTCGCTACCCCCACTTTAACCCTCCATCGTGCTCCCCCCACTTCAAACCTACCTCCCACCTCCACCTCCCGGCTCCACCTCCCGGCTCCGCATCCTGCCTCCGCATCCCGGCCTCCGCCTCCCGCCTCCGCCTCCCACCTTCGCCTCCTGCCTCTGCCTCCCGCCTCCGCCTCCCGCCTCCGCCTCCCGCCTCCTCCTCCCGCCTCCGCCTCCCGCCTCCCGCCTCCGCCTCCCACCTCTACCTCCCAGTCTCTACCTCCCACCTCCACCTCCCGGCTCTTCCCCCAGCTCGGGCGATGTCCCCTCTCCCCCCTCTCGGCTCCCTCTTCTCCGGGTATCGTCAAATTCATCAGTTTTCTATTATAGATGATATTTCCCATGCATTCCTACTTATAAATTTCAATAATTATCCTTAAAATGTAATTGATACTGATAATGTTGTGTTGGGGGTAAATGATTCGTTTGAGAAAGGTCCAATATGGATTGTTGATCGATGAATAAAGGAACTATGAAGGAATATTAAGCCTCTTGTTAAGGTTTTATAGAAGAACATACATATTAAAGAAGATAAATGTGATAAGGAATCATATGTGTAGTATTACTAGACCTACTTGTTATATTTAGACCTCTAGAGACACATATTAAGGTCAACAAGTCATTAGAGGGGGATATTGGAACAACCACTCACTTTCTAGGTGCATTATGCCCTATTTTTAGCCTTTATTAAGAGTTTATTTGAGTTATTTCATTTATTGGGTGATGTATTGGGTAGATTTTGGGAGATTGTGGGGGTAGAATAATTTCATGGTGATAATGGTTAGAGGGAATAGTGTAGTCCCCCAACGTAACTATGAAGCCTATTGGAGAGGAGTAGTGGGTGATATATGGTAGGGGTACTTTTAGAGGTAACATGGAAACAATTCCATGGTAACTATGTAACTCTAAAGGGAATCAACATCATTATTATTATAGGTTTTACAAAACCATGTGTCCAAACCATGCGGGTGACTTGAATAGGTAGTGAAATTCCCATGGTTAGAGCATGATTTTGTAAGCCAATCAACCAAACCATTTACATAGAATTTAATCATTTTAAAGTTATTATTTTGACACAAAAATACCCTAAAGAAAGTCATTATTCCTCCTAAACTCAGGGTAATCAAACGAAGGGACTCTAATGAGACTTCATGGTGAATTAATTCTTTTCATAGAGGAATTATATTTGATATAGAGATATCATTCCTAGAGATTTAAATATAATTTATCATTTGTTTGTTGTTATTCTTATTATTACTAGATATTATTTATTATACTTGTAAAGGAACTAGATCTAGGATTTCTTATCCAGGTTTGGGATTTACAATGATATCTAATGTGATACTTTCTATATTTACATGGAAAATAAATATGGAAATATGGTTTTTCCTGATAATTATCAGATCCATATAGATCTCTTAATTTTGTAGTATCTTGATGGATAGGTCTAAAATGATCCCAGCCCATAACATGTTCTTCATCATATATCATAACCCTTGAATACTCATGTAGTGATTTGGGGATGCTTCCATGGATCTTTTCTTTGTGAGATTGATTCAAGTGGTGAAAATTGATGTTGGGATTCAATATGTTTAATGCAAGAAGTTCTTACCATGTTATGACAACTATATAAAAATGTATGATATGAAATACTCATGTGTGTGTGTACATACCATGATAATTCTTTTAAAATGATATGATTATGCCTCTATATAGATAAAAATTTTCCTTACTATGACTTGGGTATATATATATGTGTATGGATAGTATACTTATACTATCTTGTATCAAAGTTAAAAGTGGATCCTTCATGAATTCATTAATCCTATATAGGGGGATAATTTGAGATGTGATTCATGATGAATATTGTGGGGGTATTGAATGAAAAGTGGAAGGGAATGAAGGCCTTGAGGCATTAATGGAGTCCGGAAGTGGGGAATGATGACATTGTAGTATGACCTAAGATAGTTGATAGGGGATGATAGCCTTATGGACTAACCCAAGTCATAATGGCCTATACACCCATTGAGATACATAAATTGGTCTTGTGGTTTGTTTTGAGAATTTTCAAAACCAAAAAATCTCATGTGAGGAGAAAATCCACTATCCAATATCCATGGACTTTCCTCTTTGGATATTTTGGGTGAAACTTCAACAACTAAATCTTTCTCCTTCACTTTTCTATTCTTCTTTTGATGATTTTGAGTATTAAAACTAAAATATTTTCAGGATGGTATATTTATGAGGCATTCATTTTCATCATGAATAGGATGGTCACACCTTCCATAGACTTATTCAAGAATATCAAACATGTTCTGTGATTTCTATATAGAACTTACAATACGTTTCTAACTTTTATTCCTTTAAAGGGGTTGAAACCTCCAAACATTTATTCTCAATACTCCCAAGTATATCATGATGTCTATTTTAAAAAACATATCATTTCTATATGAACAAATATTCCAAAGTTCCAATATAATCCATAAAAATTATATCTTTTAAGAATTATGTTGTACAAAATTTGTAGGATACCTTGAAACATTTTTTCAATATTAATTCCATAACATTAAATTTATAACTACTCTATTTTCATTGAATATTTTATTCCCCATCAAATAACCCCTACCAAATAATCTATAAAATTATAAATTCATATTATTAAAATAAAGTTTTCTTCCCATGTGTATAATGCCTCTATATCTATAAAGGAGTATTTTACATTGAAATTTTCTTTTTTATTCCCTATCAATGACCACTTGGGAGTGTCTTTTTTAACTTTTTTCTTTAGTTTACATCTCAAGGTATACCTTTTTTCTTTTTTCCTACCTATTAAATCATGGAATCCTCTTGTCATTAAATATGTTTTTCTAGCTACTAATATGCTTTGATTAATTTAATAATAAAATTTATTGTAATGAATTTTGTAAATATGATTTACATTTTTGATTGAATGATAATTTTTTTCTTGTTATAGAATGGATAGAAGATGGATATATCGTACCGATCGTATTTCAACCGAGTTTCAATGTAATTTATAGAATTTTTTAGATTTTTCATTTAACAATGCATTAGATGGAGGTTGTATACAGTGTCCCTGCTATAATTGTGTTGGAAGACCATGCTTAAGACGATAAGAAGTTAGTTACCATTTAACAAAATTTGGATTTCAAGCAAACTATAATGTTTGGTTTCACCATGGAGAGATGATTCAATCTTCGACTATTAATAAACGAAATGAATGAAGTGACATGGAGAATTTGATATTTGATCGGTTTCCATAGGTACATCATTCCGAGAGAGATAGCATGTTGGTGCAAGAAGAAAATGATATCAGTACACATGAGGAAAATTCTGAAGATGATGATGTTGAGAGAGTGAAAAATTTATTGGATGATGCCAGAACTCCAGTATATCAAGAATGTACTAATATGACCAAGTTGGAATTTTAAATGTGGTTATATCATTGGAAAACCATGTATGGGATTTCTAATACCTCCATTGATTATATTTTTACATTTTTGAAGGACTTGCTTCCTGATGGTGTAGATATTCCCTCAAATCATTACATGGCATGGAAGTTAATTAAGAAGCTTGGATTTGCTACTAATAAAGTCCATGCTTGTCCGAAAGATTATAGTTTATATTTGGAGGAAACAGCTGACCGTAATGACTATAAAGAATGTGGTACATCTCGATGGAAGAAAAATTCATATGGAACACCATCTCATGTGCCACAGAAAGTCATGTGGCACTTTCCATTGATTTCTAGACTTCAAAATCTATTCCTGGCTCCAGAAATCTCAGTCAATATGAGATGGCACGATGTTGAGATAATTAAAGGTAATGATGATCTGGTCCATCCTACAGATGGATTAGAATGGTGTGAATTCGATGCACAATATCCTGATTTTGCAGCTGAGGTGCGTAATGTCAGATTGGGCCTATCATGTGATGGTTTTAATTTGTTTGGTCAGATGCTTACTACTCATAGCATGTGGCCGGTTTTTATTCATGTTTATAATCTTCCTCCATGGATTTGTATGAAAAAACCTTTCACTTTCTTGAGTATACTGATATATGGACCTTCGGATCCTAGTAATGATATAGATGTCTACTTTCAACCTTTAATAAAAGAGTTGAAACAACTTTGGGATTTAGGTGTGTAGACATTTGATGCTTCTTCAAAGAATACGTTTCAGATGCATGTTTCCCTTCTATGGACCATAAATGATTTCCCTGCCTATGCAATGATGTCTAGGTAGAGCACGAAGGGAAAACTATCATGTCCCATTTGTATGAAGAATACACGATCGATAAGGATTAAATGTCTTCGTAGTTTTAGTTTCATGGGGCATCACCGATTCTTTCCAATGGATCATCAATACAGGAAGAATCTTCAGAGGTTTGATAATAATGTTGACACTGAGTAACCACCTCAACGTATGTTAGGAAGTGATGTTCTTTATGAATTAAAATATTTCAGCTTTTCATTAGGGAAAGTTCAGTTGAAATCTCGAAAGAGGAAGAATGTTGATACTGAAGTTACTTACAATTGGAAAAAGAGAAGTATTTTTTTGTGTTGCCATATTGGTCTACTAATTTGTTACGTCATTGTTTAGATGTAAAGCATATTGAGAAAAATATATGTGAAATTTTTCTTGCAATTCTTTTGAATATTAAGGGGAAGAACAAAGATGACTTCCGATCTCATCGGGATTTATTGGATTGGAGTATTCGACCAGAACTACATCATGTTTGTATTGGTGAAAACAAACAGAAAGTTACTTGTGCTTCTTATGTGATGACACCGATAGAGAAAGATCAATTTCTGGAAATATTGGAGAATATCAAGGTTCCAGATGGCTATTCCAGAAAAATATCTAAATGAGTCAACAAAAGACATTTGAAATTGAAATCCCTAAAAACTCATGATTATCACATCCTTCTTCATGAATTGATTCCAATAGAAATTCGGCATTTTCTATCAATAATGTAAGGGTGACAGTGATTCAGTTGTGTCATTTTTTTAGAGACCTTTGTGCTAAAAGGTTATCCAAATCATTGTTGATAAAAATGTAGCAAAAGGATTCGTTAATTTTGTGTGAGTTGGAAAAAAAATTCCTCCATCCTTTTTCACTTTCATGCTGCATTTAACATTTCATCTTCCAACTGAGACACTTCTTGGGGGACCAGTCGCTTTTTGATGGATGTATCCCACTAAAAGAAATATGTGCACTTTGAAATCATATGTCTGAAATAAGAATTATCCTGAAGGTTCCATTGTGAGGAGTTATCCGACCCAAGAATGTATGGATTTTTGTTCAATGTATTTGTCTGATGTGAACACAAGACATAATCAACCAATGAGAAATGAAGATGAGCAGTATGAGTAAATTCAACCCTCATTTCCATCTCTTCCCCAAAAAGGTGGAATTATCGGGTCATATACATTGGTTACATTGATCTTTGAAGAGCGGAATATGGCACATCGTACAGTCTTGTTTAATTGTGGTTTGTTCGATGCCTATATCAAGTAAGTAATTTGAATATATATATGTTATCTCATACGATATCATATCACATATACCTTATACTTTTATTGTCATTTTATGTAGAGAACATAAACAAATTATAATTAGAGTTCATCGGTCTTTGCCGTTGAGAAGGAGAGAGGCTATGCATAGCCAAGAGTTCCCAGCTTGGTTGAAATCAAAGGTATGACCATTACATTATATACCTCAAAATATAGATATATATTTAATTACATTAATCATATGTATTCCAGGTATTGAGTTTACCTGCGGACTTCATTTCTGAATAATTAAGAGCATTGGATTTTGGTCCCAATTCTTTGGTTCGTGACTACAAATCTTTAATAATCATTGGATATAAATTTGTTACAACTGATAAAGCGGTGAAAATGAGAACACAGCATGATGGAGTTATTTTAATTGTTATAACGGATTGTTATGCCAGTGCATCAGATAGTCGACCTCGATATGAAGATGTGTATTATTATGGACTGGTTGAGAAAATATTGTTATTGGATTACTACTCTCAAGGTCGAGTCACTATGATGAAATGTAAATGGTTTGATTCAATGACGCGACATGGTACATTTATTGATGATTGCAGATTTAGAGTTATTTACATGAGTCGATTCCTGCATACTGATGAACCATACATTTTGGCATCAATGGAAAAACAAGTGTTTTATGTGAAATATCATCTGAAACTTGATTACAGTGTCGTTAATGAAGTAATCCCAAGACATGTTTTTCATGATGCTGGGGATGAAATTGTCACCATTGACTCCCCCATCAGTGTTAGCCAAAATATTGTATTTGATGACACAAATTGTCCCATTGTGACAGATGATGTTGAACCTGAGGTAGTGGAGGGTAATATATAAAAGCAACCATATATATTCAGAGTTCATTCAGTTTACCTTGACGTGAGTTTCTTAGGTTGGTACTAATATAATTACTTTAATTTAGTTTTAGTTTGGAATGATATGTCTTTTTTAGTATTGTTTGGTTTCGTTTCATTTAATTATATTTATTTTAATTCAGAAAATTGGGTTTAAAATGTGGTTTTAAAAATTGTATAACTTGGTTGTAAATTATCATTACTGAAAGATGTTATGACATTTTTTTGTCTTCTTTGGCTTCTAAGTTGTATTTATGATTTGTAAAAATTATTGCTAAAAATATTTATTTCATTATTATGCAGATTATGAAGAAAACTACAGAATCTATCAAGAAGAGATTATTTGATATTGATCCTGTTAGATGCGAGCGTGAGTTGTCTTTAGTGAGTATAATAATTCTAATATTTATCCTCTAAATTACATATAATATGAAGTTCATATTTTTTATCAAACTTTTTTAGGGATATATAACTCCATAGTTTACTCTTCCTAGTATGGGACCAAGCAAGGATCCTCCTAGACCTAGGAAGAGCTCCTGTCTTACTACTCCCCACACTGACCCATCAGTGGACATCCCATCTACCACACATGTCTGCCCTCCGCTTGAGACCCCTGGGATTTTCCCATACATGCTGCCGTCATCATCCCATTTACCCTTCATTTCCAATTCCATGTCCACGCCAACTCGACTGATGTTCTCACCTGTACAATTTTCATATCCATTCATGTATCCCCAGACCTACTACACATATTCTGAAATGTCTACGCCACCTCCTTTTCCTACCATCCATCCTACACATATTGAGTCTATTCCTTCAGTTTCCACTCATGTTCATGAAGATCAGCCAGAGCATGTTGTGGAACAGATACTTCCTTCAGAGGATGCTGATCTAGCATAGTCCATGGATGCCTCACAGCTTATTCAGGAGCCTACATCAGGTTTTTATAATATAAATGTTTCAAATTATAGCATTTCACTTTTTTTCTATTGTACTATCACTTAACTCTTCTCTTTTCACCTCTTATATTATTTATTGGGATCTTCTAGTAGGTGGCGTGGGCGCACTCGAATGCGGGATTCCTGGAATCACGAAACTCAGAATATGGTGGATTACAATCCTCAAAATCAAATGGTAGGTAAAAATGCTAAGGAGTGTAGAAGTTTCAAGGATACTTTAGCCAAATATCATGATATCATTCTGGTGGAATCGGTCTCATGGAGACATATCAGTACTGACATCAAGGATAGGGCATGGGCGCAGATATGGGTACGGAAATTTTATAAATTTATATTTATATTAGTAATGTATTTATATGACTTAACATTTTCATTATAGAGTCGATTTAACTTTCCTAACGGTGAAGCTTCCAAAGCTGCTAGGTTGAGTGATCTTGGAGAGTATTGGCAGTCATACAAGTATGAGTTACATATTGGTTGGAGGAGTAGAGTGGGTACTGAGTTAGAGGGTGTACCCACAAACCCTGACTGTCCAAAAAGTCAATATCAAAAAATGATCACACATTGGAAGATTGAACAGTATAAGGTACTACCCGTATTTAATGGTTTTTATATAAAATTTAATTATTATTACTTGTATTGTTTTTTTTGTTTCTTAGGAAGTGTCGGCGACACTAGTGTAGAAAACATTTTTAACGTCACCATTTTTTACGTCGGTTATATACAACCGATGTGATAATCTGTGATACGTGGTTTTTTACGTCGGTTATTTTATAACCGACGTAAAAAATGCGGAGAGTAATTTTTTAACGTTGGTTATTTAATAATCGACGTTAAAAATCGCGCGCGTTCATTTTTTACGTCGGTTATAAATTAACCGGTGTAAAAAACCAAAGCGCGGTGTTTTTTACGTCGGTTATCAAATAACTGACGTAAAAAACGAGGTATCTATGATTTTTTTTACGTCTGTTATAAAATAACCAACGTAAAAAAGCAACATTTGAGGCCTTTTTGACGTTGGTTATTTGATAACTGACGTAACAACCCAACCCGCAGAATTATTTACGTCGGTTATATTATAACCGACGTAAAAAACCGTGATTTCTGATGTGTTTTTTACATCAGTTATTCTATAACCGACGTAAAAAACCAACACGCGGATTTTTTTTACATCAGTTATAAAATAACCGACGTAAAAAAGCATTATCTGATACATTTCTAACGTTAGTTATTATAATAACCGATGTTCTAAATGTAATAAAAATAGTTTATAATGTCAGTTATTAAATAACCAATGTTATAAAACATTTAAAAAATTAACACGCCCCGTGGATTGTCATTTACGATTTTTCAATCGATTGTCCGGCGACTCGTCTCTCTCGCGCGGGAAAACCCTAATCGACTCTTCAATCTCATTGCACTAAACTCGTTTTTTCCATATTCATTTATCATCTTTACTCTCCTCATATCTATCATCTCAACTCGCAACACTCAGGTAAGCCTCCAATGACTTTATTTAATTCGTTTTTTTCAGATAGTATATATTTACGTTTTGCGATTTTTTTGTTTAAACTAGGTAAGATTCTTCGATTTTGAACCCTCTTACCTCGTTTTTCCATCATCGTATTATTTATTATCCACAAATCTATTAGATTGACTCGCAATATTCATGTAAGCCTCACCTACTTCTATTTCGTTTGTTTTTGTTTCACAAATGCCCGACATTGATGGTAATTTTTGTTGTCATTGACAACTAATGATCTCATTCACCTATATTACTACAATTTTATATGTAAACCATTGTGATACAACCATTATGTGTACCAGTGTGATTTATTTTATAAGTATATATGGTTTTTCATGGTGTAATTTTTGTTTTGGATCCTTTGTTGTTTCTATTTTGGGTATCACTTTTTGTTGTTCCATAATTTATTTACGTCGCTTATTTTTGTGAACTATTATAAGTCTTCATATGCTATTAAAACCTGATTCATTGCACAATAGAGAATTTTAGACTAGTATGAGATAAAATTCAAAGTTCTCATTTTGAATAATCGCATGATACCAAAACTATTAGCTTGAGGTTAAAATCTCTATATATGCCAAAACTAGTAGCTTGAGGTTAAAATCCATGGTTTTGGGGGTATTTCAAGAGGGTTGGTGGATGTCCAGGGGGTTGGGGGCTGTCCAGGGTGTCCATGGAGGTGGGGGGCAGTCTAGGGGTGTGTGGGGGGTCCAAGGGGGTGGGGAGTGTTCAAGGGTGGGGGCTGTCCAAGGGGGTGGGGGGTTGCCCAAAGGGGTGGGGGCTGTCCAGAGGGTTTGGGGGGTTGTCCGGGGGTGGGGGCTATCTAGAGGGTTGGGGGTGTCCAGGGGGTGTCCAAGGGGGTAGGGGGTGGGGGTGGTGTCCAGGAGGGGTGGGGGTGCTGTCTAGAGGGGTGGGGGTTGTCCAGGGGGTGGGGGCAGTCCAGAGGGTTGGGGGTGTCCCGGGGGGTTTCCAAGGGGGGTAGGGGTGGGGGTGGTGTCCAGGAAGGGTGGGGGTGGGGGATGTCCAGGGGTGGGGGATGTCTAGAGGTTTGGGGTGTCCAGGGGTGTCCAAGGGGGTGGGTGGGGGGTTTTCCAAGGGGGTGGGGGCCTGTTCAGAGGGTTTGGGGGGTTGTCTGGGGGTGGGGGGTTGTCCAGAGGGTTGGGGGTGTCCAGGGGGGGTGTCCAAGGGGGTAGGGGGTGGGGGTGTTGTCCAGGAGGGGTGGGGGTGCTTTCTAGAGGGGTGGGGGGTTGTGCATGGGGTGGGGGATGTCTAGAGGGTTGGGGTGTCGAGGGAGGTGTCCAAGGGGGTAGGGGTGGGGGTGGTGTCCAGGAGGGGTGGGGGTGCTGTCTAGAGGGGTGGGGGTTGTCCAAGGGGGTGTCCAAGGGGGTAGGGGTGTGGTGGTGTCTAGGAGGGGTGGGGGTGCTGTCTAGAGGGGTGGGGGATATCCAGGGGTGTCCAAGGGGGTAGGGGTAGGGGGTGGTGTCCTGGAGGGGTGGGGGTGGGGGCTGTCCAAGGGGGTGGGGCCTGTCCAGAGGGTTTGGGGGGTTGTCTGGGGGGTGGGGGCTGTCTAGAGGGTTGGGTGTGTCTAGGGGGTGTCCAAGGGGGTTGGGGTGGGGTGGTGTCTAGGAGGGGTGGGAGTGCTATCGAGAGGGGTGGGGGTTGTCCAGGGGGTGGGGGGTTGTCCAGAGGGTTGGGGTGTCCAGGGGGTGTCTAAGGGGGTGGGGGTGGGGGTGGTGTCCAGGAGGGGTGGGGGTGTTGTCTAGAGGGGGGGCTGTCCAGGGGGTGTCCAAGGGGGTAGGGGTGGGGGGGTGCTGTCCAGGAGGGGTGGGGGTGCTGTCTAGAGGGGTGGGGCTGTCCAAGGGGTTGTCCAAGGGGGTAGGGGTGGGGGTGGTGTCCAGGAGGGGTGGGTGGGTGGGGGGGCTGTCCAAGGGGGTGGGGCCTGTCCAGAGGGTTTGGGGGGGTTATCCTGGGGGTGGGGGGGATGTCTAGAGGGTTGGGGGTGTCCATGGGGAGTCAAGGGGGTGGGGGTGGGGTGGTGTCCAATAGGGGTGGGGGGTGCTGTCTAGAGGGGTGGGGCTGTCCAAGGGGTAGGGGTGGGGTTGGTGTCCAGGAGGGGTGGGGGTGCTGTCTAGAGGGGTGGGGGCTGTCCAAGGGGGTGTCCAAGGGGGTGGGGTGGGGGTGGTGTCCAGGAGGTGTGGGGGATGTCCAGGGTGGGGGTGTCTAGGAGTGGTGGTGGTTGTCGAAGGGTTTGGTGGTGTCCATGGGGTGTCCAAGGGGTTGGGGGTGGTGTCCAGGGGTGGGGGGGGGGGGTTGTCCAAGGGGGTGGTGGTGTCCAGGGGTGTCCAAGGGGGTGGGGGATAAGTGTCAATTGGGATTTACTACTGCATTGTGGTTTTTGAGATTATGACATGATGATTGTTCTGTGATTATTGGCTTTACATTGTGATTTTCTCCATTTGAGTTTTTATTTTAAATTTGATTTGATTCTCAGGTTTACTCCATTTTCTCCAATTTTCTATCAACCATTGTAGGCCCCCATGGTTTTCTTTGATTCAATGGAATTTAAAAATGTTATATCTAACTATATTTTATTTTTAAAATAATATTCAAGCATATTTTTTTAAATACGCATAGATTTGTTTTATATTTCAAAATTGTTTTACATTCAAATTATGATTTTTTTTCATATAAACATATATTTGTCTTATCTTAGAAATATATATAATTTTGATATTTTTTATAGGTAATAATGAGTCGAAGTTGGATTACGGCACATGGAATGAGCAATGAATATGAGTGAGGTGTTGATGCGTTTTTGGAATTTTCTAAACAAAATGTTCCAAGTAGTGACATTTTTTCTGTCCATGCCTGAAATGTTTGAATATGAAGAAGTTGAAAAGTAGAGAGATAAAAGATCATCTGATTTGTCATGGTTTTAATTCAAGTTACAACCCTTGTATTTTTCATGGTGAAACTGGACGGAATTTCATTGATGATGATGATTCGTAAGATGGTAACTCCGATGGAATTGAAGAAATGATTCGCGATATTGTAGCAAAAAAAATTGAGATAGAACCAACAGTTGCACGTCTATATGGTGATGCTGAAAACCCATTATATCCTGGTTGTATAGATTTTACAGTTTTTTCGGTGGTGTTAAGATTGATTAACCTGAAGGTGAAACATGGATGCAGTGACAGAAGTTTTACAGAGCTGCTACAATTGATGAAAGACATTCTTCCAAAAGAAAACGATCTTCCAGATTCACATTATAAGGCCAAGAAAATATTATGCCCAATGGGATTGGGATACAAGAAAATACATTCATGTCCAAATGACTACATTATATATAGGAAGGAATATGAATTTCTGTCAGAGTGTCCTAAATGTGGGACATCATGGTATAAGGTGAAAGAAAAATCACAGGCTGATGTAGAGATTACAAAGATCCCTTCAAAGGTATTTTGGTATCTTCATATAAATCATCATTTCAAACATTTATTTTCTAATTCAGATGATACAAAAAGGTTAAGATGGCATGCTGATGAGCGGGTATGTGATGGAAAAATATGTCATCCAGCTGATTGTCCACAATGGAAGAAAATGATGAGCATTATTCTACATTTGGAAATGAAATTAGAAATCTCAGACTAGGGTTGTGCATAGATGGAATGAATCCATACTGAACCCTCAGTAGCACACATAGTTCATGGCCTATTTTATTGGTAATTTAAAACCTCTCTCCTAAAGTTTGTATGAATCACAAATATGTCATGTTGAGTATAATGATCTCTGGTCCAAAGCAACCCGGCAATGATATTGATGTTTACTTGTCACCGTTGATTGATGATTTGAAACTGTTATGGGCTGATGGTATTAAGGTGTATGATTCTTATAAAATGGAATATTTTCAACAGCATTCAGTGCATTTTTTCACTATAAATGACTTCCTAGTGTATGGAAATTTGTCTGGATATAGTGTTAAAGGGCATAAAGCATGTCCAATTTGCGAACAACAGACGTCATATTGTCAGTTGCATCATGGGAGGAACACATTGTACATGGGTCATTGAAAGTTTTTGCCTATGGATCACCCTTATAGAAGACTAAAAAAGGAATTCAATGGCTCATAAGAATTTGATACTGCTCTAAAACCTTTATCCCCTGATCTATATTTTGAGAGGGTGAAAAACCTTGATGTGACATTGGGAAAGACACAGAAATCTAGTAATGATAGACATATTTGGAATAAAAGGTCAATAATTTTTGAGCTACCATATTGGAGGTATCATGAAGTTAAACATAATATTGATGTCATGCACTTAGAGAATAATATCTGTGATTGTTTGATTGGAACACTATTAGATATTAAAGGAAAGACAAAAGATGGGTTGAATGCAAGATTAGACTTACTATCAATGGGAATAAGTTTGGAGTTAGCTCCCACTCCTAAAGGAAGACGAACATTTCTTCCCCTGACTTGTCATACATTATCGAAGAGGGAGAAAATTAGATTTTGTCAGTGTCTTCATGATATCAAAGTGACTCAAGGTTATTCTTCAAATGTAAAAAATTTTGTCTCATTGAAGGACTTGAAGTTTATAGGTATGAAATCACATGATTGTCACATCATGATGCAACAAATTCTATTAGTTTCATTGCGTGGAATATTGTCCATCCGTTTCAGAAAGACTATAATGAAGTTGTGTTATTTTTTCAATTCAATTTTTAACAAGGTGATTGATGTGAATGCTTTGAACATTTTGGGAAAGGATGCAATTTTTATACTTTGTCAATTGGAAATGTATTTTCCTCCAACTTTTTTTGATATAATGGTGCATTTAATGATTCATATGGTTCGAGAAATAAAGATTTATAGACCTGTATATCTTCGTTGGATGTATCCTTTTGAAAGGTATATGAAAATATTAAAGGGGTTTGTTAAGAATCCATATCGACCTGAAGCCTCCATTAATGAAAAGTATATTTCTGAGTAGGTATCAGAGTTTTGTACGAGCTACTTGGTTGTGGCGTAACACATAGGTTTGCCTTCATCACGCCATGAATGAGTTAATAATGAGGGAAAGGGGATTCATGGCTTGAAAGTAAAATCATTGTCAGCTGAACAGATGAAGAAGTTAGAATCATACATCTTGAATAATATAGCCGATGCTCAACCGTATATCACATTTCATATTAATGATTTAAAATAATGTCATCCAAAGAAGAAAGAAATGTGGATTTTGAATGAGCACAACAAAACATTTTTGTCATTGTTTCAAAAGACCTTTCTTGGTAGATCATATGTATTAGAGACATTAAAATGGATTGTGGGTGGTCCATGTTTAAATGTGATAACATGGTCTGGTTATGACATTAATGGCTATACATTTCACATGAAAGCTCAGGACAACAGAAGTGCAGTTCATAATAGTGGTGTATTGGTGTTTTCAGAAGCAATTCATTTTTTGAGTGTTAAGGAAAAAACCCAATTTCTGCATCAAGTGCATATTATGGAGTGATTGAAGACATATGGGAGGTTGATTACTTTAAAATTAAAGTTCCTGTTTTTAACTGTAAATGGTTTATCGATAACAACAGTGTTAGACACGATGAATTTGGAATGACACTTGTTAATCTAAATAGATTGGAAGACACAGCTGATTCTTTTATAATGGCAACACATGCAAAAAAAATTTCTATGTAGTAGATCAATCAAATATGTAGTGGGTTGTTGTTTTACAAGGGAAAAAACAATATGTTTGTGAGGATGAACTTGATGAAGATGCTAATTTATGTGAGATCCCTACTTCCATGGAAATATTAACAGAACATAATGATGAGCATGTTGAAGACATGGTTTGTGCCATATGGAACAATCACGGCGAAGGAATTTGGGAAAACAATCCATTTGTACATTCCTAAAATTACAAGTAACATATGTTTATTTCTTGTTTACATTTATTTTTTCATAAAATGTTAGATATTGTAAGTTTTTTCTTTATTAAAACATGCATTAAAACAAAATAAGTATAAGTTTTTGTTTGTTTTAAGTTTGTTTAGTTTACTTTATCATGTTTACCATTACATGAATTATATATCTATTATTTTTTTCAGTGACAATTACTTTACCATGTTTACCATGTTTACCATCTTTACCATGTTTACCATGTTTACTATCTTGACCATCTTGAACATCTTTACCATTTTTTAACATGCTTACCATATTAATAATGTTTACTATTACGTAACTTAGTAAAACCTTGATGTGACATTGGGAAAGACACAGAAATCTAGTAATGATAGACATATTTGGAATAAAAGGTCAATAATTTTTGAGCTACCATATTGGAGGTATCATGAAGTTAAACATAATATTGATGTCATGCACTTAGAGAATAATATCTGTGATTGTTTGATTGGAACACTATTAGATATTAAAGGAAAGACAAAAGATGGGTTGAATGCAAGATTAGACTTACTATCAATGGGAATAAGTTTGGAGTTAGCTCCCACTCCTAAAGGAAGACGAACATTTCTTCCCCTGACTTGTCATACATTATCGAAGAGGGAGAAAATTAGATTTTTTCAGTGTCTTCATGATATCAAAGTGACTCAAGGTTATTCTTCAAATGTAAAAAATTTTGTCTCATTGAAGGACTTGAAGTTGATAGGTATGAAATCACATGATTGTCACATCATGATGCAACAAATTCTACTAGTTTCATTGCGTGGAATATTGTCCATCCGTGTCAGAAAGACTATAATGAAGTTGTGTTATTTTTTCAATTCAATTTTTAACAAGGTGATTGATGTGAATGCTTTGAACATTTTGGGAAAGGATGCAATTTTTATACTTTGTCAATTGGAAATGTATTTTCCTCCAACTTTTTTTGATATAATGGTGCATTTAATGATTCATATGGTTCGAGAAATAAAGCTTTATAGACCTATATATCTTCGTTGGATGTATCCTTTTGAAAGGTATATGAAAATATTAAAGGGGTTTGTTAAGAATCCATATCGACCTGAAGCCTCCATTAATGAAAAGTATATTTCTGAGTAGGTATCAGAGTTTTGTACGAGCTACTTGGTTGTGGCGTAACACATAGGTTTGCCTTCATCACGCCATGAATGAGTTAATAATGAGGGAAAGGGGATTCATGGCTTGAAAGTAAAATCATTGTCAGCTGAACAGATGAAGAAGTTAGAATCATACATCTTGAATAATATAGCCGATGCTCAACCGTATATCACATTTCATATTAATGAGTTAAAATAATGTCATCCAAAGAAGAAAGAAATGTGGATTTTGAATGAGCACAACAAAACATTTTTGTCATGGTTTCAAAAGACCTTTCTTGGTAGATCATATATATTAGAGACATTAAAATGGATTGTGGGTGGTCCATGTTTAAATGTGATAACGTGGTCTGGTTATGACATTAATGGCTATACATTTCACATGAAAGCTCAGGAAAACAGAAGTGTAGTTCATAATAGTGGTGTATTGGTGTTTTCAGAAGCAATTCATTTTTTGAGTGTTAAGGAAAAAACCCAATTTCTGCATCAAGTGCATATTATGGAGTGATTGAAGACATATGGGAGGTTGATTACTTTAAAATTAAAGTTCCTGTTTTTAACTGTAAATGGTTTATCGATAACAACAGTGTTAGACACGATGAATTTGGAATGACACTTGTTAATCTAAATAGATTGGAAGACACAGCTGATTCTTTTATAATGGCAACACATGAAAAAAAAAATTTCTATGTAGTAGATCAATCAAATATGTAGTGGGTTGTTGTTTTACAAGGGAAAAAACAATATGTTTGTGAGGATGAACTTGATGAAGATGCTAATTTATGTGAGATCCCTACTTCCATGGAAATATTAACAGAACATAATGATGAGCATGTTGAAGACATGGTTTGTGCCATATGGAACAATCACGGCGAAGGAATTTGGGAAAACAATCCATTTGTACATTCCTAAAATTACAAGTAACATATGTTTATTTCTTGTTTACATTTATTTTTTCATAAAATGTTAGATATTGTAAGTTTTTTCTTTATTAAAACATGAATTAAAACAAAATAAGTATAAGTTTTTGTTTGTTTTAAGTTTGTTTAGTTTACTTTATCATGTTTACCATTACATGAATTATATATCTATTATTTTTTTCAGTGACAATTACTTTACCATGTTTACCATGTTTACCATCTTTACCATGTTTACCATGTTTACTATCTTGACCATCTTGAACATCTTTACCATTTTTTAACATGCTTACCATATTAATAATGTTTACTATTACGTAACTTAGTAAACTTTTCTATTTTCTGATTACATTAGTATTAAAATATTTAAATTTTTATATTTGTGAACTAATGTTTGTTTTTTTAATTTGAAGGATAATGACAGATCATTCAGTTGATCAACCACATGATTATGGAGATTATCATATTGGTCATACCTCTAGGGAGGAACATTAACATGCTTCTCTTGATGTTCCCCAATATTCCTCATGTGCTCCTATTACGACAAAGAGTTCAAAGGTTGGTAAATGTGGGTGCACACGTTTACCAAAATTAGAACTTGTATGTACGTAGGATCAGAGGATACTCATTGAGTTTGATGATGATGATATTCCTAGAGGTCCAAATGCAAAATATTTTAAGAGTTTTGTATCAACTTAGGATAAGAGCAAAGTAAGCATTCTGTATGATTACTGGAGAAGTGTGGATAAAGCGATAATCTCTCAGTTGTGGGAGATGATTTTGGTAAGATCTTTTGCTATTGTTTGACTATTATTTAAATGTTTCTAGTATATATAATACGTTTAACCTCTTCTTTATCAGATGACATTTGATATTCCTAAAACTAGAGGAGTCAGGAAGAAATTATTATCGTTGGCTGCCAGGAGATGGAGGGATTTCAAATCAACCTTCTCATCTGATTTCATTTATGGTCATAGGAGTCATAACAATCCATGTCATATATATCCTTTTATAGATGAATACACATGGAGAAAGTTTTTTTAAAGTGGAAGAAAAGATTCATTTTTGGTAAGGGTAATGTAAACTTTTATAAGTTTTATTATATAAATGATCTTATTAATGTTTTTTTAATGATTTCTTATTCTTAATTTATAGAAAACAAGGAAATCTCATCAGGAGATCAAATCTAAAAATGTATACCCTCATAGTTTATCTCGGGGAGGGTATGAGTTTTTGGAAGAACAAATGATGGAAGAAAATTTTCAACAACTAAGAGATGAGTCTTCATGTTTTGGAGAGGTGGCCCCTCCATCCCCTCTATCTAGACATGAAAAATGGAAGAGAGCTCGGATGGGAAAAAAAGGGCAATATCTTTCGGAATAATTGAGAATCATAACTGAGAGAATTGTAAGATATCTATTTTATTTATTTAATTTAACTATTTTCTTCATATAATTTCAATCATTACAGAAATGTTCAATTAATTAATACAGGACTCTATTGAGGAGCAGAGTTCACAGGGGGCATTTACAGCTACTGGGAGGAAAGATATTTTATTTGTAGCATTGGGAAAGCCCGAACATCCTGGTTGTGTAAGAGGATATCTGGAAGGTGTATCGGTAAGAAAAGTGTTTCCACGTTCTTCAACTTCTAACATTGAGGGGGTTTATAAAAAAATATAATCCTTGGAGGCTGAAGTTCATAATATTAATGTGACGATGGAGGAAAATATTAGAGCTTCGGTACAGTATATGTTTGCAGACATGAAAAGACAATTTCAGACTGTAGCTCCCACTCCTCCACCTCCCCCTACAGACCCCATTATTTATCCTCCACCTCCACCAGTAGCTCCCACTCCCCCACCTCAGCCTGCAGACCCCATTTTTTATTCTACTCCTCTATCGCAGCTTCCTACTTATTGTGAGTTGTATGTTAATGATCCTCAACATCATATAGTTGCATATGGGTTGGTATATTGTATAGGAGATACATTTCATCATCAACAATTAGAGGTAGAGAATCAGAGGGTCACTATACAGGATATTATAGATTGATCAGCTCGAGTACCATTACCTACAGATGAGGTGATGATAGTTGGACATAGTATCGGCCATTTTTTAATTTGTTCATCCAGACTTATTCGACTCATTACCATAGAGGTATGAATGTTATATCTGTTATTTTATTTTTTTATTAAATTTGTTTTATCATTTGAAAACTAATATATTTTTCTATTTATTTTTACAGGAATACTTCAAAGGTAAAGAAATACTGTATAGACAACAACAAAGACAAATGGCTATGACATCAGATACAGATTCTAGTTGTCTTGACAGATTATCAAGATATTCAAATTTTTTGGCGGGTCATTATAAGTTTCCAATGGAAGATCATGTTTTTGGATGTGCAATAACTGTGGGGATTATGAAAACTGATATCATGGAGCTTGTTACTGGAGATAAGTTGGGCATCAATGTGGTGCAAATTTTTTCCATGTAAGTCTTAACACCTTTTCCCTGCATTATATTTATTAAAAATGTATACTTATGTCTGTTTTGTATTAGGTATCTTTATAAAATTTGTGAGAGGAATGAGCTGACAGATGTATATGGATTCATGGACCCGCAATTGATTTGCCCTGAAGCATGTGCATTGGATGAGGAACAAAGAATGCTTTATATTATTGAAAGACTTGAAAAGAATATAGTCACACAATGTTGGATGATTCCTTTTTGTGAGAGGTATGAAACACATCTCTATAAAAGGGTTCATTATCTTTTAACATAAAAAACCACTAACCATAAATTTCCTTTTATCAGTGATCATTGGATGTTAGGGGTTTTTTACCCAAGGGAGAAAACACTTTATTGGATATGCTTTGTCCATGATGATGTGCGGGAAAGTTTTAAGAATATATTGGAAAAGTAAGTTTCATTTTCTCAATAGTTTTATATATTATAATGAATTTTAAATTTACCACATTCATATTATTTTCTAACAGGGGATGGTTCTACTTTCAAAAAAACACAAAGAAAATGAGTGTAAAGATCAAATATGTAAATGCGAAGGTAAATATCCATTTATAATTTGTGATTTTTGATTTATTACATAAAAATAATATATTTAATTTAAACTCATTAAAACAGAATTTTCATGAATAACAAGGCTTCATCAAATGTGGATATTATATGTTAAGATTTATGTATGAAATAATAACAACTGGGACAGTTGTGAATTTTGACCTGATAAGATTTCCTCTAAAACTCTGCCATAATATTTCAATTTGATTTATTCATTATACACGTTAAATAATATCCTTTTCATGTGTATCTTTTTGATGACCCTCAACCCTATACTGCTGAAGACATCAAACACTTACAAGTGGAGTGGTCAAACTATTTTACAGGTTTGATTTAATTTTAGTTGTTTGTAATGTAAAATGTAATTTTGAATATTTTCATGGTAATTTTATATTTGGTAGTCGTTTAGGTTGGATTTAGTTTTTTTTTAAGTTGACAGTGTAAGTTTTGAATGTTATATATGTGAATGTTTAATTGTGCTCTACTTCTTGTTTTGGTCTACTTATGATGGCTTTTCTGGTATGGATTTTGGTCTGGGGGGGAGGGGGTTCCAAGGGTGTGGGGGTGTTCAGTGGGGTGGGGGTGTCCAGGGGTCTAGGAGGGTTGTCCGATGGGGGGGGTCTTGGGTGTCCATGAGAGTTGGTGGGGCAGTCCCGGGGGGGTGGGAGCATTTCTAGGAGGGTGGAAGGGCTGTCCAGGGGAGTGGGAGTTTGTCCAAGGGGTGTTCAGGGGTGTGGGGGTGTCCTGTGAGGTGAGGGGGGTTTCCAGGGGTGGGGGGGTTGTCCAGTGGGGGGGTCCAGGGTGTCTATGGGGATGGGGGCTGTCCAGGGGTGTGGTGGGGGCTGTCTAGTGGGTTGAGGGGGTTCTGGTCTGTTTTTTGTAACTTTTTGGTATGTTTCAATGGTGTTGGAGGGCTGTCCAGGGATGTGGGAATGCTGTTTAGGGGGTGGGGTCTATAGGAGGGTGGGGGATGTTCAGGGGGTGGTGGTGATGTCCAAGGGTGTGGGGGGAGTGTCCAGGGGTGTGGTGGGGGCATTCTAGTGGGGTAAGGGGGTTTTGGTTTGTTTTTGGTAACTTTTTGGTCTATTTCAGGGGTGTGAGAGGGATGTCCAGGGGTGTGGGAGTGCTGTCTAGGGGGTGGGGGTATACATGAGGATGGGGGTGTGGTCCAGGGGTGTTTGGGGCTGTCCAGGGGGTCGGGGGTAGTCCATGGGTGTGGTGGGGGCTATCCAGTGGGGTGGGGGAGGGATGTCCAGGGTGTGGGGGGTATACATGAGGGTGGGGGGTTGTCCCGGGGTGTTTGGGGCTATCCAGGGGGTCGGGGGGTAGTCCAGGGGTGTGGTGGGGGATGTCAAGTGGGGTGAGGGGGTGTTGTTTAGGGGGTGGTTGTAGGGCTTTCCAGTGGGGTAAGTTTTAAATGTTATCAATGTAAATGCTTAATTTTGCTTTAGTTCTTATTTTGATCTACTTCTGTTTTTGTGGTACGAATTCTTGATTTGGTTTCTGGTTGTTTCTAGGGAGAGCAGAGGACTTCGTTCGATTTTAAAAAAAATATATTGGTCTTCCACATCGGTTATTTTATAACCGACGTGATAAAGGAATTGGGAAGGGTTTATCACGTCCGTTTTTTTGAATAACCGACGTGATAAACACCTGTGGAATGGTTTATCATGTCAGTTATTTAATAAATGATGTGATAAACACATGTGTAATGGTTTATCAGGTCGGTTATTAAATAACTGACGTGATAACCCCCCCCCCCCAGACTGGATTAGCATGTTGGTTATATAATAACCGACGTGATAAACCATTTCCCAGGGGTTTATCATGTCAGTTATTAAATAACCGACGTGATAAACATCCCTCGCACGGTTTTATCATGTCGATTATTATATAACTGACATGATAACCCCCCCCCCCCCCAGTTTATCACGGTGGTTATATAATAATCGACGTTATAACCCCCCCCCCCCATGGTTTTTTCAGGTCGGTTATTAATTAACCAACGTGATAAACACCGCGATGTTTTTTTTACGTCGGTTTGTAAATAACTGACATAAAAAATGTTATTTATGATGTCTTCTGTATTAACGTCAGCTAAAAACTAACGTAAAAAATGAAAAATAACCGACATAAATAATTTTTTCTGCACTAGTGCGAAAAACAAAAAAAAGATGAAATGACATATCTACACACATTGGGGTGCACTACAATGCCAGGTCATGAGAAGCGGCTGGTACGTTCAATCCAATTTTTTGCATTTATCATATATGGTTGTAATCCAAATTTGTGCATTTCTCATATGCAGCAAGCTGAATTGGGAATTTAAGGTCCTGTACCTCATTCCAAATTATTCTGCTTCAGTAGGAAAAAAATATGGAACTGCAGTTAATTCACAAACACAAGATAATATTTTAAGTTTTTTTATTTATATTTCAAAAATTTATAAGAAATTCATAATTTAATATGTTTATAATTTCAACAGTCTTCCTTGGATGCCATGGATGAGAAGGAAGCTGACAACTTATGGCCAAATGATCATTTGAGTCAGGTGTTAGGTGTGGAGCATCTAGGAAGAGTCCGTTGTAGACCAGGAAAAAACATTGTCCCCTCTAGGTATTGGTCATAATCGGACTCCTCTAAAGACTCTAAAGCCTCTGAGTTGGAAAGTGTGTGTGCTGAATTAGCTGCGACAAAGAAAATATTATTAGAGGAGCATGAAAAAATTAAGCTAATGAATGAACATTTCATGAAAGCTATGGCAGTTTTGAGTCAGTCACTACCACCAGAGGTTGCTTCCACTTTTCATTCATGTATGGAATCAATGCGCTCTTTAAATAATGCCTCGGGTGATTCCCATTATGGTCCTAGTGGCGATGACGGTGGTGGCGATAGAGCTGGTGAGGATGTTGCTGATGTTGTTGTTGGTGATGAGATTGCTGATGATGATGTTGATGGTGTGGTTGGTGATGATGTTGCTGATGATGTTGATGCTGATGTTGTTGCTGCTAATGATGATTCTGGAAATGGGGATGATGATGATGGTGATGGGGGGATATTAATCCCCTCCATTTTTGACTTATCAAAGAGACTTGTGTTGGAGTTTTAATTTTTTTTTTTTGTATTGGTGGACTGCTTGTATGTGAATTTCTTTATGCAATGAAATTCATTTTGGATTATGTTTTCATCAGGGGTGTTATTTGACAATTCTTTAGGTAATATTCACATTCCTTATATTTTTCTATGGTTTGGTGTGTTTATTATTATCTCTCCATCTAATCTTGGCCTTATCATTGGAGGGGAGGCTTGGGATGGGGGGCTGCATTGGAGGGTTTGGAGGGGGGCTGCAGTGGAGGGTTGGGAGGGGGGCTGGGAGGGGAAGGTTGGGAGGGGGTGCAGTGGAGGGCTGGGAGGGGAGGGGGATACATTCACTTAATCTATTTTTCATATACTCAACATGCATAGGATGTTCATCAGGCGAGTATGCCCATGTCCTCCACTTTGAAGTAGAAGAGCTCATCTATTGAAGGCATCGAGAAGGTTTAGTTGCTTCTGATCTTTTGCTTTAAATGTAAAGGCATTGATTGGTGTGTGATATGACATTTATATGAATATTAGGAGTTTACTAACTAATTTATATGTTTCATATGATGTTTTTGGTTTTCAGATTTCCTTACTCTAATTTTTTAATGTGGTTTTGTGTGTTTTAGGAAGACTCCAAACACAAAAGAAAAAGCTTGTTCGGTGGGGAGGGAGGGGGAGGGGCTGGGCAGGGGGGCTGGGAAGGGGGGGGCTGGGTAATGGGGAGGGGCTGGGTAGGGGGGGCTGGGCAGTGGGGAGAGAGGGGGGGCTGGGCAGTGGGGAAGGAGGGGGAGGGAGAGGTGGGCAGGTGGGGAGGGGGAGGGTCTAGGGGAGGAGCTGGGTGGTGTCGACTTATCCACCATCGCCAAAGTTATGGTTTTACCACACCATTTTTTACATCATGACAAGTTTTCTTTTTACTCAATTGTATCCTCAAATATTCAATTTAACCCCAAACTCATATTTTCATAATATGATGCAGTTTCATGTTTGGTTGTTTAATTTTTTCAATGTATGGGTGAAATCTCCAGTTTAGGTGATGTTGATTCATCTTCCAACATCAATGGCATTGAAAAGAGTAAAATTGCGATATCATCTTATTTTCAAGATTAAAATTAATATGTATACTCTTGTAATTAATGAACACATGATATTGTTATCATTTCATTATTGTGATTTATTCTTTCAGGTCAAGCATCATTACAAATATTATTGACAACAGCATTGCAATGTGCCTTACAAGGGTTGTGTTCTTCTGTTGAAAACATTGACGTGTCCATTGAAGAGGGTAAAATTAATGTATGAAGTGTAGATGACCTTTTAATAATTATGAAACTGATTGTTTTTTTATGCTTTTGTTTTATTTGTGCAGAATTTCACATGCATCGCATTTCATTTTTAGTCATTAGAATTTGTATGTGGGCATTGGCACCCTCATTGAGTAAGTCCATTGTTTTCTTCTACAGCAGTGCAATTACCATTGGAACCATCCTTGTTATATTGATGATCCTCTTTTAGGGAGTTTATCTTTAACCCCCCACTGATATTTTGAATCTGATGTTTTTTTATTCAGTTTTAGAAGTTTTATATCTTTATGAGGAAACCTACTCTTTAATTTTTAACCAACTGAAATATTTTTAGTTCATCACTGTTACTGATCCAATTTATTATCAGGGAATGCGAATACTTCCCACTGGTCGAAAAAAATCACTGGTAGTTTACATGGTTGCATCAATTGTGGGTACCAACTTCCTTTATCAGTCCTCACCCTGACTCATTAATCCATTCATTTGTAAAATTAATATAAATTTTCTTCATACTGGTCTGGGATCATGTCTCCTTCATTATCTACCTATTTTATTCAATTTTGTACTCATGGACTTAGGAATTAGCAAGGACATGTACTATCCTGTATGTAAGTTATCAATTATGTATTTCTGGGGTGGCTCTTCTATGATTGGTGTTGAGATGACAATACTAGCATTGATGGTTTGTTATTTTTAACTCCAGTTGGCGATATTGTAACACCCCGAGATTTTATGAAAAATATTCTTTTTAATTTCATTAATGTCTTATGTTGTACGCTACACCAAAAGGAGCTTGCACAACACGCATCCCTGACTTGGCTTGCATTACATGCAATCGTGACCTTCCATGATAGCGTGTGTTGTACGCAATAATGAGTTTCTCTAAACAACGATATGTTATATGAACTACCCGTTATGAATAGTATCAACTACATTTTGAATTTTATAACATTATTATTCATCTTACACATTTTCTAGAACATGGTATGAGAACAAAATCAATTTTTCGAGTAAAATAAGTAATTTTCAAAAAATGTAGTTTTGTCGCCTTTTGATGGCGCACTCACTTTAAATCTTGTTTTTGAAATGTCTATAAGTTAAATTTGAAAAAATAAAATTCTTCTTTGGAATTAGGAAATAAAAATTTACTTTGGATAAATTTTTCATATTATTCTGATAACTTTCATATTTTAATGAATAGTAAAAACACGTTATATTTTAATTAAAAACAACTTTTTTCATCGCAATAATTTATATGGTTAGATTATATTTTTAATTGGGTTTAAAGTGTAATTAGAATATATTTTTACCATTCAATCCAATGTTGGTCATTGGAATTAATTTCACTTTGAAATTGGATATAAACAAGTATCAATCTTTTGATAGTTATTGTTTCTTAGAAAAAACACGCTATTTGTTTTGATAACGGTAATTAATTTTAAAATTAATTAATGCCACTTCTATGTTTTGAATTTGGAAAAATATACATCAATTTTGAATTCAGAATATCAATTAATGTTTAGGCTGAATTTTTGGTATTTTTCTGAAAAACTGCAATTTTCGATGAATAGTGAAACCACTTAGTGGTAGTTAAAAAAACTGACTTTTTCATTTAAATGAAATTTTACCACTTCTGTGAACTGAATTTCGAAAATCCGAGAGACACAGTTAATATCAAGGACTAAAATGTGGTTCAATGAGATGAAAATAATTTTTGGTGAATAGTAACTTTTTACTTTTTTTTACCACGGTTAAAAGTAAATAGGGTAATTAAGGGTAAAAATGATATTATTATTACCCTAACATATGTCCTAATTCTATTGGATAAGTGTAATTCGACCAAAAACAACATTAGGAATAAAATATGACCATTTAGGCCCACTTGGATTAGATTAGGACATTTATTATTAATTTATTTAAAGAAGGGTTAAAATAGTTAAAATCAAAGATTAATAACTAAATCATTTTTAATATAGGGTTATGCATAAGATAAATTCGACTATAAATATTAATTAGAAAGATAAAAATATTTCCTACCTAATGGTATTTTATTTATAATTTTTATACATTAAATAATTTAATTTATTTATGACACAATGGTGATGCAGTAATTACCTAAATAATGAAATATTAAAATAATTGATATTATAAATACACAAATGAATGTAATTTGAGACTTTTTATGAATTTCACTAATTTTATAGGTTAATATGACATGTTATTATTGATTTAAGTAACTCTTTTTGAACTAATCATGCTGTTATTATTTTCACAAAAATCAAGTACCAAATAGTGTCAAAATTGACATAAAATAGTCTTTAAAACAAATATTATATTATTAATTGTTATTTTATTCTTAAAAATATAAGGTTCGACCAAATATCTTATATAAGGATATATATATTAATAATTAACCACTTGGGGTTCGTTTGGCTTCTTATAGTAAGTTTATTAACCTTATAGTGTAAGAAAACAAGAAGACACGGTAAAAGTGAAATTATTTAACTTAAACTTAAATCTAAATGATAAGGTTAAAATAGAAACCTAAACCTGTCTAAATTCTATTGGATGAGATTATTTAGACCCATCCCCACCTTAGATTTGAAATAAATCAATTTGGAGCTATTAAAAACCGAATATGACTTTATAATAAAATAATATTTTTAGTTATTCCAAAGGTGCCCCTCTCCTCCCTTATAAAAGGGCACCTCCTCCCTATCTTCCTTACACCACTTTGAGCCTTCCAGCTCGGCCAAACCCTGAAAAATTCTCTTCTCCACTACCGTATAAACATCCTAGAGGTCCTGGTATTCTTCAAAGACCAATTTTAGTGCCCTGAGAGGAGGTTAAGAATAGGCGCTTCAAAGAAAAGGTAATGTTCGTTACCGATTCTTTCAACTTTATTTCTTCTTCCACTTCTTCTTCTTTAGTTGTTTCATTATGAAGTAATAACATCAGTATCACTCATATACTGATATTTTATTATAAGTATGAAACAACCCTATTTCACCATCTATCCATCCTACGGAAAACGAAATCACCGTGCATGCGTACGTAAGGAATATCGTCTCCACGCCGTGGTGTAATCTATTTTCCACCACCACCTTACTTGGATGGGTATAATGATGTAAAGAATAAATATATATGATTATTGTAAAGTGATATTTATTCTGTAATATTATACATACACTTCAATACAATTCCATGATCATGGGAATGATATCATCGCTCGTGCGTACATACGGACTACCGTCTCCACGAACGCGATGAGATTCATTTTCCATGATTAACCATTCAAGAATGATTATAAAGTATATATAATGAATAATAATGAAATATATGACATAATTAAGCTACTGTATTTATTTATACATACATATATATATATGTGTGTGTCATCTACTTACTTCCATTCAAGTCAAAAAAGAAAGGAAAAAAGTGTTCAAGCGTACGTACAGCCTACAGTCTCCATGAACGGTGTGTTTCATTTAATTTATCTATCTATTATATATATATATATATATATACTGAATATATATGATATATAAATCATGTTTTACATTCTGGAATTAAGTAAATCATGATATAAGTAATAATAATATCAAGAACAACAAGTCCAAACACGTACGATAAAAGAA
The DNA here is from genome assembly GCA_963277665.1 of Viscum album. Classification (NCBI taxonomy): domain Eukaryota; kingdom Viridiplantae; phylum Streptophyta; class Magnoliopsida; order Santalales; family Viscaceae; genus Viscum; species Viscum album. Next base: position 1,003,029,787 of record OY728141.1, read on the forward strand.
ACAATTTTACCCAAAACACTACTTTAAAATGGAATTGACAAATGAACAGGTAATATAAATACCTAAGTGAACCATATATGATATAAAACAATGAATATGATTCTCTAATAAGTAAATGAAATTATTTAAATCATTATACAGGAGGTTCGGATACATACGAAGCATATCGGACATAAGGTAAGAGATAATGTTGCAATCTCATTTGTTTTTTATCCGAGATTGCTTATATGTAAGTATTTACTGGGGTTATATTTATAACCCATGTATAAGTTTTATAAAAATGTATTCATGTATGTTTAAAGTCATTTTTACCCATTTTTGACTTTTACTACATGGTATGTATGGAATCTTTCTTTTACGAGGTACTTTTTGACTTTTCCGGCAAAAGTACGAGAAGAATGTTTTTTTTAACTTATACGGCATGAAAGGATTTTTACAGTTTTATAAATATTTATTTTAATGAAGCTTACTACAAAATATTTCATGACTATTTTCAAAAAAATCCTTTTCTTTTAAAATTTCATGACATTTTGTGAAAAGAAAATGATTTTGAAGAAGAAAGGATATTTTTCTCAATAATTCATTTCAAGTGTTTTATCAAAACCATTTTTCATCTAATATCACATTATTTCATATGTGTATGTTTCAAGTATAATGTCTCTATGATTTACATGGTTTCACTTTTATTATTATGAAATAATATCCATTAATTTTATATGGATTATGTGAAGATGTTTATGAAACCCATTTTATTTTTTGGGTTATTATGAATCTTCTTAATATATTTTTTATTCAAAAGGAAAGGGCAAGGGGCAAGGGAGACAACACCCCTCAAGGGGGTCGGAAATGGTGGAGTCCAAGGGAATCCCCCAGCACAAAATAAGCACATTCTTGAGGGAGGGAACAAAGTGAGTCATAAATAATGAGAGGCACCTCCTGCCTACCCAAGCGGGCAAGGGAGTCCACCGCGAAGTTAGCCTCCCTCTAACTGTGATGAACAATCTTCCCATGTTCGGTTCCAATCTTGAACCTTATAATGATTTAAGTGAGCTCCCAAGGAACCCCACTAGTCCCATTCATGATCCTCGCAAGGGTTTCCGAGTCTGTCTCTATTTCGGACGCTGTCAACCTCTTCCTTCTACACACCAACAGACCCGAGGCCAGTGCATGGACCTCCGCACTCAGAGAATTTCCTGGCCCATAAAAGGCACTAAAGGCGAGGAAAACCGAGCCTGATGAGTCTCGCAAGACCCCTCCCCCTCTCATGTTTCCCCCCATGCATGAGCCATCAATGTTGAGTTTGAGTCCCATGATCGGCGGGCGCCATTTAACCCACTGACCAGTACCTTTTCTTAGAAAACAGGGGCGATTGAGCAGGTTGTTGATGGCAGTTAACGTTGAACCACCTTTGATCTGGGAAGAAATCTAGAAGATGTGGGATTTGAGACTTGCCTGGAGGAACAACAGCGAACGGCCTTCTCCCCTCCTATCTTGATTGCGATCCTCCCAAAGCACCCAGCACAAGGCCACAAGGATAATCATTCTAACCGTCCGCTCCTGGCCAGAAGAACCCGAGCCAGAAAACCAGCACTCCATATATTCCTGGAGAGAAGACTCTCCATCGTTTCTGCAAAGGTTATGCGTGAACAGTGACCAGAGGTGAAGCGCCCAATGACTTTGAAAGAAGAGGTGCTTCTCCGACTCGCACCTGTGAGTAGTGCAGCAGGCACATCTAGAGGCCAAAGCAACGCCCCGGCGCTGGATGTTGTCCTCCGTAGGAAGCACCCTGTTCCTGATTCTCCATAGTAAAAAATTCATTCTGATCGGTATTTCATTGCACCAGATATACATGGCTGGAATGGTAAGTTAATCCGGTTCAGTGTTACAGGACTGAAATGAGGAGTGAACTCGATTCAGAAAGGGACTTTGTCCACTAAGATGGTCATGGCAGTAATGCCTTGGCTACTATGGAAATCATATCATGTGCTTAATGGTTTTCCACAATTACATGTTTAATTCCCATGTTATTTTATCATGATTAATGTTTATTTATGATCTATGCCTTACGTACTACCATGATTTATGTCATTGCTCAAGATTTTGATGTTTAAATATTATGTTCATGTTTTGAAGTTCAAATGTATATGATTTGTTTTATTTTATCCATGATTACCCTTACTGAGCATTTGAGCTCACCCTTTATATGTTTTCTTTTCCCCAGGAATTAAAGAAAGGTTTTAGGTAACAAAACAAAAAGGGGAAGATCTTATGGGAGATGTTGAAGATCTTTCACCACGATTAGAAGATTATATTCTGAGTTTCCAAAGACACTAAACTATTATGATCCTTGTGTGTCTATTTTTGTTATGTATTAAGTATTTCTCTAAAGTAATGTAATGTCCATATACGTCAAGCTTCGGGTCTCTACAGTTGGTATCAGAGGAAAGGTTTAGTCAACCTTTGGAAACTAGGATGTGAAAACTTTAGTGAGATCCCTAGAGATATTTCTAAGGTATGTCTAGGGATGTCCCTAAGGTTAAGTATAAGTATAGGTTATAGTCCTAGAATTATGGTAATGATATTAGATTAAACCTAAGATGTTAGATATTGAAGTTACTCCCCCTTTATTATGATTTTTGCCTCTCACACTATTCTTTTTGGGTTTTAGAAAATGGCTGGAAATAAGATGATTCACGATAATGGAGGATATGATGGACAATGGAATGATATTCTTCATGAGAAACCAAATAAAATGGGATTTGGAAGTCCAAACATCATTATTATGCCGAATCAGCAATCTCATAATATGATCAATAAACTCAAATTTGGTAAGTTTCCTGACTCAGCTAATAAGAGAAAGATGGAGTTTCATGATGATCATAGAGGAAAGAAAGTTCAATTTCCCCTATGTAAATCATGTGGGAAGAGGCATCAAGGAGAATGTTTCAAAGAAACTGGAAGATGCTTTGGGTGTGGAAAAGAAGGACACAAATCCAGTAAGTGAAAAGGAAAAGGTTCAGTTAACACCATAGATGAGGATAATGGTATAGCTACGAAATCAACAATGGTTAAATGTTTTAAATGTGGAATGTATGGGCATTATGCAAACCAATTCCCTAAGGTAAAGTCTCATGAATAGAATAAGTATGGTCGTATGGGTAGTATTTATGTTTATGATGATGAAGAGACTACAAATGATATGTGAGATGAAAGAATTGTTGATGCTCGGTCAATGGTTTAAGAAGGTAGTGGAATGATTACATGTTTATCAAGTGTAATGTTGTATAAGTAATCTCATGGTACTATGGAATAAAGAGACATCTAAGGATTGTTACACTGTTGTCTTTCCTTAAGTTTTGAAAGTGTATGATGAATGGTACCAGTAACCATGAAAGGTTATTCAGATATTTTTGGAAAGTAGATGATATGCGCATAATGAAGGGATAAGGAGAAAATTAAATGTTTGATAGTATTCATGAGATCATGACTGATATAAGGAGAAGGTTATATCATGGTTTGAGTATATAGAATTTTTAGATTTTGGTATGTGGAAAGAGTTAACTTTTGACAGCATTCATGTTTTCACTAAGGTTTAATGGGTATTCATTTTTCAAGAGAATACATGATTAAGGTATTCACATGATTGGAATGTGACCAAAAATATATATGGGGGATAAATGATGGTATTCACATGCTTGGTTGATGACATTTCAAGTAATCATTTTCTTTATTCTATGAGATTGGACCGAAGTATTTTAGATAAGCCTAAAGATTGGAATGGATTATGTTGGACATAAGTTAGTATTGTTTAAGGATAGGACTTTTTTCGATATTATTGATGGGATGTTATAGTAATTTAGTTTTAAAAAAAGGACAACCTGCAGGATGGGCGACAGCCCATCGCATTGGAAAAGGCTGTGGGAATTGAACCCACAACTGAAGTGCGACAGGCCTTTATCACCTACCACTGGCCTACAGGAAGTCCATGTTTAGTAGAAACTAGTTTTATTATATTAAGCAATATGATATATGAAGTATTAGTCCATTTTAGGAACCATATATGATTAATCTCACTATAGATTGACTTATGTATATTTAATAACTTTTGCTAACCTTTTGTTTGAGACAGATGGAATGACCCGTCATTCTATCACATGATCTACTAACACTTCACTAATAACAAATTCAACTTCAATTCTTTAAGAGATGAAATGGAAATTATTCAAGGCATGAACAGCAGTGAGATTGTACCAAAATAAAGTATTTATTCTAATTCAAATTCTTCAACTTTAGGGAAATGATATTGAAAACCAAAAATGTTATCCTAGTTCCCTTATATCTGATGAATCAGATGGTACCCTAGATCATCACAAATTTATGGCTTTGTGATTGTTGGCTTTTTCATAGCCATGTTCTCTACCACTCTCCATCAGAACTTGATGGTTAGATTTTTCTTCCATATCCATATTTTCATCTATGTTCTCCTACGAGGAAACCCAGTGATGAGTTAATTTGGATAACTGTTACATTTCATACTCTAGTTTTTAAATCCAAGTTTTGGTATTCCTTTTTATGATGTGGGTTTCTATTAAAGAAACTTTCGAGTAGTAAACCATTTATAACCCCGATGAATTTTGAGGGCGAAATTCATTTTAAGGGGGGTAGAATGTAACACCCTGAGATTTTATGAAAAATATTCTTTTTAATTTCATTAATGTCTTGCGTTGTACACTACACCAAAAGGAGCTTGCACAACACGCATCCCTGACTTGGCTTGCATTACATGCAATCGCGACCTTCCACGATAGCGTGTGTTGTACGCAATAATGAGTTTCACTAAACAATGATATGTTATATGAACTACTCGTTATGAATATTATCAACTACATTTTGAATTTTATAACATTATTATTCATATTACACATTTTCTAGAACATGGTATGAGAACAAAATCAATTTTTCGAGTAAAATAAGTAATTTTCAAAAAATGTAGTTTTGCCGCCTTTTGATGGCGCACCCACATTAAATCTTGTTTTTGACATGTCTATAAGTTCAATTTGACAAAATAAGATTCTTCTTTGGAATCAAGATATAAAAATTTACTTTGGATAAATTTTTCATATTATTCTGATAACTTTCATATTTTAATGAATAGTACAAACACGTTATATTTTAATTAAAAACAACTTTTTTCATCGCAATAATTTATATTCTTATATTATATTTTTAATTGGGTTTAAAGTGTAATTAGAATATATTTTTACCATTCAATCCAATGTTGGTCATTGGAATTAATTTCACTTTGAAATTGGATATAAATAAGTATCAATCTTTTGACATTTATTGTTTCTTAAAAAAACACGCTATTTGTTTTGATAATGGGAATTAATTTTAAAATTAATTAATTCCAATTATATGTTTTGAATTTGGAAAAATAGACATCAATTTTGAATTCATAATATCAAATAATGTTTAGTCTGAATTTTTGGTATTTTTCTGAAAAACTGCAATTTTCAATGAATAGTGAAACCACTTAGTGGTAGTTAAAAAAACTGACTTTTTCATTTAAATGAAATTTTACCACTTCTGTGAATTGAATTTCAAAAATCCGAGAGACACAGTTAATATAAAGGACTAAAATGTGGTTCAATGAGATAAAAATAATTTTTGGTGAATAGTAACTTTTTACTTTTTTTTACCACGGTTAAAAGTAAATAGGGTAATTAAGGGTAAAAATGATATTATTATTACCCTAACACATGTCCTAATTCTATTGGATAAGTGTAAATTGACCAAACACAACCTTAGGAATAAAATATAACCATTTAGGCCCACTTGGATTAGATTAGGACATTTATTATTAATTTATTTAAAAAAGGGTTAAAATAGTTAAAATCAAAGTTTAATAAGTAAATCATTTTTAAAATAGGGTTATACATAATCTAAATTCGACTATAAATATTCATTAGAAAGATAAAACGATTTCCTACCTAATGGTATTTTATTTATAATTTTTATACATTAAATAATTTATAATATTTATGACACAATGGTGATGCAGTAATTACCTAAATAATGAAATATTAAAATAATTGATATTATAAATACCCAAATAAATGTAATTTGAGACTTTTTATGAATTCCACTAATTTTATAGGTTAATATGACTTGTTATTATTTATTTAAGTAACTTTTTTATAACTAATCATGTTGTTATGATTTTCACAAAAATCAAGTACCAAATAGTGTCAAAATTGGCATAAAATAGTTTTTAAAACAAATATTATATTATTAATTGTTATTTTATTCGTAAAAATCTATGTTTCGGCCAAATTACTTAGATAAGGATATATATATTAATAATGAACCACTTGGGGTTCTTTTGGCATGTTATATTAAGTTTATTAACCTTATAGTGTAAGAAAACAAGAATACACGGTAAAAGTGAAATTATTTAACTTAAAGTTAAAACTAAATGATAAGGTTAAAAGAGAAACCTAAACTTGTCTAAATTATATTTTATGAGAGGATTTCTACCCATCCTCTCCTTAGATTCAAAATAAATCAATTTGGAGCTATTAAAAACCGAATATGACTTTATAATAAAATAATATTTTTAGTTATTCCAAAGGTGCCCCTCTCCTCCCTTATAAAAGGGCACCTCCTCCCTCTCTTCCTTACACCACTTTGAGCCTTCAAGCTCGGCCAAACCCTGAAAAATTCTCTTCTCTACTTACCTAGAAAAATCCTAGATGTCATTGTCTTCTTAAAAGACCAATTTTAGTGCCATAAGAGGAGGTTAAGAAGAGGCGCTTCAAAGAAGAGGTAATGTTCGTTACCGATTCTTTCAACTTTATTTCTTCTTCCACTTCTTCTTCTTTAGTTGTTTCATTATGATGTAATAACATAAGTATCACTCATATACTGATATGTTATTATAAGTATGAAACAACCCTATTTCACCATCTATCCATCCTTCGAAAAACGAAATCACTGCACGTGCGTACGTACGGAATACCGTCTCCACACCGTGGTGTAATCTATTTTCCACCACCACCTTACTTGGATGGGTATAATGGTGTAAAGAATAACTATATATGATTATTGTAAAGTGATATTGATTCTTTAATAATAAACATACACTTTAATACAATTCCATGATCATGGGAATGATATCATCGCTCGTGCGTACGTATGGACTACCGTCTCCACGAACGCGATGAGATTCATTTTCCATGATTAACCATTCAAGAATGATTATAAAGTATATATAATGAATAATAATGAAATATATGACATAATTAAGCTAATGGATTAATGTATACATACATACATATATATATATACATACATACATATATATATATGTCATCTACTTACTTCCATTCAAGTAAAAAAAGAAAAGAAAACAGCGTTCATGCGTACGTACAGCCTACCGTCTCCATGAACGGTGTGTTTCATTTCATTTATCTATCTATTATATATATATATATATACTGAATATATATGATATATAAATCATTTTTTACATTCTGTAATTAATTAAATCATGATATAAGTAATAATAATATCAAGAACAACAAGTCTAAACACGTACGATAAAAGAAACAATTTTACCCAAAACAATACTTTAACATGGAATTGACAAATGAACGGGTAATATAAATACCTAAGTGAACCATATATGATATAAAACAATGAATATGATTCTTTAATAAGTCAATTACATTATTTAAATCATTATACAGGAGGTTCGGATACATACGAATCATATCAGACATAAGGTAAGGGATAATGTTGAAATCTCAATTGTTTTCTATCCGAGATTGCTTATACGTAAGTATTTACTGGGGTTATATTTATCATCAATGTCTAAGTTTTATAAAAATGTTTTCATGTATGTTTAAAGTCCTTTTTACCCATTTTTGACTTTTACTACATGGTATGTATGGAATCTTTCTTTTATGAGGTACTTTTTGACTTTTCCGGCAAAAGTACGAGAAGAATGTTTTTTTAACTTATACGGCATGAAAGGATTTTTACAGTTTTATAAAGATTTATTTCATGAAGCTTCCTCCAAAATATTTCATGACTATTTTCAATAAAATCCTTTTCTTTTAAAATTGCATGACATTTTGTGAAAAGAAAATGATTTTGAAGAAGAAAGGATATTTTCCTCAAGAATTAATTTCAAGTGTTTTATCAAAACCATTTTTCATATAAGATGACATTATTTCATATGTGTATGTTTCAAGTATAATGTATATATTATTTACATGGTTTCACTTTTATTATTATGAAATGATATCCATTACTTTTATATGGATTATGTGAAGATATTTATGAAACCCATTTTATTTGTTGGGTTATTATGAATGATGTATGTTTATTTTGTGGAACAATTAAGAATGATTTCATTATGAGATGGGTGGGAACTATATCTCCCTCCAATGCATTGGGTAAAGATTTATATCTCATGAGATAGACATGGCTGGAACGGTAAGTTAATATTGTTCAGTTTTACAGGACTGAAACGAGGAGTGAACTCGATTCAGAAAGGGACTTTGTCCACTAAGATGGTCATGGAAGTAATGCCTTAGCTACTATGGAAATCATATCATGTGCTTAATGGTTTTCCACAATTACATGTTTAATTCCCATGCTATTTTATCATGATTAAGGTTTATTTATGATCTATGCCTTACGTACTTCCATGATTTATGCCATTGCTCAAGATTCTGATGTTTAAATATTATGTTCATGTTTTGAAGTTCAAATGTATATGATTTGTTTTATTTTATCCATGATTACCCTTAATGAGAATTTGATCTCACCCTTTATATGTTTTCTTTTCCCCAAGAATTAAAGAAAGGTTTTAGGTAAAAAAACAAAAAGGGGAAGATCTTATGGGAGATGTTGAAGATCTTTCACCATGATTAGAAGATTATATTCCGAGTTTCCAAAGACACTAAACTATTACGATCATTGTGTGTCTGTTTTTGTTATGTATTAAGTATTCCGCTAAAGTAATGTAATGTCCATGTACGTCAAGCTTCAGGTTTCTACAAATACTTTTGCTGGTTTTCACTTATCTGGTTGGTTCTTGGTTGGGATTTTGGATTGTACACAAATATGTCACTGAAGCTGATGGATCAATTAATATAAGCACATCTACTTTTGTTACGTGGTCCATCCGATTGTTTAGGGAAAAAATGATTCTTCAGGTTTTTTTCCCATTGGAAACCATTTTTCTGTGTTTTTTTTACCAAGGGCAACAGATTGAAGTATTAGTTGAATTCATAGGCAACTGTTGATCACTGGCTGGCGATTGAAGCATTGGTATGTGGAATTCTGATCTCAGATTTTTTGACCAAACTTTTTTGATTCAGATTTCTCAGGAAACTCAGGTAACTCTACTTTTTCCATTCAAGGCTGGAACTATTCTTTAAGCAGCTGGATTTCCTGTATTTTAGCTTACTGAACATAGCTCTTGGTGAGTTGGTAAAATTTGATCATTCATCAGAAGGCCCACAAGTTCGATATGATTTCTATTTCTATTACCCTGCCTATTTGAAAGGCCAGCTACCAAATTTTATCCATTGCAATCATTAAAATTGTCAAAATTCTTTTAGATTCATTTAATGTTTAATATTTTCTAATTCCATTTTAATTGATTTCATTTATGAAATCTATAATTTTCAGGTTTAATTCTCAAGTTTAGGTGATTCATCTTCTTCTTCCAACAACAATGGCATTGAAAAGGGTGAAATTTATATATCATCTTATTTTCTAGATTAAAATTAACATGTATACTCTTTTAATTAATGATCACATGGTATATTTATCATTTCATTAATGTGATTTATGCTTTTAGGACAAGCATCATTGGAAATAGTATTGACAACGCTATTGCAATGTGCCTTACAAAATGGTTGGGTGGGGAGAATTGTATAAAAGGTATGTAGTTCGACTATTTCTTTAGTACTGATTTAGAATATTTGTTTTTTATTTTTCCATCATCACCATCTTCTCTAGTACTGATAAACCTCTACAGATAGATATATAAATATTAACACAGCCACACAAGACCGTATTACGTTTGAAATGATTAGTGGGTGTGACTATATTCTGAAATTTTCTAGTATTCATTTATATGGGGTATTTAATACCTAATTACAACATCATGAGATTTGTTGATGTGCACACACATATTTCTGGTGTCATTGTTCAACGTTTGAAATGACTAACCTCTCCATCTTTGACTTTTTAGATTGGACTGCAAGGTGAGCACTTGAAAATATATAATGAAGGGGATAATAAAGTCAAATGGATGCACACTTCAGTAGAAATAAATCAGCCTCTTACATGGTACAAGGCAAGGACCTAAATCCCATGAGATGATGTCAAGAACTTATGATTGTTGATTTTTTTAAGAAGCGAATACACATTCAAGTGAAGTTCTGGGGATGAATTTTACTGCTGTAGGCTGTTGTGGATCCCCCACCTAGTAATGAACCTTTTGGATTGGATATGTTTTCCATGGGGAAGGGCATGGCCTGGTTGAATGGAGAAGAAATTGGGAGGTACTAGCCTAGGAATAGCTCTGTTCATGATGAATGTGTCCTTGAATGCAATTATAGAGGAAAATTTAGTCCATTCAAATGCTGTAAAGGATGTGGAACTCCAACTCAGAGATGGTAAGTCTCCCCAAATCTCTCCCTTGTATGAAAATGATCCTGAACAATCACAAATTCAGATGTTTTTGGAATGTCAACCCAGTTTGAGATTGTTTGTTTTCTAGGGCGAAATTTGATGTGTGATAATTTACTTGCAGGTCTGCCTATTCAAGAATAGCTGTGATATAGAATTAACCGAACAGAACATGATCAAGTACATGATCAGATACTGCTTGAGATAGTTCCAGGTATGATATGTGTATTCTATATATTCTCACATATACATATCAGTATAGTTTTGACCCTTCCATTTCTTATTTTATATTTCAATTGGGACATAGAGGTACCAGTGGATTCCCTAGCTTGTCTCCGTCTAATAAAGAATCATATTGGGGGTGGTCATCTTCTCAGATGTTGGATAAATCCTTCTTGGATAATTCCCCCTCTGGTAAAGAGGTTGTTAACCCACTTTTTAAGGACTAAAATCTAGATCCTATGTAGATGGTGTGAAGGCCTCCAAAATCTTAAACAATGATAGTGGTTAATGATAATAAGGGGGAAGTTAACCTAGATTACAAGATTAATGTGGTATCTCTTACATCCATGGATATTCCTTTAGGTGGTATACTTTAGGATATTGTATTGGAACCTATTCATGGAGGTAGTTTTTCAAATATAGATGATTTAGGATCCCTATGGAGGGGAGAGAAAACATAAACTGAAAAGGGTAAAATAGAGGAAGATTCTATGTGACCTGAAGAGAGGACTGAAATTAATATTCATAGATTGGCCCCTCATGATTTATCTACATTTATTGTTCAATACAACATTGTTAATGTTCAAATTTCTAGGGGTATTTATACTTGTAATAGGCATACACTCAATGGTAGAATGTCTTGTAAACTTGATAGGTTCTTTGTGTTGGTTAATGATGGAATCGATTCATGTTTTGTATCTATTTTTACTCTATATATAATACATTCAGGTCATAATTCATTGATTATTGATGTTTTCACAGTCTAGAAGGGTTGTACCCCTTCCCTTCATGTTCAAGAATGGATTGATTTTGATCCCTGGGTGCAGAGAAATTATTCTAGAAGCCTAGGATATTAGTTTTCATTGTATCCTGATGAATCTATTTACATGTAAATTTAAAGATGAGGTTCATGTATCACTTTTTTATCATAACATTGATAGTATTTAATGTCCTGATGGGTTCTCCAATAAATTCATTATTTTTTGTTGGTAAATTATTCATAATGGGGTGGTTAATGTTGTTAAATAATTATTCATTCATGCTAATATGCCTCATGGTATCAATTCCAATTGATATTCTATTCTGATTTGTTTTAATGGGTGCACTGGAAGCAGGAAGTAGGAAGGCTACGGGCAGCTGGGTGCACTGGAAGCAGGAGGTTGTAGCAGCTGGGTGCACTAGAAGCAGGAGGCTACGGGTAGTAGCTGATGTGTCTGAGAGAAGGATCTATGCCCACGGTTCAATGAAATGTGGGTATATTAGTTTTCTAGGAATCATCTATACCCACATTTCATTGAACTGTGGGTATATTAGTTTTCCAGGAATCATCTATACCCACGGTTCATTGAACCATGGGTATGTTATCTGGCTGTGAAAATCTATTCCCACGGTTCTGAAAAATGTGGGTATTATGAAATTTCGATTGGATATCCCCACAGTTTTGTAAAAACTGTGGGTATAGGGCTATACTGACACCACTACATCCCACAGTTCATAAAACTTTGGGTATAGCCTATACCCACGGTTTTATGGTCAATACCCATGGTTCTAAACCGTGGGTATAGGTGATATTTCTAGTAGTGTAGAGTTTGATATCATTCTTGGTATGGATTATATTTTAGTTTATCATTATAGGATTTATTTAAGGGCTAATAATTTTATTTTTAATGGTTTCATTCCTTAGATAACTTATCAAGAAACTGAGAAATAGATTAGAGAGGGTATTGAAATTTAACTAGCTCGTTTTTTTGAAAAGAAATAAAATATTCAAATGTGTGATGTGTGAGTAGTGAATTAATACATGGATGTATTTATTGATGATTTTCCTAGTTTTATTCCAAATCAGAAGGTTAATTTCACTATTTAATTAGTTCCAGATGCTAATTTGATTGCTAAACCCCTTTATAGAATGGGTCAAGTGGAGATTTTATAATTTAAAAATAAATTGCAAGAGATGTTAGATAAAGGTTTCATTCATCCTAGCACTTCACCATGGTTTGATCCTATTTTTCTTGTTAAAAATAAATATGCTTTAATGATACTTTGAATTGATTATAGATCCTTGAATAACATCACTATTAAAAACAAGTATCATTTTCCTCATATCAATGATTTGTTTGATCATATCTAAGGAGTTTAGTATTTTTTTTAAGTTCAATCTAAGGTTTGGGTACCATCATCTGAAAGTGAAGGAAGAATATATTTTGAAGATGGGGTTTTGGACTAGATATGAATATTATGAGTTTGTGGTTATGATATTTGGGTTATCTAATGCACCTTCAGTATTTATAGACCTTAGGAATAGAGTTTTCCATCAGTTATTGGATAAGTTTTTGGTTGGGTTTATTGATAATATTTTGGTATATTCTAAAATTTGGGAGGAACATGAAAGGAACCTAAGGATTTTTTTCAAAACTTAAAATAAAATAAACTATATGTAAAATTTAGTAAGAGTGAATTTTTGTTACAAAAAATTTCTTTCCTTGGAAATATTGCTTCTAAAGATGGCATAATTATTGACCTTGCTAAAAAATTTGTTGGATAATTTCCAAGACCTAGAAATATCATAGATATTTTTTATTTTTATTTCATTAACCAGTTACTACCAGTGGTTTGTTGAAAACTTTTATCAGTTGTCTAACCCACTAACTAAGTTAACTCAAAAAGGATTTAAATTCATATGGACTAAAGAATGTGATGATTCTTTTGAAGAACAAAAAAAAGATTGGTGAATGATTCATTTTTAACCACACCTTCCATAAATGGTGAATTCATCATCTACATTGATTCTTATTTAAAATGAAATGGTTGTGTCTTGATGAATAATGATCAGGTAATTGCTTATGTATCACATCAGTTGAAACCTCATGAGTTAAATTACCCAATATATGATCAGGTAATTTATTATGTCAGGTAATTTAACTCATGAGGTTTCAACTAATCAGGTAATTGCTTATGTCTCACTTTAGTTGAAACCTCGTGAGTTAAATTACCCAATAGATGATCTGGGATTTACTATTATAGTTTCTACTTTAAAATTTTAGTGGCGTCATTTGTATAGAGTAAAGTGTGAAATATATACTAATCATAAAATTTTGAATTGTATATTAATTCAGAAATAATTGAACATGCAATAGAGAAGATGGATGGAACTAATCAATGATTATGATTTCATGATTCATTACCATCCTAAAAAAGAAAAAAAAGTTTTTAATACTCTAAGTCAAAAAAATAATACTATATTAACCATATTATATTTGGAATATGACCCTTTGTTTAATTATTTGATAAATTTTGGACTAGAATTTGTGGATGTAGGAACCTCCTCTATTTTTTTAATGTTTCAGTGCAGTATAATTTATTGAAAATAATTAATAAATATCAGAAGGAGGATCATGATTTTCAGGAAAAGGTAGAATCTATTAATAAGGGTAATTTACCTGAGTTAAATATTGATGAATAAGGTGTTATTAGATTTGGAAGAATATTATGTGTTCCTTATGATTCTCAGTTGAAGAGAGAGTTGTTGAGTAAAGCTCATAGTTCTCCATTTTCTTTTCATCTGGGCATCACTAAGATATAAAAATACCTACAAGAGTATTAATGGTGGGATATAATGAAAAGAGATATTGTTTACTTTACCATGAAATGTTTAAATTGTCGGTAGGTTAAAGTAGAATGATAATTACTGAAGGGATTGACTCAACCTTTTCCATTTCTAGAGTGAAAATGGGAAAATATATCAATGGATTTTGTGATGAGATTGTCAAATAAATCTCGAGTTAACAATGCGATTTGGGTTAATGTTGATCGATTAACTAAATTTTTGTATTTACTTCCCATTCAATATTTATGTATTCGCATAAGCCTTCTTGATATATCTAAATGAGATAGTCAGGTTACATGGAGTTCCTCTCTCCATTATATCATCCCATGATCACAAGTTCACATCTAATTTTTGGAAAGGACTATATAAATCTTTAGGTACAAAATTAAATTTTAGTGCATCTTTTCATACTCAATATGATAGATAGTCAGAGTGAATGATTTAGACCGTGGAAGATATGCTTCATTCCTCTTTAATATATTAAAAGGGAATTTGGGATCAATATCTTTATTTTTTTGAGTTTTCTTATAATAACATTTTTATTATAGTATATAGATGGTTCTTTTTGAGACATTATATGGAAAGCAGTGTCAGATGTCATATTTTTTGGATGAAGCAGGAGAAAGGAGGTTTATGGGACTGGAGTTATTATAGAAAATAGTTGAGAAGGTATATTTGATTTATCATCATATGTGGATGGCTCAAAGCAGATAGAAAATTTATGCACATAACTGGAGTAAAGATATTTCTTTTGAGGTAGTTGATTATGTATTTCTCAAATAATCTCCATGGAAAAGTGTTATGTGTTTTTGAAAAAAGGGGTAGTTAATTCCATGGTTCATTGGACTTTATGAAATCCTAGAGAAAGTCAGATCAACTCTCTATTGAGTGGATTTTCTTCCAAGTTTATCCGACATACACAACATATTTCATGTTTCAAAGTTAAGGAAATATGATTCAGATATATCTCATGTTTTAAGCCCTGAAGTAGTTTAGTTGGATGAGAAACTTACTTATGAAGAACATAATGTTCATATTCTTAACCATAGAGAGAAATTGTTGTGGGATTAATTGATTCAATGGGTTATGGTTTTATGGAAAACTCATATGGTTGAAGTTGCAACATGGGAATCTGAAAATGCTATGAGGCAAAGATGTCCTCACTTGTTTAGTAAGTAAATAAAATTGTGATGACCCAATTTAAAATAGGGAAGAATTTAACAAACCATATAATGGTAGAATAAATCATTTTCATGTTTATTAATATTAATTAGATATTTATATCCATTATAAAAATATTAAGTAATTTTTAAATCAAAAAAGGAAATGGTTTTAATTAAACTATGTTCCTATAATTTTTTATTTAAAAATTTTATTTCTAAATTATATAATTTAAATTTGATAAAATGAATTTAATTTTTAAAATTAATATATCAAAAATAACTTAGGGTTAAATTTTTGTATTTTTTAGAAAATATTGATTTTTTGTTGAATAGTGAAAAATACTGATTTTTGTAAAAATGACATTTATTTTTAATAAATTAAGTAATTTAAAAGAAAAATTATATTTTTAATATGATTAAAATTAATAAAAGTATTAATTATTTATATTTAATCCAATTAATTAAATTTGAATCATCATTATATTTTATTTTAGTTTAAGTTTATTTTTGGGTTTAAAAACAGGTTTTTTTCTGAAAATTGTTTTAAAAGTGCATAATGTTTCTAATTTTTTAATAATAAAAACAACACCTAATGAGGAATTATTTAAATTAAATTTATATATTATATATAAATAAATATTAATATAAATTCATATAATTATTATTACTAGTCATAGAGTTAATTTAAAATCATCATTTTCTTGAAAAATACACTTCTTGAAAACCCGCTTTTTCGTCACGTCTGTAGATTTAATTTTAAATTAAATTATTACAATTATGTGAATTGAATTTTGTAAAATATATTTCATATTTTTAATCAAAATAATTTATATTATATAATAATTTCAACTTAATTTTTGACAATAATGAATAGTGAAAAGAGTAAAAATTAATTATCGTGGTTAAGGTAAAAACAGATTTACCATGAGTTAAACTAAAAATATAAGGGTTGGAATAAACTAAAAACTTGGATAAAATATATTTTCCTTCCTTATTTAGACCATATAGTGTATAATTCTTCATAATGGTCCATTTTCGATTTTTTTTCATGTTATAAATATGGGTACACATTTTTCTTTTTAAAAATTACAAGTATGTCACACCTCACTTATAAAAGGTCACCCCTATCCTCTTCTATTCACAAATTAAAATCTTTTTATATAATCCAAGATATGTACAAATATCTTCCTTACCTACCTAATAATTTTCTATATCCATTAGTTTGATCATAAATTCTTCCTAATAAACCTTTTGGTGCTTACCTAAGGTGGTTTTCTGAAGAAGAGGTATCATTATTAACTGAGTGTTTTTATTTTATTTCTTCTTCCACATCCTTAAAATCTCTTAAATTGTGATTATAAAATATCACAAGTATCTCAAATATATTTATATTTTAATATATTAATTTCATGACCTAAATTCATCTCCTCTTCCATCAAATGGGATACGAATTCATCATTCGTGTGTATGACGGACTACTACATCATGAACTGATATCATTTTTTTTCCATAATTGCCTCTCATGGATTGTTATAAGGATTTTTTTTAAAGTATATATATTATATTTTTAACATATTAGTACTTTTGGAGTTAGTATATCACATATATCTTCTTATTTTCCATTCTTTTGGGGGATATGATAATGTTTCTCATGTGTACGGTGGACTACCACCTCGCGAAGTGATGTGTTTCATTTTTCACTAATGCTTGAATGGCCAGAATGCCTTCATTTTTTATTAATTTTTTATAATCCCCCTTTTAAGGGTTTAAGGTAAACCCTAACATTAAATTTCCCAGATTATTCATGACATTACAGGATATGAAGGTCTTAAAAGAATGCATCCCAGACTATAACTACTTGAAACTGCCCCTCCTCAGCGTCTGCATCGTGATCAACACTCCACCTTTTCATGGATGGTCATCTAGCTTTCAGGTGAAAGTATTCATAGGCCTGGTACCGATAGAAATTTTCATACACTCTCATTCTTCCAAATCTGATAGCTTTGATCTGGTAAATGTGCCTATTATGAATCCTCCTTTGGAGCTCATTCCTTGTAGAATTTGTTTGGTTTTCATCTGCACATCAAGTGGCCCAAAGGCCTTGAGGTGGCCCGAAGGCCTTGAGGTGGCCCGAAGGCCTTGAGGTGGCCCGAAGTCCTTACCTAATCAAAGGCCTATGAGGTAATATGGATAAATTTAATGAATATATATGATATACATGAAATAATTAGGATATTAATTACATATTTATCATTATTAAAAGATAATATAACATTTTCTTTATACACTGAAAAATGATAACCTCGTTTGTGTGTTCGTGTGGACTAACGCCTCCTCGAAGAGATGTGTCTCTATTTTTATCACTAAATCACATGGATGATATATATAAGTATATTTAAAGAAATAATATAGTATTTAAGAGATTATGATCATTTTTTAAATATGAAATGTTACTGACCTTTTTCATAATGATCATTGAAAAATGTAAATGTTACTCATGATTACATACGGCCCACCGTCTCCATGATTGTAACATAGTTCAGTTTTCATAACCATCTTTCTTGATTGGTTTTAAAAGTATAAATGATATATAAAAATGATAATTATTTCATGATTATTATTATGGATATGATTAAATAATGACCTATTTGACCATAGTCAACCTACTAAAGTCATTTTTTATACATAAGATAAATATCATCGAAAGGGTATTCTAGTTTTGAAAATGGGTTTTTAAAAGAAAAAGGGTATTTTGGTATTGAAAATGGTTTTTTAAAATAAAAATGGTATTTTGATATTGGAAAGTGATTTTCATATGGGTTTAAGAAAATTATGATGAAAAAGTGTGAGAATGACATTTTTTATTCATGATATGGTACTTGAGAATTATATTAGAAATGAGTGATCCCAATACAACTTATATGATAGATGCAACTAGATAGCACCGGGTGCGCCTGATATAGCTTATACAATGGGTGAACCCAGGTAGCGTGGGGTGAGTGTGTTATAACTTATATGATGGGTATGCCTAGATAGTGCTAAAATGAATTAGGTAACATTCCTTATATTAATAGGAATAAAGGAGGGAATTTATATAGGGTTTATCCTAAGGATTTAATTTGGATCCATTTATTTCAAACACAAGTTTAAAATGAGTTATGCATGTTATGCTCTAAGTTTCCAAAATGGGTTTTGATTTTATTTCTATGTGTTTTAATGATTTTCTTTGAGAAAAAAGTGTGTGTTTTTCATGTGAAAATTATTTATTTCATTTTCTCAAAGAACATTTAGATAAAGGTAAAACATTTCATGGGTTTTCATGTTTTCCACTAGACTAACGGTTTTCTTCATTTTATGTCCCTTACTGAGTTTTTTAATCTCATCTCACATTTTTAAAATGTTTTTCATAGGGTTTAAGGATGGGTAATGAATATGAAGAAATAAAGTTTAAATTCATGAAAATTATACATGAAAATAATTTGTTTTTTATTTTAAAATTTTTATATTTTGGGGAAAATGGATACTAATTAAAAGTGTCCACTTTGTATAGGTATGGGTTTGTTATATAAATGTTAGGACCTAGCTCTCTAAAACTATAAACCTAAAAAATATTTGGGAATAGAATAAAGTGATTTCTAGTATAAAGACACTAGAATATGTAATGTTTAATTCCATATTATTATATTAATCTCATCCTCATGACCATCCATGTAATGTGTTAATGAAAACAAAAACAAAAATCAATCGTTCCATAGAGGCGGTAGTCCACACATGCACATGGTTGATGATTTCATTTTCCATAAAATGGGAGAAATGAGTAGTATGGTTTAATGTTTAAGAATCATAAATGTGAAATAAATATAATAATTATTTATTAAACTCCTGGTTTAGACCAACCTTGTAAGGTGGTGAAGGAAAACGAAACACGTTACATTATGAAGGTGGTAGTCCTCACAATTCATGATTGATAGTTATGCTTTTCTTAATATAAAAGGGAAAAATGATCAATGGTTATTTCAATAGCATAATAAAATTTAATATATAACTAATACTAATTTCATTACAAAAAGATTTGAAAATTATAATTGGAATAGTAAAATAGAAAATAAAGAAGGAGAGTAAAAAATGATTATCATATTGAGCACTTTGAGATCTCCTTGGAAGATCCCTTAGAAATGAATGGTAAGGTTAATATATTATGAAAAAATATATATAGAGAGAGTGGAATATTATTCTAGGATAAGTAAAAAAAAGAGAAGGTTTTTAAGAGAAAACAGAATTTTTAGGATTGTCTTGAAGGTGTAGTGAGAGACCTCTTTTATAAGTGGTGAGAATTTCATTCGTTGTAAATAGATCAAATTTATAAAAAGGGGTCACATGTTAAACATGTAAAATAGCTCCAAAATAGATAAATAATTGAGTGGGGAAGAGATAAGGTGGATCCACACCTCATCTGCTTAATTCTAGACATGATTTTATCATGTTTCTAGCCCTTTACCACTTGAATGGCTACTTTTATCATTTTAGATTTTACTGTAGTAACTAGTTTTAACCTAAGGTTACATAATCTTTATGCTTAAAAATAAAGTGGTCCTTATTAGATAATTTTTAACCAATGATTCTAAATTTTAAATTAATTTCATTTTATTAAATTTATAAAAGTGATAAAAATTAATTTTAAAATAAAAAGTTATAATGTATTAAAAATAATTTTTGAGAAAATATTACTTATGTTATAACATATCAAATATTATGTGTTTTTTAATTAAAAAAAATTATAAAGTCACATATTAAATACATATTTGGTCTTATAAAAATGCTTCATGAATTAACAATTCATACTTATATACTAATAATGTAATAAAAGTAATGTTATTTGTAAAAATAGTATTTTATCCTAAAAGTCATACATTTTAGAAAAATATAAAAAAATCATATTAATAACATATTACTGTGATGAATCCAAAAATAATTTTCATTTTTTCAAATTAAAATTCCTAATTTTATAAATTTAACTTTAAAATAAAAAGGTGAGATATAATGAAAAATGGTTTTTATAGGAAAATAGTTTCTAATAATTTTAACCAATCATATTCATATTTCATATTATCTACTAACTAAATTAATTTTAACAAATTATTCATATAAAATTTATTTTATCTTCATTAATCATAATTTTCTTGAAATAGAAATGCATATGACATAAAAAGGAAATTTTTAGAAAAATATCTTTCTAAACAATAAATGATCTTATTATTTATTTTAGTTAAAATAATTGAATTTAATTCATATTAAAAGTATCCTTTATTTTATTTATATATATATTTCATAAAACAGTGACTTCTATTCATTCCTGTTAATTCAATGGTTAGGTTTTAGTGGTCATACTTACATATTTATATTTTATCTAAATATATCACGGTTTTTGTTTAAGTTCGGTGTTGTGTCTGTAGAAATCTATCAAACACATTGACTTATTTAAAGGTAATAATCGAGTATAATTTTGAGTTTTTACATGTCCCCCACCATAAATAAATTTCATCCTCACAAGTTTTCTCATAATATCATAGTAATTTCTATATGGAACTCAAAATTAACCATACAATTCTAAATGGTCATGGGTTTCTTTAGGATGTGGAATGAGATTTATCTATATAAAAAAATTATTATAGGCTATTTATAAAGAGTGTTAACTCATTCCTAATTTCACATAGAATTCTACCAAGGAAAGGAAATATATAGATCCATAATTGATAAATTCTCACAAACCTTGAAATGATTCATATGATAATTATAATACTTTGGGTTTTTATTTATAACTCAAAATCCATTAGTTTGTGCAAACTTAGGATACTATAAAATCTAGAGTGAAAACTCACTATTTGATTCATTGGTAGTAGTTCTGTAGGATTTTCCTTGTTCACGTGGTTTTTGGAGAATATTTTCCTCATTAGCCCATGGATTGGGGTATTGATTCAGATAATACCCAACTTTCTTGCAATTGAAGCAATATATTTTTTTAGCTTCTCTCTTTCCCTAACACTTGTGAGTCTGATGACCTTCATCTATACATTTTTAGCATTTATCTATTCCTTTAAGGAATTGTATCTCATGCTTCTTATCACATTTTTTACATGTAGGAAATTAAATCTTATTTCCTTCATAATCTTCATCACTTGATCTTTCAGGAAACTCCATCTTTATCTTCTTTGGTGGGTTTGGACTTTGACAATGTTCACATTGTTAATCATATTTCATGATAGCCAGTTTGGCATAATCATAAGGTTTCTCACTCTATCTATCATTCTAATGGGTTTTTCATTGAGGTAATCTATACATTGTCCCTCATGACCATGGTTTCATCTAGTTCCATCCATTACTAAAACCAAAAGGGTTTACATGAGTGATGAAACATTATGAACATGGGGTAATTATCATAATAAATAACATAAAATGTATCTGACTTTAAAACCATTACCCTTATCCTCACGTTATCCTATAACTCCTTTATTTCAATCTACATTAATCTTAGTTTAACCTATATCATTCTTGGTTCAACCTAGGTTACTTTTAGTTGGGTTATCTCGTACTTCTTAATATTATCCTAAAAATAGATATCTAAGATTACTATGAATGTTATTAAAATATTCTAAACCCAAAAAAAATCATTGAAATTTATGCTCTCAAAATATAACTTATCTATTATTTAGTAAAGAACACAATAATTAATATGTACCTTAACATCTAAATCTCTATATTTCACTCTATTTTATTCGTGTTCAATTTCCTATTAGGTTATCTAACCTAAACATATTCAAATATATCATAATGATTCATAAAGAGAATATGATTGACCAAAACATATCCCCTAGGAGTGTCAAACCAGATGTGCAATTAGGCCTCTTTTTCATGCATAAGGTGATGATTGAGTTAATAATAAATCCAACCTTTTAGGGTTATTAAACCTAGGTTGATCTATGTCAGATCCTACATCCACTTTTAGTATCTAAGAAGGGATATAATTTCTAGGAAAACCACATACTCAAGAATTTACCAAAACGTCAAGATGTCATACTATACTTAGACTTATTCCTTGGATTTTCAGTAAAGTTCTCTTATAATAATCCCCAAATAAAATGTGAATTATTAAATTAATGTTAAATCATATAATATCTCAAAGGGATATCTATACCTTTGAAATTGTGATCAACCTTAACTTATCTACTGCTAAATTATTCTCAACAAACATCCTAATCTCTAAATTTATCTAAACATTTCCTTTGATATAAATTATGATTCCTCGAACCCACACTCTCAAATTTTTTGGTATAACCACATACTTGATTTGATATCAGTTGTAAAATCCTAAATATAACCATCCATAATTACAAAATAAATAACATTTATTAAATCTCTTATATATCAATAATCTTTTCTGGTTTAGAACTTTAAAGAATTGGGATATATCAAAAATTAATAAAGCTCATATCATTCTTAACTAATGAATATTTTTTCATTATATATAAGAAAATACTTAATTCATGATAAGTCTTCAACATATCCCATAAATTATCTCACAAACTTTATCCTTCTAAACAGGTCACATGTGCTACTTTTCTTCATAACCTGAGGAAAAGAAAATATAATAAGGAGTAAACTCAAACGCTCAATAAGGGAAAACATACAACTAAAGAAATCGTGGCATAAACATAGAAAAAAATATATTATAGTAGGAATAGGTAAAAAATATGAAGTCATAATCAACTTAAAATTGTGAGCATGTTATATTCATGAGAATAAATGAAAACATGGCTATCAATAATAATGATCTCATACTGATGGAATACATAATGTCAGACATCAAAAACATATTTCCAATGTCTTGTGCTAAGACATTATCTTATCATGGGAAGAGGCATACACCAAAACTTAACATTCTTTGTCTCATTAGACATGTTGATGCATCAAGGAGCTATATAATTTTTGACCCCATATGTCACATGATTAAGTCTAACACATTCACCATAAGAGTCGATAATAATTTTCATACCATTTCCCTAAGGATCCTATTACTGAATAAAAACATGGTTATCCATAGAATGGAAGATATTAAATGTCCATACATAATCAACCTGTGATAGCAGTCAATAATAATCAAGAATATCAATACCTTTTATCATGTAAATAATGGGGATAACATGATCATAACTCATCCAAATAAATAAGGTGAATTTTCAAACAATACATAGTCAACTTGTCAATAATCATCTGTATTGTAATAACAATATGTATAACATCAATAATTTTTATCATGTCAACAAATAAACGTTATTTATAGGTGAAAATACTCTAATGTGAATTTTTAAACTGATGTGTTCACACCATATAGGGTAATGAGTATATGATTAATTCAATTTTGGAATAACATGATCATAATATATCCAAAGAAATAATGTGACAAACATGACCTGGATACCCACTTAAACTGGTACCCAAACTAAATTTTCACATACCCAAAGGGTGTTATCAATCCATACGGGTTGGAGAATAGCACCCAGGCATCAACAATAACTAGAGAGAATGATTTCACCCAACCTAAATCAGACAACATGACATATATATATACATGATGGAAAGAAATAGTGGAATAATAAATAAGTATGTATATGTCATAACAAAAAGGAAAACAACAGAATCTATACAACTCAAAAGTAGATAACAAAATCCAAGAGACAAGTCCAACAAAAAAGGTCAATAAAAACAAAAATAGATGCTCCATGTGATAGCATGGGAAATATCCCACTATATCACCACTCGTCTCTCAGACCCAATTGACAAAAATCTCGCCACCTCACTGCAATACCTTGAATTTCCCTACATCAAAATACATTAAAATTTCTACACACCGCCAAATGGGGGCATAGGGTGTGAGATAATAGGCTCGGTAGGATCTCACATAGGTGTTCCCTAACAAGTCTCTGTATAATAATCTAAATATGCTCAACTTTAAACAAACAAGGCATGATAAGTAGTTAAATATTTTTTATATCAAAATCATAGTAAAGAATTTAATTTCCCATTTTCCAAATTTCCAAAATAATCCAGGTAAAATAGTTTCAAATCATTTCATATAGATTAAAACTATCAAATAAAACCAAAACACACATCATATATCATATCAAATCCATGTTAGTACAATCTAAAATAGTACAAGCTAAAGAACTGGTAACATCACACTAACGATCACTACAGTTCATGCTATCTAGGACACTCATACAAAGACATAGATAATATCACACATCAATCCCCTATATAAATGCATAAAATCTAGAGAGTTAAGAAACACCCCAAAAATTGAACCACCCAACAGTGTCTAACAAGTCCCTAGAATAATAGGCCTAGGGAGAAGAGGAACATCCCAGGAGTGAACCCCCAAAAATTATTAATGGATGAGGCCTATTATTACACCTTCCACCTAAGAACCCAAGGATTCCCATGTTCTCTATTTTCAAAACCATTTCATCGAAACCATTTCAGAAATTCATTTCACAATTATTTGAAAATACGATTTCTTTTACCAAAACAAGGGAAAACCCATATTTTTTAAAAAAACCATTTCCACTCATACAAATCAATCATGATAATTCATTTATAAAATAATTTATAAAACCATAGAAATATAGTTCATATAACATAGGCTAGATATGGAACCACCTACCTCAAAATTGGGTTTCACACACCCGCAATGGGATCCAAAAACTAGAAAGGGACACAAGTTCGACAACAGATGCCCTAAGATTGATTCACATGTCTTGGAATCACATACTACATACAAAGAAGATAGAAGAAATTGTAGATCATGAAAAACCTCAAAGAACATGCACTCATCGCACTAAAACCAATAAAGGATAGGCCCTCAGAAGAAGAGCACATAGAAGATCTATAAAGGATCAAGAATATTATCATCACAGATCAACAGATCCAATAACAAAACACAACAGTTCTACCATAATCAATGATAATGAGGAATAAAAATGATCTATTACCCAGAGAGATACATCGCAACCACAATGACGATCAATCGCTAAAAAAATAGATCTGAAAGGAGAATGGGTCACCAAAATCACATGGGAGAGCTCTTAGTTAGAGAGAGAAGAGGCCTACAGTGGAATGAAAATAAATCACACACATTGTTCCCTAAAAATAAAAATTCGTGAGAATTACACAACATGAAACCTCATTTCAAGTCATGTGATCTATAAAACTCAAAAACACCAAAAAACGCATCATCGTGAATTAAAAATATGAATTTTTACCATTTCACGATGTGTAATATTTTCACTGCATATAAACCCTTCATTCCATGAACCAATTCACAAATTCATACATTACATGATGTGAACCCGATTCATGACATGTAAACCTTCCATGCCTTGTACCGGTTCAGGACATCTTCTCAGTGACCAATACACAACATGAATATTTTACTTTATGTGTAAAATTTTAATGATGTGTAATCATTACATGACATAAAATTTTTGGTCATACAACAAAAACTCTATATTCTGCTTGAATACCCAAGCCAACACCATCGTTCTCCGAACTCAAGAAGAATACCTCAAATCCTTTAACTCATTTATACCCACACTCCATTAATTCAAACAAACATGCATCCCCAAACCTTAGGTCATTTTCCCCAGAATAGGATATCTATCCTTAGGTGTCCCAAAACACACCCAAATAAAGAGGGAAATGAAAAGAGAGAAGAGGAATACCTGAAAGTGGGTAACGATATGTTACAAACTCCATGCCATAAGACTTTATGTCCCCAGGAAGTCATGTGGAATAATGATGTTTAGAAAAAGGTGAGGCCATTGGTCCCTCATCAACGACTCAGGCTCCCGAGTATCATGAGAATACGATCTGTGTCTCCATAACACTCTGGACAATAGAATCAAATTCCCTACAAGACTTTCACTTGAGATTCAATGATTTCCACTGGCTTCTCCACAACTACAATTTCTGGATCCAACTCGATTTCTTCCCAACTAAAAATGTGAGAGGGATATGGATGGTATATCTTGAGTTGTGATATGTGGAAAACATCATGAATTACCATCAACTGAATCAAAAATTCCAACTGATAAGAAACTTTCCCAACACGCTTAGTGAACTCAAATGATCAAACATATCTCAGATCCAACTTTCCCATTTTTTCAATTAGATGGTGACATAACCGAGGATAAAATTTCAAGAAAACTCAGTCACCAATGGAAAACTCAAAAGGATAATGTTGTTGATCTGTATATGATTTATTTAAACTTTAAGCTATAACCAGTCATTGACATATATTCTGAATCCTCATTGAAGTATCCTGAATGAGACTTAGTCCCACCAAAGAGGCCTCACCCACCTATTCCCAATAAAGAGGTGACTTACATGGGAGACCATAAAAATCATCAAAGGTAGTCATTCTTATCCACAATTTATAACTATTTTTATAAGAAAACTAAACCAATATTAGATGGCTTCCCCAAGATCCATTGAAATCCAAGATGTAGACACAGAGTATATCCTCTAGGTTATGAATAGCATGCTCTGTCTGACCATCTATCTGTGGATGATAAGTTGTACTTATCCTAACCTGAGTCCCCATCACCTCTTCAAGTCACCTCTATAACCTTGAAGTAAACCTAGGATCCCTATCAAAAACAATATAAAAAAGAAACCACATGTAACCTCATGATCTCTTACACATATAGCTTTCCCAGATCATCAACTTTAGCAGTGTCCTTCATTGGAATGTAATGAGCTAACTTTGTCAACCAATCACTCACCACCCAGATAGTATTCTTCTCTCAAGGAGTCTTTGGTAATCCAACAAAAAATTCCATGGACACCTCATCCCATTTCCAAACTAGAACTAGAAGATATTTTAGCAAACCAGAGGGTCTCAGATATTCTTTATTTATCTATTGGAAGGTGTAACGGTGGGACACATAATCTACAATGTCACGCTTCATACCCGACCACAAGAATCATCGTCTCATGTGATATTATTATTCCTAGTGTCTGGATGAAAATATCAGAAGAACTATCATAATCAAACAAAACCAAGCTCCTCATAGATACTAAGATGAAAAATTGATCCCCAAAAGGGAGAATACCATATTAAGAGAGAGAGACCAATCAGAAATAGTGTCCCTACAATAAATGGTTTCTTGATTTCCTCTGAACTCATAATCCTGCTATTGACTCTACAAAGTGGAATCAAGGAGGTATGATGATAATTGAACAATGGTCATAACCATACCTAAAACATCATCCTGAGAATCTAGGTGAAAATGAGAAAAGATCCTCATATGGTTCCACTCCTCCTTCGATTCTAGAATAGCCTGTGATGGAACTTTCCTACTGACAGCATCGGCAAGCACATTCCCCTTCCCAAGGGTGTAGTTCATATCGAATTCAAATTTATAAAGGTATTCCACCCACCACCTCTATCTAAGATTCAAGTTTTTCTAAGAAAATCTATAGCTCAGACATTTATGGTTAAAAAATACTATGAATCTCTTACACATACATCTTGCCCAGATCTTCAACTTTAGCAATGTCCTTGATTGGAATGTAATTAGATAACTTTTTCAACCAATCAGTCACCACCCAAATAGCATTCCTCTCTCAAGGAGTCTGGTAATCCAACAAAAAAGTTCATGGACACCTCATTCCATTTCCAAACTAGAACTATAAGATATTTTAGCAAACCAGAGGGTCTCAGATGTTCTGTATTTATCTATTCGGTGGGATGCATAATCTATAATGTCATGCTTCATACCTGACCATAAGAATCATTGTCTCATGTGATAATATTCTTCATAGTGTCTAGATGAAATTCCCAGAAGAACTATCACAATCAAACAAAACCAAGCTCCTCACAGATACTGGGATGAAAAATCGATCCCCAAAAGGGAGAATACCATATGAAGAGAGAGACCAACCAGAAATAGTGTCCCTAAAATAAAGGGTTTCTTGAATTCCTATGAACTTATCATCCTTCTATTGAATCTACAGAGTGAAATCAAGGATAGATGATGATAATTGAACAACGGTCATAACCATACCTAAAACATCCTCCTGATCATCTAGGTGAAAATGAGAAAAGAGCCCCATAAGGTTCCACTCCTCCTTGGATTCCAGAAAATCCTACAATGGAAGTTTTCTATTGAGAGCATCTACAAGCACATTCCCCTTACCTAGGGTGTAGTTGATGTCAAATTCAAATTTCTAAAGGTATTCCACCCACCACCTCTATCTAAGATTCAAGTTTTTTTAGAAAATATATATCTCAGAGACTTATGGTTAAAAAATACTATGAACCTCTACCCAAAAATATAGTTCCTCTAATATTTAATCACATGAATAACCACAAAATGTTCTAAATCATGAGTGGGGTAATTCTTCTCATGTGGTCAAATATGGAAAGAGTTGTAATCCACCACATGATCATCCTTCAAAATCATACAACCCAAACCACCACCAGAAGCATCACAAAAAACCACACACCCCTTATCAGTATTATATAAGATTATAATAGGGTCTGATTTCAAAATCTATTTCATATCGTTGAAAGAAGCCTAAAAATTTTCATCCCATGTGAATTTCACCCCTTTAATGGTAAGAGAAATCAAAGGTGACGTCGGCTTTGAGGAATCCTTGAAAACTGTTGATAATATATAGTAAGACCAAGGAATCTCTGAATATAAAATACATTGTGTGTTTCTTCCCATGATAATACATCCTTCACCTTCTTATGATCAACTGATAATCTGTGCTCAAAAATCACATTCCCTAATAAATTCACTTCTTGGATCCAAAAAATGAATTTTGAAAACATTCCATAAAAATGGTGACTCCTTAGGATTTATATAACCAAACTCAAACGGTGATCATGATCATGCTCAGATCTTGAATAAACCAAAATTTCATCCATGAAAACTACCACAAAAATTTTGAGATACTCATGGAATATCTGATTCATCAAATCTATGAAAACTATAGGAGTGTTAGTTAGAAAAAACGGCATCACAATATATTCTTAATGGTTATACCTTCCCCTTAAATCCTTATTTGGTATATCAGACTCTCAAAATATGAGTTGATGAAAACCTGACCAAAGATCAATCTTAAAAAATCACTTTTCCCCATTTAAATGATCAAACAAATCATCCAAAAGAGGTAAAGGATACTCGTTCTTAACCATTCTATGGTTTAACTTCTGATAATCCACACAAAATAAGAGCGAACCATATGTCTTCCTGAAAAATAGAATAGGGGCTTCCCAAGGAAAAACACTAGGGTGGACAAAACCTTTCTTCATCATATCATCTAACTAAAATTTTGAGTTCTTTCAGCTTTGTTGGTGCCATATGATAAGAAGGTATCGAGATCGGTTGAGTACCTAGCACCAGTTCAATCATAAACTCCACCTCCATATCTAGATGAATACTAGAGAAATCATCTAGGAAAACATTAGGAAAATCCTGAACAATAGTAGGAAGATCAAAAATGGAAGAAACTTCATCAGGCTCAACTACTATAGTAGACAAAAAACTCATGAGCTTTGGGTGGGAAGGTCTTGTATAACCAGACCTCAGATCCCGATCTCCCCAAAATAAACATGAGATCCCATAATCCTCAATAAACAAGACACACTAATGATAACAATCAACTTTATCACTATGAGAAATAAGCCAATTCATATCGATGATGATGTCAAATAGGTCCAGATCGATAACGCTGAATTTCTAGACTAACTCTGCATCAGCTATCGATAGAAAACAAGGACACTGAAACCCCTGATCTTTCCTCTTCCCAAGATGTGTATATAAATCCATAACAAAGAACATGAGCTCCGTAGGAAGTTTAATCATATCAATAAAATGGACAGATATAAATGAGTGAGAAGCTACAGTATCAAATAAATCAATCGCTATTGAAGACATAATAAAGATGGGACCTATCACTGTCACTAGACCCACATATAACTCCACTAGAAACTCATCTACTTCATAAAGGTGCTTCACTCTTGAGGCCTATGGAAAGAACCCTATAGTCTTTGCGAAGTGTCCAAGGATTGGTTGGGTACTACTGAGAGGGGAGGTGAATTAGTGGTACACTATTTTTTACAAATTCTTTCTTTTTAATCCAACCTATGTGACTGATTAAAGTCTCAATCCCTTGTCTTTAATTCTATGCCTCTCCTTGAAAACAATAATAAAAAATAAATACAATGCATGGGTATTTTTAAAAGGTATGGTATAGAGACCTACTCTTTGTTGCAATCGGTTGTTCCCCTAGTTACATATTCTTCACTATATGAAGGTGGTTACACCCAGGGAAAGTCTTGTTCCCATAAATATTGAGTTCCATAGTATTCCACTCTAGAGTACCACTAGAGATTACAAGTTTCCACCTATAATAGAAACTCCTGAGTCCCACAGGATAACATTTATACTGCATCCCATGGTGTTACCAGTATCCCATCGGCCTGCTCCAAAGTCCCACTGGAGAATTATTCTACTTTAGTGTCCCACTGAAGACTTACACTAATCTTGAGTCACACAAGATATGATCCTCTAATAGAAAGATATTTGTCAGCTTCATATTTATTTTACACTGCCTGAAGATGTATTCTTTTTCCACAAACAAACTGAATCACCAAATCTACTTGTGTACAATATTAAAGAACTTTTACAATTGATAAAAAACTACCTGATCCTACTCATTTTCCACTAATCATCAAATGATCTAAACTTATCTCAATTCACTAACTACTCTGGTATATGAATTTTAAATTAATGTCTGGATTCAGTCTCAAAAATCTTCACTCTACACTATACATGAAAAGTATGTCGCATATACATTTATGAAACCTTCATGCATGAACACAAATGCATGGATGTCACATTATTCATGCATGTGTAAATAATGCATGGTCTATTTTTCATAAAGATATTTTATTTCCTTCATGCAATCATTTCACTCACTACCAATGATTCTTTGTGAAACTAGCTCAACTCAAGAACAGCACTTCACTATTCCTTTTAAAAATATATCATGCAAAAATATATCATATTGTCTCTTCTTGAAACACATTTATACACAGTCTTTTAATTGAAACATTCACATGAAACACCCTTCATGTATGAATACCATTTCATGCATAATTATCAAGCTCATCGCATAATAAAATATGCAGAATCCTCTTATATTTTCTTCTTCGCATAATAGTATATATGGGTTTACTTTTCCTTTCACCTTCACATAACTCAGTATGAATTTTGACACTAGTTCTCAAAAATCAAATCATCTTCATGTGATCATGAAGGTCTCGGAAGAAAACGCACGAGTGAATGGAACTGACTTCATGAATATAGAGTGTCTATTTTCTCTGTTTACATATCTCAGTGATCTTGAAAACTTCCTCAAATATGCATTAATATCATTGTTGAAAATGATCTCCTTGGAGGGTATTTATAGACAAACACACCAAAAAATAAACTCATGCACACCAAATTACTTCAAGAGTGTAGTGCCTCGGTTCACGCTTCACAATTATGAGAATCACCATCATAGGAACTATCATATTTTCTTCACACATTATACCCTCTATTTGATCTTCATTAATTCATTAAAATAGTGTTTCATGATGATTTGATCATATTATAATTATAAGAACATTCAAATGCAGCCCGTAATCCTCGGCTCGATCCATCGCACATTCATCCATGAAGAACTTATAGCGCATACAGAATCCTTTGATCATAGGAGGAAGACGGTGCTCAGTGAATATCAGATAGTCCGGGTTGATTTGATCAAATGGTGTAAATTCTATCAATATTTATAAAGGAAAATTAACAGTGTCTGTAAATTCTAATTCCCACATAGAAACTTCATTTATTCACACACTCCCTTTTATAACAATGTGTGACTTGGAGTGGCTAGTTGCAATTATGGGTTCCACTCCCAACCACTCGCTGGAATCGCCCCATTTCAGCACCCTCTTCCACCATTTTTTTCCCCACATAGTGGATCACTTATGCTCCCATGTACTATGCGCCTCTCCATGGGTGCACTATGTTCTTACACACCTATTTCCACTCATAATGGATGGCTAGGGAGTTGACTTCCCACCAAATAAGTGGTTGCGGTCCTCCTTGGTTGGCTAGTGTGGGAGGCAAATTTTCCGGTCTACTCTCCCAAATAGAGTTATCCAATTCTTTGATACCCAACACCAAGTCACTCAACAATTTCTTCTATATGTTGTACAAAATATGTCCTCATTGACATAAATCCTTAGCATTAAGAACAACATATCAATCATCACAATAAAGGTTGAGGATATTTTCATAACTATCCTCATCATTAATTCATTACTAATATATTGGAAACAAATCCACATCAATTTAATCATCCTTATTAACAAAAAATGAAATTCAACTAAAAGGGAACTTCAATATCCTCCTTTTAATTTTTCATCAATACCACCAAACAACATCAAGATAAATATGTATGTTTTACTTTCTCCTACTTATTGACAATGAATACAAAGACCATATAGAGGAAAACATTTCTCATCAAAAATATTCTTCTCCCTTTAATATGATACCACATATTTTCTTTTTCAAAGAGCCTTTAGCCAAACAAATCTAAGTATATATGGGAAACCCCAGTGTAGAAAACAAGAGTGTATAACCAAGGTGATCAATGTTGTTCATGAACAATCATACATGTGATACCATTCTCAAACAACTCTTACTTCATACCATGGATCTTCTTAGACAATAAATTCAGGAAAAAATATTTATCCTGCACTCATCTAAACAAACACATCAGAAATTTCAAGTGAAAAAACATATATCTCCCCCTTTTAGCATAATATCAACTCTATTTTGATTATTTTTTTTCAAGAATATTCATATTATGAGTTTAAGGGTGATTATTAGATTCACAAGACTTGTAAATAATTAATATCTTCACATCATCTATGCTACCCCTCAAGGGATGCATCCATCTACTTCAATTCTCTACATGTTAGTACAAAGTCATTTATATGAGGAATTAGGATGAACCTATTTTCCTTTCATAAATAGCACTCAGGATGATAGTTTCCTCTCAACATTTTCTTTTCTTTCACCCTTTTTATCTCAGATTTAGAAGATTTCACATTCTCATAAACTTTTTCTTCATGTGAAGTTGTTTTCTCCACCTTTTTACATAAATAAACTTTCTTTTCTTCTGATTGAAAAGAGTTCTTCATGTTATATCCAACTTTTTCACATTGATTCTTTTGATTCTACAAACCATAATAAGTAGATGACTTCTTATGATATTCAGTATCTTCTTCTAAAATAATCTACTTACCCTCAATTGTAGCATTAATTTGATTTTTCTCTATTTTTTATCCATTTTCAGTTGATTTGGATATATAATTAAACATTCATTCTTTATATGTTCAGCCTTTTGGGTACCTCACACTGATTCTATGATGTACATGACTTCCTATATTTTTCCTTATGCTTTTTTCTATTAAAATCATAGGGAACCTCTCTATGTAATTTAGTCATGCATACCTCAGCGCTATGACCTTCTAATCCACATAAGCCACACACTTCTTTTAAACATTCATACATAATCTATATTGGAACCTTTGATGGATTTCTGGTCACTAATTTATTTCTTTAATAATATGTTCTTATTTTTTTCACCATAGATCCCCCTTGGTTTATGCCTATTTCCTGATAATGACATGTTTTACTAGCAAGAGTATGCTTTATGCCCATATTTTCCACAACACTAAAAAAATACTTTGAACTATGATCTTCTATTTGGTTGATAGACCTGTTCATAAAATTCTTGATTTTGTCTTATTATAATCCATGGTTAATTATTCCTATGGGGAAATGATATTCCTAGAATCTTATTTTCATCATTTGATGTGGTAAAATGCACCTCTCTTGACTTCTTGGTCCTCACAGATTCACCTAAACTGTTAGTGATATCATATCTATTTTGAAACTATGTAGGAATAAATGTACCTTTTCTGTTGGAACCTTTCATATCACCAGCTTGAGATGACTCATCTTTTATTTCAATAGACTTTTTGAATTCTTCTATGTTCTTCTTCAATTCATTTTGGACTATCAGATACATTGATTGTGTTTTACATATCTCTTCCTCCTTGTGATTCGGTTTCTCTTCAAGATCATTCACCATCTTCTCTAGATCTACTACCTCTAATCTGTACATCTTATTTTCATCAATAAGAGCTATTTTTATTCTATTATGTGCTTCCTTTTAAACAGATGATTTTTTATTTCCTTTTTCCAACTTCCTCTTCACTTTCTTGAGTTGTGTGTTTTTCTCAAGCACATCTTCCAACTCTTCCTTCATCCTCTATTCTGGATCTATATTTACATCACCATCATCATCACTACTTGAAGAATTTTATCCTTTATAAATAAGTAAAACTAAATTGAGTTCATAATCTCAAGAAAAACTAGATGAATTTTCTTGTGTATGATTTCTCATAAAATTCCACTTTTCGTTACTATAATACTTATACTTTGTCATCTTGTCTTTTTTCTGTTTATAAGGTTTCTCACTTTCATCATTAGATTCCAATTTGTCCATTTTCATTGGGAAATTTATGGGAAAATGTACAATACTATTACATCTGAAGAACTTGAGTAGTTTCTTGCATTTTCATTTCTATTTCCCTAGTTTGAAACCTCTTGTAATAAGAGAAAAAAAATCATTGAGGTACTCATCAACTTAATCATCATCAGAATCACTTGATTCCTCAACTTGAACTTCTTTGAAATTTCTTTTTCTTATAGCCTCAAATGTCATCTCTTCTTTTACCTTCTTTTTGAAAGTCATGTCCTTTATCATTTCATAAGTTATAATCATATTATGTAACTCATCTAATGTAATGTATTCCCTATCTTCTAAGGCAGAAACCATGGCATTAAATCTGTTAGGGAAATTTCTCATAATCTTTTTCACAATTGTTAAATCTTCCAGATTCTCACCAAATCCACAGATATTACTTACTGTCTCATTAACTCTAATGAAATAGTCATAAATGCTTTATTTTATATCATTATAATTTCCTAAAACTCACTTCTCCATATTTTTAGATTAGTTTCCTTGACTTTAAGATTTACTTTGTAACTACTTCTCAGTTTATCCCAAATATCCTTAGCAGTTTAGAGAACCATCACTTTAGTGTATACTTTTTTTGATAAATCTATAAAGATTGAATTATGAGCCTTTACATAAACTTCTAGATTTATCTTTTCATCTTGATTTATAGAAACATCATCAAAAATAGTTCGGAAACCCACTTTTGTTACATCTATCACTTCTAGGCCAAGATATAGAATAAAAGAAAGCATCATATTACTCTAGTTGTGGTAGTTTTTTCCATCAAAAGTATGTATTACTTGACTTCTCACTAAATTTTTATTCTACATTTCTCATAAATTTCTTCAATATTTAGAGGGGACCTTCTGTATGATACCAATTGAATTGTCCAAGGATTGGTTAAGTGTCGTTGAGAAGGGGGGTGAATCATTGGTACACTATTTTTAAAAAAATTCTTTCTTTTTAATCCAACCTTTGTGAAAGATTCAAGTCTTGATCTCTAATCTTTAACTCTCTTCTTCTCCCTAAAATCAATAAAAAAAAGCACAATACACAAGGATTTTTACAAGGTTTTGTACAATGAACTACTCTTTGTTACAACTGGTTGTTCCCACCGGTTACATATTATTTACTATATACAGGTGGTTACAGCCAGGGAAAGTCTCATTCCCACCAATACTGAGTCCCACAGTGTTCCAATCTAGAGTCACACTAGAGATTATAAGTTCCCACCTACCCTAGAAACTCCTAAATCCCGTAGGAGGATCTTTCTACTACCACTACTGGAAAAATGACCTATACCCACGGTTTAAAAATGTGGGTATAGACCCCAAAACCGTGGGTATAGCCTATACCCATGGTTTTGGGAACTGTGGGAAACCGAGGTGTTGGGATAGGTCCCCAGCCTATACCCACATTTTTAAAAAATGTGGGTATATCTTTTTTTTCTACGTTGTCATACCCACTTCCAAGCTGTCAAAGGCTTTACCCACGGTTTTCAAACTGTGGGTATTAATTGTACAATATTGAAAAACACAGGTGTTGAACCCATGACTTCCCACACCTTCCCTTTTAAGGAGACACTTCTCACCACTATTCTATGGTACTAATGATTATATATATCAATATTTGGCTAAATATATTAATTTATATCTATATTAGGAAAAATGATGGCAGCGGGTTTCGAACCCAGACCTTCTCTAGAAATATGTCACGGCTAACCAAATCGCATATGCCATTTTAATTTATATGAATCTACATATAATTTTATAACTTGCTGTAACTAAAAAACAAATTCTGTGAGATCCGATCCCGTGAGCGCAGAATGTAACAACCAGCTTCTCACCAACTGAACTACACAGTTTATTCGTCTAAATATTTTTATTCCTATATATATATTAATTCAAACTGTGGGTATAAAAGGGAAAACCATGGGTATAGGTTTTCCTGCCAAATATTTTTTGTTTCCTACTGATTTTTTTCCCCCACCAAAGCTATACCCACGATTTTACAAAACCATGGGTATAGGTCCTCTAAAAAAACCTTGTGCCCATGGTTTTCATAAAACCGTTGGTATAGGCCTTGAAAGAAACACCTATACCCATAGTTTTATAAAAATGTGGGTATAGGTCATCAAAAAAAATCTATGCCCATGGTTTTGTCCAAAACCATGGGTATAGGTCTGTATACTATACCTATACCCACGGTTTTCCAAAACTGTGGGTATAGGGCACACCTATGCCCATGGTTTTAAGCAAAACTGTGGGTATAGGTCTATTTTTCAGTAGTGTACATCCCACAGTGTTACCAACATCCCACCAGCCTTCTTCACAGTCCCACTGGATAGTTCTTCTACTTTAGAGTCACACTAAAGACTTCCACTAATCTTAAGTTAAACAAGATATGATCCTATGACAGAAATATGTTTTTAGCTTCAGACAGTTTCTACACTACCTCGAGATATAGTCTTTCGCCACAAACAAATCAGATCACCTGATCTGCTTGTGTACAATCTTCAAGAACTTTGGAAACAGATAAATAACTACCTAATCCTACTCATTTTCCATTGATCATCAACTGATTTGAACTAATCTCAGTTCACTGACTACTCTGGTATAGGACTTTTGAATTAATACCTAAATTTAGTCTCAAAATATTCAATGCGCACTATACATGCAAAGTATATTACATGTACATTTACACAACCTTCATGAAAAAGCACAATTGAATTGATGTATCTTTTTTTTAAAGATCAAGATTCATGGATTAACATATTGAAAAAAGAGTTTCAAGAGTCTAAAGGAAGGAAATTTACATTTATCCCTTTGAAGAATATCAATCATCTTATAAGGGATACTAGAATAGTGGACACACATGCTGATGAGGACCCCCTTGTTTTCAAGATAGCCAGTAGGCTGATTAGCTACCCAATAGATGTTTGTGATGATATAGTTCACTGAGGAAAGTTCTTTGAGTCATTTGTTCCATTTGGAGGTGAGCTTCCATACTAGATGGAGTTGTCCCATTCTGACTGCATTGAAAATTGTCGTTTAATCACTTTCAAACCACACATTACTCCAATTCACATAACAGTATAAGCAGGTTCATTTTTCACTTCACCTTTTTATAACTCGGTGTGAATCTCAAAACTGGTTTGCAGAAATCAGATCATCTTCATGTGATTGTGAAGGTATCTGAAGACACTGCATGAGTTCATGGAACTCACTTTGAGAATACAAAGAATCTCTTTTCTCTATTTCAATCTATCGATGCTCTCAAAAACTTCCTCCAATATGTGTTAAGATCATTTTTTCAAATGATCTATACAAGGTATATTTACAGAAAAAACACTACCAACTCAACTCATGCACACTGACTTACTTCAAGCATGAAATTCCATACCTCGTGCTTCGCAATTACAAGAATCACTATCATAGTAACTATCATATTTTCTTCACACAGCATATCCTCAATTTGATATTAATTAATTCATGAAAACAGCATTGCATGATGATTAAATCATATTAGAATCATCAAAACATTCAAATTCATATTGGAAGCCTCAACTCGATCCATTAGACATTCATCCATGAATAACTCACAGTGCATACAGAAGCCTTATATCGAAGGAGGAAGATGATGCTCGGTGAAGATTAGATGGCCCGGGTTGATCTGATCGAACAACACCAATTTTGTTTGTATTTTTAAATAAGAATAAACAGTGTCCACATATATTTATTCCCACATTGAAACTTCATTCAGTCGTACGCTCCCTTTTATAACAATGTGTGACTTAGAATGGCTAGTTACAAGTATGGGGTCTGCTCTCGACCACTCGTTGGCACCACCCCATGTCAACACCCTCTTCCGCCATCGTGCTTCCCCGCACGGTGGATCACCTATACACCAATGAACCATGATCCTCTCTGTGGGTGCACTATGCACTTTCACACCTATTATTTCCCATGTTATATGGCTAGGGAGTTGACTGCCCACCTAAGAAGTGGTTCTGATCCTCCTTGAATGGCTGGTGTGGGTGGCCAATTTTTTTGTCTACTCTCCAAGATAGATATATCCAATTCTTTGATACCCACCACCAAGCCACTCAACCATTTCTTCTATATGTTGTACACAATATTTCCTCATTGATGTAAAGCTTTGTCATTAAGAAAAGCATATCAATCGTCACGGTAAAGGTTGAGGATATTCTCATAACTATCCTCAACATCAATTCATTGTTGAAATATTGAAACCAACTCCACATCAATTCAATCACCCTTATTGAAAACAAAGTCAATTCAACTCAAATGGAACTTCACTTTGAATCATATGAATGCACCACAATGGATTTTGGAGATAATGATCTTTGGCCATAATGAGGCGTATACATAGCCTCAAATGGCCCGAAGGCCTTCATTTTTTATTGATTTTTGATAATCCACCTTTCAAGGGGTGAGGTGGAACCCTTACAAGGCCCGTAGGCATAAGTATTACATGGCCCGTAGGCCTTAGAGGAATTCAATGCCTGTAGGCTTCAAACATTACATACAACCCAGACTAACTACTTGGAACTTATCCTCCCCGGCATCTTCATTGTGAAATCAGCTCTCCACCTCTGCATGGCTGTTCGGCTAGGATTTCCCATGCATGGACAGGCTTGTTCCGATGGCAGGTGTCATACCCTCTCATTCTTGAAATCTGTTTAGCTTCTGCTATGGTGAAATATCATTGCTCATCCTCCTTCTGAAGCTTGTTTCTTTTAGGTTGTCTGGTTTTTATCTGCACTTAAGGTGGCCCGAAGGCCTTGAGGTGGCCTGAAGGCCTTACTAAACCGAAGTCCTGGGTGGCCCAAAGGCCTTAAAGGACTCGGGGAACAAATCAGTGGCCCGAAGGCCCAAACAGGGGGAATATTCCTAGCTGCTACAATGCCAATTAGTGCCAGCTACAGTACCACACAGTTCCTGCTACAGTACCCTAGAAATTAGCATCCGCCTAGATTTGATCTTGGGTCTCCTTGATGCACTTAAGGAGTCCTCACCAACTGGTTTGAGGCTCGTGTGCATGGCGTATACATATCCTGACATAAACATTGTATATGACTATAACATCCACAAATATTACACATATTTGTGGGTGAAGGATACGAATTTCGGGTGTGTCCAACCTTTCCACACTAATAGAGATTTAGGGGCACACTACTAGTTGTAACTAAAGGTGTGGAGGAGGAGTTCCTATGATAACCACCTCTACCACTCCTATAATGATCTTATTGCTTCTTATTTTTCCCCTAAGCGCCACTAAAATTGTCACTGGGCAGAAGAGAACGGGTGGAATAACCATCCTTGCATGCCATATTCATCTCTGCCATCATTTCCCAATCTACCATCTCCGCATAGGTCAAAAGATTCAGCATAAATACTTGCGATCTAATATCTGGTCCCAAACCTTACAATTACTTCTGATCCTTCATCTAGTCATTCTTTACTACCTCTAGAGAAAAATGAACCATTTCTACAAATCGATTGGTGTACACCGACATAGAACATTCTCTTTGCTACAAAGAGAGGAACTCTA
Organism: Viscum album; assembly: GCA_963277665.1. Taxonomy (NCBI): domain Eukaryota; kingdom Viridiplantae; phylum Streptophyta; class Magnoliopsida; order Santalales; family Viscaceae; genus Viscum; species Viscum album. The sequence continues at coordinate 1,003,070,770 of OY728141.1, forward strand.
AAGACTTCACCATCATCAATGGATCTAGACAAAACTGCTCGAATAAAAGAGTATTGAAACCCTTCCAGACCAAGCCCATATGTCTATCTGCCTATACCATGGAATCCCACCATTTATTGTTGGGACCCTCAAGTCTGAACATTATACACTTCACCTTGATTCTCTCAGGTGTATCTAGGAAGTTGAAGATATGATCGATCTTTTCCATCCAATCATCCACCTCTTGAGGTTCATTCGTCCCCTTAAAGGATAGTGGCTTCTCACGTAAGAAATATCATGATCGATCCATGTCTCCTCCAACTCTTGATTGTATCTCAACAACTGTGTTCTAGACTTGTGGTGCATTTTTATCGATATCAAAAACTTCATGCATGATAACCTTGATAAGATTCTGATATGTAAGTGGATTCCCTTGAGGAGAATTTGTTGCACCCTCCTGGGGAACCCATGGAATATGTCTAAGAGGCATACCGCTGCACACCGAAATAGAAGCAATGATCAGAAAACAATATAATCTCATCTCAAATCAGAAAACTATAAGCAAAAACTGATATTAAGATCAAGAACTCAAAACAAGAGACACACATCCCAACATCTCATGGTAACTTGAGTCTTATCACAGCAAGAGTTGGCCAGGCACTCACTACTACCTACCTCTCAAGTCCTGAAAATACTATCTTCAGTCTACTGAACATCCCAAGACAAAGACTCTTGAGGAAAGACCAACTCTAATACCAAAATGTGATGAAATCGACCTGGATACCCTCTAAAATCAGTACCCGGCCTGAATTTTCATATACCTTAAGGGAATTCCAAATCCCCACAGGCTGAAGACTATCACTCGGGAATCAACAACAGCCAAAGGTAATGATTTCTCTCATCCTGAAGCATAAAACATGACATATATATATACAATAGAAATAAATAGTTGAATAATAAACAAGTACATGTATGTCATAAAAAAAAGGAAAATAATAGAAGTGATACAACTCAAAAGTAGCTAACAAACTCCAAGAGACAAGTCTAATAGGAAAGGATAAAAAAACCAAAATAGTTACTCCATGTGACAGTGTGGACAATCTCCCACCATCTCACCACCGACTACCCATACTTAACTGATAGAAATCTCACTGCCTCACTGCGGCGCCTTACCTTTCCCTACATCGAAATGCATACAAAGGACTACGTTCCACCGAAGGGGTACATGGGGTGTGAACTAACAGACTCAGTAGGATCTCACTCAGGTGTTCCATAACAAGTCATTTAGAATAATCTGAACATGCTTAACTTTAAAAAAATGAGGCATTATAAATAGTTAAATAATTTTTATATCAAAATCATGGAAAAACATTTAATTTCTCCTTCTAAATTTTAAAAATAAGACAGTTAAAACATTTTCAAAGAATTTCATATACATCAAAGCAGTCAAATCAAAACAAAACATTCATCACATATCATACCAAATTCATGGCAGTACAAGCTAAAAAAGTACAAGACAAAGTACAAGTAACATCATGCCAAGGATCACTATAGTTTGGGTTAGTTAGGACACTCATACCAAGATAGACAATAGCCTACATCAAACCCTAGATATATGCATCAAATCTAGAGAGTAAAGGAACAGCTCGGAAAGTGAACCTCCCAATAGTGTCTACCAAGTCCCTAGAACAACAGGCCTAGGGAGAAGAGGAACACCCCATGAGTGAGCCCCCTAACAGTATCAACGGATGAGGCCCATTGCTACACCTTCCACCTAGGTACCCAATTCTTTCCATGTGCTCTATTTTCCAAACCATTTCATCAAAACCATGATTTGAAAATCATTTCATAAATCCATTTCACAATACTTTGAAAATACCTTTTCTTTTACCAAAATAAGGGAAAACCCATCTTTTCTTAAAAACTCATTTCCACACACACAAATCATTCATGTAAATTCATTTATAAAACAATTTATAAAACCAGAGCAATACAGTTCATCCAACATGGGCTAGAGACAGAACCACCTACCTCAAACTCAGGTCGTACGCACCCATAATGAGATCCAAAAATCATAAAGGAACACAAGGTCAACAAAAGAGGTCCTAAGATTGATTCTCATGTCTTAGAATCACATACCATATAAAAAGAATTTGGTGAAAATGGTAGATCATGAAAAACCTCAAAGAACATGCACATGTCACACTGCAACCAACAAAGGATAAGCCCCCGCAAAAAGATTACACAGTGGATCTAGAAAGGATCAAGAAGATTATCATCAAATATCAATAGATCCAATAATGCAACACAATGGTGCTACCATGATCAATGTAAATGAGGAAGCAAAATGATCTCTTACTTGAAGAGATGCATCATAGCCTCAAAAATGATCAATCGCTAGATTAAGCAGTCTGGTAGGAGCTTAGGACTCTAAAACCACCTGGGAGAGATCCTAGGTCAAGAGAGAAGAGGTTTGTAGTCTAATGAAAATGAATCACATGTACAACACCCTAAAAAGCACAATCCATGAAAATTAAACAGCATGAAACCCCATTTCACGTCGTGTAATCCATGAAACCCAAAAAAGTCAAAAAAGGCATTGCCTCATATTAAAAATCCGGATTTTTACCATTTCATGACATGTAATGTTTTCACAACGTGTAAACCCTTCACGCCATGAACCAATTCACATATTCATACATTACATGACGTGAACCCAATCCAGGGCATGTAAACCTTTCATGCATTGTACCAATTCACGACATCTATCCAGTGACCAATACACAATGCAAACATTTTACACATCGTATAAAACATTCATAATGTGTAATCATTACATGGTGTGAAATTTCCCAATAGACATCAGAAACTCTAGATTCTTCTCAAATTCCCAAACCAACATCAGCATTCTTTGAACTTAGGAAGAACCTCGCAAAGTCTTTAACACATTTACCCAGACTCTATTAATTCAAAAAAACATACATTCCTGAACTTTAGGTCATCTTCCCTAGAAAGGGATCTCTATCCTTAGGAGTTCCAAAACACACCCAAATAAAGAGGGAAATGAAAAGAGAGAAGAGGAATACCTAAAAGTGGGTAGCGGAATGTTACAAAGAAATTGGATGGTAACAAAAGAAGATATGCTCGGTTCAATAAAGAAAACATAATAGGGTGTTGACATAAATTAAAAAAAACCTCAAAAAAAGAATGTTTTGAATGATATCACAGAATAAGGGATTAAGAATCGAATTGTTTGACATTTTGAGTTAAATCCCTCAAATGAGAGTGTGTGTGTGTGTGTGTATTAGAGGATAAATCATGAAACATTAACAACATTAGGGTAAACCATTTTGAAAATGATAAGGGAAATGGAATAAAAAACTTAAAAGATCATTCAGAAAACATTTTTATCATTTATGCAAAATATAAATTACATGTAGTTTTTAATGGTAACTTTTAAAAAGGTGATGTGAAAGCTTTTGAAACCCTTTAATTTTAAAAATATTCTCCAATAATGGATCATTGATAATTCATAAATTGTAGAGAATATTTTTTTTCCTTATAAGAATTTGAAATATATCAAGGAATATTTTTGGAGTCAGACGATGAGATGGCATGAGATTATGAGACCTAATGATCCTGAGATTGATATTTTAAAAAAATATTAATTATATTAATATCACGCGTGCATAATTTTTCAAAAATAACAAAATATATCTTGAACAGAGTCTCAAAATCTAAAATATGATACCACGGTTGAATCCAAAGAGTGGGGTTTACCCTAGACATGACCTAAAGTTGGTCGACGTCGGACATCCGGTTGAGGCAGTCGTTGGCAGGTGAGTTTAATTAAAATAAATAAATTATTTATTTATTTTATTTTATCAAATGACTTAATTAAATCGTATTTAAAAATTCCATTATAAAAATTCTTCAGGGTTAGCCGCATAAACTTTGAGAGAATTGAGAGGAGCTCTGAGGATATTCATTGGCGAATCGACATCGAGAAATGATCGGTGATCGGATTGAGGTGGATCGATAGAAAGTGGATGCAACGGATCATCCTCATCACTAACAAATGTATTCTTCACCAATGATTGATCCATAATTGAGGTAGGGATCATCAATTGTGGTTTTTTCCTTTGACTAGACGTTTGATGATGGATATTTGATTATCTACTTTTGATCTGCGTGTTCTCGCCCTTTGAATGAACCCATTATCAAATTAAATTGTTTTATTAAATTTCTTCTTTCTTATTTCATGATCTCACCTTGGATTCCCCGCTTTAAAAATTTTGGTCAAGAACATTTTTCCAATGATGCTTATCACACTTGCTATGGTGCTTTTCCCACATCGTTCTTCATGATCTTCACCATTGGCTTATAGGATCATGGTTCAACTTTTCCAAGGTGGGTATGAGCATGATCAAACCCCCAGAATCGTGGTGGTTGTGAGAATGATGATCGGAATAGAGATTTTACAGATGGATCAAGATTTTTTGCAGGATACGGGTGATGATTTCCTTAGATCTGGGATCCGGGATGACCAACGGGCGACAAGAGGCATACGGGATGCACGACGGACCACCACAAGCGATCGAGATCTGATTTATGGCCACTGGAGGGCCGAAATCAATGGTTGGAAGTGAACTCCACCAGTTTCGGGTGGTCAAATGGCGAGAATCGCAGTGGAGACTACGGATCTCAAATCCACATGAAGAACTTGACTTTCTACATAAAACATGGCTACACAGCATGTAGTTTGTTGATGTCACGACCCGTCCTCGGGGCCCATGCCGTGACTACCCCAAGCCCGCCTTCCATAGGCCAGGGGCTGGCGACTAGCACCAAAGGCGTAAATCCCGATAAAAGGGAAGGCATTGCCTTTATATAAGAAAACAAACACCACAGAGTATGCAAGCTAAAGTAAACACTAAGTAAACTGAGTAAAAAAGTAAGCACTGAAAAGTAATGGGCCTAAATACAAACCCAACTGAAAGTACAGTACAACTGAAAAGAAAGTACAACAGTAGTAAAGTAAATCAGTAACCACCGAGTCGTCCTCCGGCTATCTCACCTGAAGGGTGGGTACAGATGGTCTCCTTGTCTCCTCGGGTCCGGTCGTCCACTTTGTGTATGTCCCGCCTGATAGTCAACCTCTGGGTACCGTCACGCTCCACAAGCCTCAACTACGATCAACTCTATTCGTCGTCTGCAACCAACACAACGTAGTACGGTCATAGCCCATGCAGGGGTGAGTATACTATACTCAGTAGGGTCCCCAAGACCCCCAAAGGTCTCCCAGAATCCACAAAGGATAAACCACAAAGTAATGATAAAAATTCAAAGTATCAACCAACTATACTTAGGTATATGCCCATACATATACTTAAGTCATCATTTCCAGTTCAGCTCCAACTCACGAGCCCAATTACAACTCAGTACACACAGGAAAATACAACCCAATCCACACAGGAAAGCAAGTCAACCATATCGATGATAATGATTGAAAGTCAAGACTCAGCTCACACAGGTATACTACTCACAAAGAGGGGTGGAGATGATAGATGTAGCCTCTGAATCATCTCCTCTGTCGAACTCACGTAGGATCCAAGTACAGAAGTCGTCGCTAAAGAACCCGCGTAGGATCCTAGTACAGTAACCATCATTGCTGAACCCACGTAGGATCCAAGTAGTGTCGTCCTCGCTGCCGAACCCATGTAGGTTCCAAGTACAGTCGTCATCGTCATCGCAGTCGCAACCAGCACTAGGGTCCCCACACACAGCACGCTCGATTTCGGGAGGGTCCGCTCCATGAGCCAAGGGGGTCGATACATAAACTGTCACGAAGTCCAGGGTTGATGTATCACAAAGTTCTGTCTCATCAATAGGAACTCAACGCGATAGACGGCGCGTCAATCGGACGCCCGGTCTGAGAGTTATTGACTTTTTCGTCCCAGGGGCCCGGTTGGTTTTTAAGCTAAAACCAACACAACTGTACTCCATCTGCGTCCAAACCTCAAGTGGAGTAATCCAAAATATCCTTCTCACTAAGAGGAATCCAACGCAATTGACGGCACATCAATCGGACGTCCGGTCCTTAAGCTATGAGTGTTTCCGCTCCGAGGGCCCGGTTGGTTTCGGGTTCAAACCAGCCCGGCTGTACCCAAACATTACCAAAACCTTGAGTGTAATAAACTAAAATGACCGTCACGATCCAAGGATCCCAACGCAACTGACGGTGCGTCGATCGGAGGTTAGTAGCCCAAGATATGAGCGTTTGAACGAACCTGTCCGAACCGGGTTGACCCGACCCGGGTCCGGGTCCGGCACAATTGGGTGCGGCCTGGCCCGGCTGGCACGGCTTGGCCTGGCTGGGCGCGGTCCAGCCCGCAGCTGGCACGGCCCGGCCCGGTGGGGTGCGGCCTGCGGCCCGGCTTAGAAGCCGGCCGAGCGGGGTGCGAAGCGAGCGCAGCCCCCTTTGTTTCAGAAATGGAGGCCCCCCTAGTGGGGTCCGCCCTAGGCAGGTCCGGGGGGTTACGACCCCCCCCCCCCCCGATTTCTTCGGAAACGGCCGGCCATAATGGTTGGCTGGTGTGAGCTACCACGGGACCCGCGGGGGTCCCGCCTCCTGGAGCGCCGGCGGTCGGCCGAGCCCAGCCACCCCTGCTGGTGACCGCCGCAGCCTCAGGTTGTGGCTTCCGTTCGATCAGTGCGGCACGACGGCGCCGCGCCTCTTCGCTGCGGCCCGATCCGGCCACGGCCTCCCTCGGGTTATCCGGCGCGGCGCGACGGCGCCGCGCACCACCGCCGCGGCCCACTCCGGCCACGGTTCCCTTTATTCTCGCGCGGTGTGACGGCACCGTGCCGCCTTCACCTCATACGTCATTGTTGATAAAAAATAAAACGGGGAGGAGAAATCGGCCGTGTTTTTGTGGTCTGATCTCCTCCCATTACGTTGGTAACATTCGGCCAAATTAATCAACGAAGGTCGATAAATAAAACTAGAACGAAGTTAACCCCTACCTCGATAAACGATGTCGTTTTCCGGCGATGTGGAAGATGGTGTCGCAGGGTGAGATTTCGAAGACGGCGTTAGCGTGCGTCCAAGGAGGGGACGGAATCTCACACTAGCTGTGGAGAGAAGAAGGAATGGCACGTCGTCTCTCCTTGTGGTGACGGCGTTCTTCGTCGAAGGGTGTCGTTCTTCACGGGAGGATGAAGTTCTTCAAAGGGACTTAGAGCTCTCTCCCAAAATCTTCACACCACAAGACAACAAAATAAAATAAGGCCTCCCCTTATTTAATTATTTTTCCTTGAATTTTTCAAGAACTCAAAATTCAAAAACAAATTCACTTAATTAATTAAACTTGAGTTGTCTAATTAATTAGGTGTTATGTTGGCAAGTTTAATGATGGAGAGAGAGGAGTTACTCACATAAAGGGGGGAGTTAGGGAGTTAGGGAAAGTGAAGAGTTGGGGCTCGTGTGGGCCCCACCTAACCTTTATCCTCTCAAGGGTAGTTAGTAACTAGTGGGTCTCACCCCAACTTCTACACCTAGGATATAACCACTTAGAATAAAGAATAAAAATTGTTCTATAATTTTTATTCAATTCTTATTAAAACCACAAAATTAAACTCCTTCTCCCGTGCAAACGCATCTATAGTAAAAGTCCTCTTAAGAAATTACCGGCTCTGCGGTTCCATCGGTGCCCTCGGATTTCAAATCCAAGCACCGGTTTAAAATATAGAAAAACCCACTCGTTCGTTCAGTGAACGTACCCAAGCTAAACTTCAGAAATTGATTCTGGGCACACCGGGCCTCGGAATCAGGTTCCGTCAGAAACTGCGTACTCGTAAAATCCCAAAAAATTTAAGAAAAAATTTTCCTTGAAATTTACGGGTCTTTACATTACTCCCATATCAGGGCTTTACTTCGCCGTAAAGATACATCAAAAACTAGGGAAACAAATGAGGGTATTGTGCACGCATCTGAGCCTCCCACTCCCATGTTCTCTCTAGGAGGTTCACGTGCTACCACCTGATGCGCACTAGAGGAATCGACCGTCCACGTAGGACCCACTCCTGTCGATCCTCGATCTCCACCGGGACCTCCACAAATGTCTCCTCGTCATCGATTTCCAGCTCCCCGTGATCAATGATATGCATCGGGTCGTGCACGTATCTCCTCAGCTGAGATACGTGGAAGACGTCGTGCACCCGGTGCAACTGAGGTGGAAGATCCAGGCGATAAACCACCTCGCCTATCCTACTAAGAACCTGGAATGGTCCGATGAAGCACGGAGATAACTTTCCGCCCCGGCCAAATCTCCGTAATCCATGTCGAGGTGAGACCCGTAAGAAAACGTGGTCGCCATCCTCGAACTCTAGTGGTCTCCGCCTCCTGTCAGTATAGGACTTTTGTTGGATCTGAGCAGTCCTCATCTGCTCCTGAATGATATGTACCTTCTCTGTCGTGGCCTGGACCATCTCTGGTCCTACAAGTGCTGACTCCCCAGGGTATGTCCAGCACAGAGGTGATCTACAAGGTCGTTCGTACAATGCCTCGTACGGTGTCATCCCGATGGTGGAGTGGTAGCTTTTGTTGTATACAAACTCCACCAAAGTAAGATGATCCTCCCAACAGCGACCAAATTTGAGGACACATGCACTGAGCATTTCCTCAAGAGTATGAATGGTCCTCTCCGTCTGACCATCCTTATGAGGTTGAAAGGTGGTGCTCAGGCATAGCTGCGTCCCAAATGCCTCCTGCAACCCCTTCCAAAACCGAGAAGTAAATCGAGTTTCACGATCAGAGATGATAGATGTTGGAACACCATGAAGTCGTATGATCTCCTGAACGTAGAGGCATCCCAAGCTCTCCACTGAGCCTTGCTCTCTGATAGGTAAGAAGTGGGACGACTTGGTGAGTCGGTCTAAGATCACCCAGATGGAGTCATGTCCTCTGGAATTACATGGAATTTCCGTCACAAAATCCATAGATATCCAATCTCACTTCCACTCTGGGACCTCTAAGGGTTGTACCAATCCTTCTGGTACCAGGTGCTTCGCCTTCACTTGTTGGAAGGTGAGGCATCGTGAAACGAACTCTACCACAACCTTCTTCATACTCGGCCACCAGTGATGTCGTCTGAGGTCCTGGTATATCTTCGTAAATCCAGGATGTACCGCTAGAGGGGAAGTGTGAAACTCCCTTAGCACCTCCTCCCGTAATATAGCTGGTACCATGGTACGTCCTCTGAAAAGGATGACATTCTCTCTTCCTACAGAAAATCCATCAGGTGCCTATCCTGTGGATATATGTGCGTGTCACGTCTCACATTCAACATCCCCATGTTGTGCCTCTCTGACCCACTGAAGTAGTGGAGGAGTGACTGTGAGTGACTATAGAAATGTTTCTCTATCTCTATCCATGAAGGATATCTGTAACGCGGCTAGCTGCTACATCGCCTCTCCAAGTAGTTGAATGCCTGAACTCCTGCTGAGAGCATCAGCTACTACGTTACCCTTCCCAGGAGTATAGACTATCTCAAAGTCATAGTTCTGGAGGAACTCGAGCCATCGACACTATCTTAGGTTCATGTCCTTCTGCAAGAAGATGTACCTGAGACTATGGTGGTTAGAGTAGACTGTAAAGCGCTCGCCCATCAGATAGTGCCACCACATCTTCAAGGTGAATACCACTACTGCTAACTCCAGGTCATGGGTAGCGTAGTTCTGCTCGTGCTACCTTAACTATCGTGAACCGTAGGCGATCACTGCCTGCTCCTGCATCAGGACACACCTGAGTCTGGTCCCTGATGCATCGCAGTAAACTATGTACCCTACTCCCTCCTCTGGTAGCCTCAAGATGGGTGCACTGGTCAATCTCTGTCTTAGCTCCTGGAAGCTCTACTGACATCTATCTGGCCACACGAAGGGTTTCCCCTTCTTCGTCAAAGCTGAAAGTGGTGCAGCAACTCTGGAGAAGTCTGGTGCAAATCTCCGATAGTACCCATCCAGACCTAGGAAACTCTGCACCTCCATCACGCTCCTAGGTGGATCCCAAGCTAGCACTACCTCGATCTTCGCAGGATCCACAGCAACTCCCGCCTCAGAGATAACGTGCCCCAAGAAGTGGACCTATCGAATACAGAACTGACACTTCGAGAGCTTACCATAAAGCTGGTGCCCTTGGAGTGTGTCTAGTACTACCCGCAAGTGGTAAGCATGCTCCTCCTCAGTAGTCAAGCAAATCAAAATGTCGTCGATGAATACTACGACAAATCGATCGAGGTAAGACTGGAAGATCCTGTTCATGAGGCTCATGAACACTGCTAGAGTGTTGGTTATGCCGAAAGTCATAACCAAGAACTCATAGTGGCCATACCGACACCTGAAGGTCGTCTTCTGCACATCCTCATCCCGAACTCTGAGCTGATGATAGCCTGACCTGAGGTCTATCTTCGAGAACCAGCATGCTCCCTTAAGCTGATCGAAGAGGTCGTCAGTCCTAGGAAGTGGATACTTGTTCTTCACAGTTGTACCCATAGCTCTCAAAGCTCAGCGGGAGCCATCTGATATGTTGTAGTAGATATCGGGGTTGCCCCGGGGTACAGGTCAATATAGAAGTATACCTCTCTGTGAGGAGGTAGTCCTGGAACATCGTCAGGAAAAACTTCTGCATGCTGATCCACCACAACAGGAAAACTCAGACTCTGCACATCAACTGCTCTTAGGATGAGACTAGCCAACTGATGGGTGATCGGTTGTCCTCTCTTCTGTGTGAGTCCATCCTGCGCTGCAAAGGCTCCCTTCTCACCGGTGAAGGTGAACCTGCTCCCATCGGTGCAGACACACCGCAGCTTGTGCCTAATACAGTCGATCTGAGCATGGACTGTAGATAACCAATCCATGCCCAAGATGACGTTGTAAGGCTTCGACGCCGCTATAAGAAGATCTCAGATGAAGCTCTCACCTCCTAGAGTAATCTCACACTGTCGGCAGCAGTGCGTAATCATCGAGTCTGCTCCCGTAGAAGTCTCTAGCCGTAAGGATCGAGCCAACGGATCCATCGGAATCTCTGAGCTCTAAACAAGGGCAGTGGCAATGAAAGAATGACTCACTCCTGTGTCTATAATAACTACAGCAAGGGTGGAGTAGACACAGATAGTACCTAGAATCATCTCAGGTGCACTGTGGTCGTAGTCCTCCACTGCCTGAAGCTAAGCCTTCCTCTGTCCGCTAGCTCCCTGTGGTCGGGGTGGACCTCCTGGTGGTGTTGGTGGTGGTAGAGCCCTGAAGCGTCGTCCACCACCTGCTGCTTGTCCAGCTCCTCTACCTCGTCTTCCTGCTCCCTACAGACCGCCATGGTCGAACCTCTGCCTCTTCCTGGGTGGTCCCTCAACCGTCTTCTACTCCTATGCATGGAGGTTCGGGCAGTCACGAGCCATGTGGCCCTGCCCACCACATGCTTAGAACCGTCTGCCTCTCGTATGACTGGCTCTGTTGTGTGTGCCCTGCACCTCTGAACCAGTATCCTGAGGTCGCCCACCTGATGGTTTGATCTACTTGGACCTCTGCGACATCTGTCTACTGCCGGCTGTAGAAGACTCCGCTACGTGTCGCCCTGTAGTAGGCCTCGCTGCTGGCGTAGGCTCAGTAAGGAAGATATCCACAAGAAGGGCTTTCTCCAGTACTCATTCCTACTTTGGTATGCTGAGGGAGATCATCTAAGCCTTGATCTCATGCCTCAGTCCCTGCTCGAAGGTCCGGGCTCGGAAGAATGGGTCTCATACCATGTCTGTGGAGTAGCGCGAGAGGTCGGTAAATCTCGCTGAGTACTGGGCTAATGTCATACTGCCCTGCCGCAGATGTATTAACTCCTGGATGCGCACTACACGGAGGGTGGCTGGAAAGAACTCCGAGCAGAAGAGGCTCTCGAAGTCCGTACAAAGTAGAGGTTACTCGTCGTGCACCTGGAGCATTAGGCTCCACCATCTATCTGCTGGTGCGTGCAGGAGACTCACCGCAAGGATCACCATGAGGTCAGCTGGTGTCCCTACTAATATGAAGACTCAAACAATAGCCTCCAGCCAATCCTCAGCTGCCTGAGGGTCCATCTCCTCGCGGAACCTAGGCGGTCTCTGATGCTGAAACTCGTGCAGAGCACTCAGGTGATGTGCACTCTCAGCTGCTGGGGCTGGTGGAAACGATGGCTCGGCGGGTAGAGGTACCCCCGGTGCCTCCGCTGTAATGGGGCCCTGCACAGAGGCCTCGTGGCTTGGTGGGCTGCCATCTCTCACAAAGCTCGGAACCCTAGCTGGATGTCATCGTGGGGCCATCCTGAAAAGAAACAGGTGCACCACAGTTAATACAGTATACCTGGTGAGCTGAAAAAAAGTAATCACAAAGAAAACTTTTGAAACACACATGCAATAAATGTTTTCGTGCACTGAGTCGGAAATCAGAAGTCATGGTCCTGGTGTATGGATATGTCAGCCGCCGCACCAACACTGGACTCCCTGGACTGATAACCACACTCAATACCTATAACACTATTTCTTCACATAGAAGAAATTATCAGAGTCCGAAGTTATGAGGTAGAACCTCCCTCTAATACCAATTTGTCACGACCCGTCCTCAGGGCCCATGTCGTGACTACCCCAAGCCCGCCTTCCATAGGCCAGGGGCTGGTGACTAGCACCAAAGGCATAAATCCCAATAAAAGGGAAGGCATTTCCTTTATATAAGAAAACAAACACCACAGAGTACGCAAGCTGAAGTAAACACTAAGTAAACTGAGTACAAAAGTAAGTGCTGAAAAGTAATGGGCCTAAATACAAACCCAACTGAAAGTACAGTACAACTGAAAAGAAAGTACAACAGCAGTAAAGTAAATCAGCAACCATCGAGTCGTCCTCCGGCTATCTCACCTTAAGGGTGGGTACAGATGGTCTCCTTGTCTCCTCGGGTCCAGTCGTCCGCTCCGTGTACGTCCCGCCTGATAGTCCACCTCCGGGTACCGTCACGCTCCACAAGCCTCAACCACGATCAACTCTATCCGTCGTCTGCAACCAACACAACGTAGTGCAGTCATAGCCCGTGCAGGGGTGAGTATACTATACTCAGTAGGGACCCCAAGACCCCCGAAGGTCTCCCAGAATCCACAAAGGATAAACCACAAAGTAATGATACAAACTCAAAGTATCAACCAACTCTACTTAGGTATATGCCCATACATATACCTAAGTCATCATTTCCAGTTTGGATCCAACTCACGAGCCCAAGTACAACTCAGTCCACATAGGAAAATACAACCCAATCCACACAGGAAAGCAAGTCAACCATATCGATGATAATGATTGAAAGTCAAGACTCAGCTCACACAGGTATACTACTCATGAAGAGGGGTGGAGATGATAGATGTAGCCTCTGAATCATCTCCCCTGTCGAACCCACGTAGGATCCAAGTACAGAATTCATCGCTGCAGAACCCGCGTAGGATCCTAGTACAGTAACCATCATTGCTGAACCCACGTAGGATCCAAGTAGTGTCATCCTCACTGCCGAACCCATGTAGGTTTCAAGTACAGTTGTCATCGTCGTCGCAGTCGCAACCAGCACTAGGGTCCCCGCACACAGCACGCTCGATTTCGGGAGGGTCCGCTCCACGAGCCAAGGGGGTCAATACATAAACTTTCACGAAGTCTAGGGTTGATGTATCACAAAGTTCTGTCTCGTCAATAGGAACTCAACGCGATAGACGGCGCGTCAATCGGACGCCCGGTCTGAGAGTTATTGACTTTTTCGTCCCAGGGGCCCGGTTGGTTTTTAAGCTAAAACCAACATGACCGTACTCCATCTGTGTCCAAACCTCAAGTGGAGTAAGCCAAAAGATCCGTCTCACTAAGATGATTCCAACGCAATTGACGGCACGTCAATCGGGCGTCCGGTCCTTAAGCTATGAGTGTTTCTGCTCCGAGGGCCCGGTTGGTTTCGGGTTCAAACCAGCCCGGTTGTACCCAAACTTTACCAAAACCTTGAGTTTAATAAACTGAAACAACTTTCATGATCCAAGGATCCCAATGCAACTGACGGTGCGTCAATCGGAGGTCAGTAGCCCAAGATATGAGCGTTTGAACCAAAGGCGTAAATCCCGATAAAAGGAAAGGAATTTCCTTTATATAAGAAAACAAACACCACAGAGTACGCAAGCTGAAGTAAACACTAAGTAAACTGAGTACAAAAGTAAGTGTTGAAAAGTAAATGGGCCAGAATACAAACCCAACTGAAATTACAGTACAACTAAAAAGAAAGTACAGCAGTAGTAAAGTAAATCAACAACCACCGAGTCTTCCTTCGGCTATCCCACCTGAAGGGTGGGTACAGATGGTCTCCTTGTCTCCTCGAGTCCGGTCGTCCGCTCCGTGTACGTCCTGCCTGATAGTCCACCTTCGGGTACCATCACGCTCCACAATCCTCATCCACGATCAGTGTTGTCCGTCGTCTGTAACCAACACAATGTAGTGCATGCATAGCCCGTGCAGGGGTGAGTATACGATACTCAGTAGGGACCCCGAGACCCCCGAAGGTCTCCCAGAATCCACAAAGTATAAACCACAAAGGAAGGATACAAACACGAAGTATCAACCAACTCTACTTAGGTATATGCCCATACATATACCTAAGTCATCATTTCCAGTTAGGATCCAACTCACGAGCCCAAGTACAACCTAGTCCGCACAGGAAAACACAACCCAATCCACACAGGAAAGCAAGTCAACCATATCGATGATAATGGTTGAAAGTCAAGACTCAGCTCACACAGATATACTACTCATGAAGAGGGGTGGAGATGATAGATGTAGCCTCTGAATCATCTCCCCTGTCGAACCCACGTAGGATCCAAGTACATAAGTCGTTGCTGTCGAACCCACGTAGGATCCTAGTATAGTAACCATCACTGCCGAACCCACATAGGATCCAAGTACAGTCGTCCTCGCTGCCGACCCCATGTAGGATCCAAGTACAGTCGTCATCGTCGTCGCAGTCGCAACCAGCACTAGGGTCCCCGCACACAGCACGCTCGATTCCGGGAGGGTTCGCTCCATGAGCCAAGGGGGTCGATACATCAACTGTCACGAAGTCCAAGGTTAATGTATCACAAAGTTCCATCTCGTCAATAAGAACTCAATGTGACAGACGGCGCGTCAATCAGACGCCCGGTCTGAGAGTTATTGGTTTTTTTGTCCCAGGGGACCGGTTGGTTTTTTAGCTAAAACCAACCTGATCGTACTCCATCTGTGTCCAAACCTCAAGTGGAGTAATCCAAAATATTCGTCTCACTAATAGGAATCCAACGCAATTGACGGCATGTCAATCGGACATCCGGTCCTTAAGCTATGAGTGTTTCCGCTCCGAGGGCCCGGTTGGTTTCGGGTTCGAACCAACCTGTCCGTACCCAAACTTCGCCGAAACCTCGAGTGTAATATACCTAAACGACCGTCTCGATCCAAGGATCCCAACGCAACTGACGGTGCATCGATCGGAGGTCTGTAGCCCAAGATATGAGCGTTTGGATGAACCTATCCGAAAATAGGGGGTTTGGGCCCGGTCTGTCCTGGCCCAATACCCCATGGGTCGGCCCAAACCGGGTCAACCCGGTCCGGGTTTGGGTCCAGCCCAATTGGGCGTGACCCGGCCCGGCTGGCGCGGCCCGGCCCGGCCTGCGGCTCGGCTCGCGGCTGAGCGGGGTGCAAAGGGGGCGCGGCCTCCTTTATTTCGGAAATGGCGGCCCCCCTAGTGGGGTCCGCCCTAGGCAGGTTTGGGGTGTTACGCCCCCCAGTTTCTTCGAAAACGGCCGGCCATAATGGCCAGACGGTGTGAGCTGCCGCGGGACCTGCGGGTGTCCCGCCTCCTGGAGTGTCGGTGGCCGGCCGAGCCCGGCCGCCCCTGCTGGTGACCGCCGCGGCCTTAGGCCGCGACTCCCATTCGATCGGTGCGGCACGACGGCGTCGCGCCCCTCCACCGCGGCCCGCTCCGGCCGCGGTTCCCTTCATTCCCACGCGGTGCGACGGCACCGCGCCACCTTCACCTCATACGTCATTATTGATAAATAATAAAACGGGGAGGAGAAATCGGCCATGTTTGTGCGGTCCAATCTCCTCCCGTTACGTTGGTAACATTCGGCCAAATTAATCAACGAAGGTCGATAAATAAAACTAGAACGAAGTTAACCCCTACCTCGATAAACGATGTTGTTTGCCGGCGATGTGGAAGATGGCGCCGCGGGGTGAGGTTTCAAAGATGGCGTTAGCGTGCATCCAAGGAGGGGACGGCGTCTCACACTAGCTGCGGAGAGAAGAAGGAATGGCGCGTCGTCTCTCCTTGTGGTGACGGTGTTCTTCGCGAGAGGATGAAGTTCTTCAAAGGGACTTAGAGCTCTCTCCCAAATTCCTCACACCACAAGCCAACAAAATAAAATAAGGCCTCCCCTAATTTTATTATTTTGCCATGCATTTTTCAAAAACTCAAAATTCAAAAACAAATTCACTTAATTAATTAAACTTGAGTTGTCTAATTAATTAGGTGTTATGTTGGAAAGTTTAATGAGGGAGAGAGAGGAGTTACTCACATAAAAGGGGGAGTTAGGGAGTAAGGGAAAGTGAAGAGTTGCGGCTCGTGTGGGCCCCACCTCACCTTTATCCTCTCAAGGGTAGTTAGTAACTAGTGGGTCCCACCCCAACTTCCACACCTAGGATATAACCACTTAGAATAAAGAATAAAAAAATTTCTACAATTTTTATTCAATTCTTATTTAAACCACAAAATTAAACTCCTTCTCCTGTGCAAACGCATCTACGGTAAAAGTCCTCTTAAGCAATTACCGGCGTTGCAGTTCCATCGGTGCCCTCGGATTTCAAATCTGAGCACCGGTTCAAAAGATATAAAAACCCGCTCGTTCGTTCACTGAACGTACCCGAGATAAACTTTGAAAATTGATTCCGGGCCTCGGAATCAGGTGCCGTCAGAAACGGCGTACTCATAAAATCCCAAAGAATTTAAGAAAAAAATTTCCTTGAAATTTATGGGTCTTTACAGTTGAACACGCGTTATGTAGTACCCCCTAGTTGAGGCGCTAGGGTTTCAAGTAAGATAAGGAACACATGCTGTGTTGTTGGTCCCACACACCGTGTGACCCTCCCTACACTACTGGAAAGGTTATCATTCCCAACACTTCTATACCAACAGTTCAAAAGAACCGTTGGTATAGATTTCCTTTACCAACGGTTTTAATAAACCATTGGTAAAGGTGTGGTTAGGGAAGGATTTCTCAATAGTTTGAATAAACCGTTGGGAAATCCATGATTTTCCCAATGGTTTTTAATAACCGTTGGGAAAAAAAACCCCCAAATTCACTCAAACAAAACCCCCCGACTCCCAGAAGCGCCCTATTTCCAGAAGCACATTCCCGACTCCCAGAAGCGCCCGCCCAGGTGAACCTCTTCCATCCGATCATCTGCAACTCCCCCATTCAAGTTAGACTCCTTCAACCTCTTCTCATATTAGCTAAGGATATCCTTCTATTCTCAACATTTATCCATTTATTTCACTATTTAGAAAGATCACGTCGTTTTTCCCTATTTCTAGGGATTCTGGAAAATTTTATGATTCATTACTCCCTTCAAGAATTGTGTACTCAAATCACTACATCAATGTACACATTTTCCAATTAATGTTTTCATTACACATATACATTTATAAGGGCATGGTATCTTTCTTGTGTTCTAATTTTAAAGATTCATAGTTCTTTTTTTAATCTCAATGCTCCAAATATTACAGCTTCATGTATATGAACTCATAAGAAATTGTTTGTAATATTTATTCATAGTATTTCATGAAAATAACTCCTTTCATTAAGATCATTTCAAACATGAAGATCTTATTCGCCTTCATTTTTGTACACTATGTGTGTTACATAACAAGTATGTATCATGTTTTTATAAAAATCTTTATATATATAAAATGACACATTGTTCACTTATCCTTTGCACAATAGAACATATGAAGTATCTTCTTCAACTTTGCAAAATAGTATATGGTCCCTAATTATTTTTCATAGAAGAAATAAGAAATACTTAACCAGAACTCTCTGTGGGACCTCTCCTTCTCCCATGTAGTACTTCTTCCTTCTTCATGAAACTAATTCAAAGAAAACCCTTTTAGATTTTTTCTCTGGAACCATAGAAAACCCTTTTAGATTTTTTAGTTGTCGCTTTAATTTATCATATCATTATATTAAAATGTTATATAAATAGAGTGGATAATTATAAACCTCTCGGTGGTCACCTACATGAATTGTATCTCACACATTGTTCGAGATTCCATTGGGTACCTAGATAAACTACATGATTATATGTTTAGATAAGGGGAATCACCATTTTATTGATGCATGACTACTCACATGACATACGATGGAGCATGTAGCAGATGATTGGGTTGTAGCTCAAGAAGCTAAGTCGAATTTTAGAATTTGTTGTGCCTCTTGTATAGTACTACTTCCTACTAGTTGTAACTATGTTTTTCTTCTTGATACATGACATACATTACCATCATTCGATTTATGATTCTACTATTAGTTGATATTACTGATTTTGGTTATTTTCATCCATTTCCAATATTTTCCCATTGTTATCTTTCTTCCACTTTTTAACTAATAATATTAAAATTTTGAAACTTAGGTAATGAGGGAATAGTCTCCCCCATATACACCAAAGACTCTCACTATTAGTCAATAACATTTGGAATTTTGGTATATGTGCTTGAGGCCATATGGCCATCTGGGTTCGGGTCACTAGTGAGTGATGTCCTGGTTTGGGACGTCACAATTCCTGGATATCCTTTTTATAGGTGTTTCTAATCAAATACATACCTATAACTATTGAAGGTCCCTCTCCAAAATCAATTGGGACATGATTCAATGAATACGCCCTACCAACCTATGATCTATGGCCCCAAACCTAGGATCCTTTAATCCATGGTTTAGGTGAAACTTTATGAGGCCATAACTACTTTTGATGTGATCCTCATCCTACTCCTCATCCAGATCTCCCTGAAGAAGTTAAAGTATAAAACTCATGTACTCCCAACAAGACCCTTAAGGATTATGTATTCCTTAATACACTTCCAATATCTTACTAGGCAATCCTTGAATATAGGCATTAGAAATTATGTATCTTATTGTATTATATACACTGTATTTTGTTGTGTTTCTTAATATGATTCTCATATAGAGTAATGTGTCAGTTATGCTTTTATATAAAGTAAACAATTTTCATTTACCTAAATATTGTTTTTATTGAACTTCAATATTATTGAATTGCTTTGAAATGACTTATTTCAATTTTCTTACAGAATGGATAGAAGTTGGATGTACGAAACTGATCAGATTTCAACCGATTTTCAAAATAATTTGAACTACTTTTTAGATTTTTCATTTGATAAGGCTTCAGATAGTGGTCGCATACACTGCCCGTGTTCTAATTGTGTTGAAAGACCTTGGTTGAGTTGTGAAGCAGTTAGATATCATATAACCAAATATGGTTTCCAAACAAACTATTATGTGTGGTATCACAATGGAGAGAAAATGGAATATCAAAATGTTGATGATCCAAATGATAGCACTAAATTGGAGGGTTTGATATATGATCGGTTTCCATTTATTCAGCATCATGAGAAGGAAAGGATGTCCAGCCAATAAGATTTCGATACAAGTACACATGATGCGTCCAATGAAAATGATGATGTTGATAGGGTGAAAAAATTGAATGATGTTGCGACGACTCTAGTATATCGTCAATGTGGTAAAATGAAAAGGTTGTAATTTTTAATCCGATTGTTTCATGGGAAAACAATGTATGGGATTTCAAATACTGCAATCGATTACATTCTTACCTTCTTGAAGGACTTACTTCTAGATGATGCAGATATTCCCTCAAACCACTATATGGAATGGAAGTTAGTTGATAAACTTGGATTCTCAAAAAAATCATGATTTCCCAAATGATTGCAGCTTATTTTGGGAGGAAACTACTGAAAGAAATGATTGTATCAAATGTGGAACCTCTTGATGGAAGCCAAAAGATGATGAAACACCATCTCGTGTGCCACAAAAAGTAATGTGGCACTTTCCATTGATCCCTAGATTATATAACCTTTTCATGTCTGATGAAATATCAGTAAAAATGTGATGGCATGACACCGAGAGAAAAAATAATAATGAAGAGTTGGTTCATCCTGCAGATGGATTTTCATGGTAGATATTTGGTGCTCGATATCCTGAATTTGCAGCCGACGTGTGTAATGTGAGATTGGGTCTTTCATGTGATGAATTTAATCCATTTGGGCAGATGCTTACTTCGCATAGCACATGGCCGGTTTTCATACACATTTATAACCTTCCCCCATGGTTGTGTATGAAAAACCCTTACAATTTCTTGATTATACTGATATATGGCCCTTCTGATCCTGAAAATGATATAGATGTATACATGAAACCTTTAATAAAAGAGTTGAAACTTCTTTAGGATGTGGGTGTGCCCACATACGATGGATGTTCGAAAGACATAGTTCAGATATGTGTTGCGCTTATGTGGACGATCAATGATTTTCCTGCTTATGCAATGATGTCTGGATGGAGAAAAAAAGGAAAATTTTCATGTCCTATTTTTATGAAGAATACTCGATCGAGAATAATGAAATATCATCATAGTTTTAGTTTTATGTTACATCGAAGATTCTTTCCAATGAACCATCCATATAGAAACAATCATCAAAGATTTGACAATACCATGGAGACTGACGATCCACCTCAGCGTATGTCTGGAACTGATGTGCTTAATGAATTGAAAGATTTCAGTTATTCATTTGGGAAGGGTGTAATGAAATCTAGAAAGAGGAAAAATGTTTCCAATGATACCTGTTACAATTGGAAGAAGAAGAGTGTATTCTTTGAGTTGTCGTATTAGTCAACCAACTTGTTACGTCATTGCTTATACGTAATGCACATTGAAAAGAATATATGTGAAATGTTACTTTCAATTCTTCTAAATGTAAAGGGGAAGACAAAATATGATTTACGATCTCGGCGTGACTTGGTAGATTGGGGGATCAGACCAGAATTGCATCCTGTCTGTATCAGTGAAAATAAATGGCAAGTTCGATGTGCTTCTTATGTGATGACACCTACTGAAAAAAAATCAATTTCTAGAAGTGCTAGAGACTACTAAAGTTATTGATGGCTATTCAAGCAATATATCAAAACAGGTCAACAGAAAATATTTGAAGACTCATGATTATCACGTCCTTTTGCATGAGTTGATTCCAATAGCAATCTGTCATCTCTTGTCTAATAATGTAAGAGTCTCAGTTATTCGGTTGTGCTATTTGTTTAGAGATCTTTGTGCTAAGAAGTTTTCCAAATCCTTCTTGCAAAAACTATTGGCAGAGACACCATTAATTTTGTGTGAGTTAGAGAAAATATTCCCTCCATCATTTTTTACATGCATGTTGCATCTGACTGTCCATCTTCCGACCGAAATACTTCTTGGAGGACCTGTTGCTTTTCATTGGATGTATCCAACTAAAAGAAACATGTACACATTGAAATCATATGTTTGGAACAATAATTATCCTGAAGTTTCTATTGTGAACAGTTACTTGGCTCAAGAATGTATGGATTTCTGCTCAATGTATTTGTCTGATCTTACTACGAGAATAAACAGACCAATGAGAAATGAAGAAGAACAGTATGAGAAAATTGAACCCAGTTTTCCATCACTTCCTCAGATAGGAGGAATTCTGGGATCATATACATTGACGACATTGGGCCTTGAAGAGCGAGAGATGGCACATCGCACAATGTTGTTCAATTGTGATTTGTTCAATGAGTATATCAAGTAAGTAAATTGTACATGTATCTCTTATCTTATCTCTTGTAATTTTAAATATTTGTTAAACTATTATTATTTTTATCTACAGGGAACATAAAGAATTGATATATAGAAAGCATCGTTCTTTATCATTGATAAGGAAAGAGACTTTGCATAGCAAAGGGTTTTCTGCTTGGTTGAAATTGAAGGTAAAAATATTTATGTAATAACTAAATAAAAATAATATTTAATTAAGTTTACTATTTGTTTATATTTCAGGTATCGAGTTTACCTACAGACTCTGTTTCTGAGGAAATAAGAGCTTTGGATTTTGGTCTTAATACCATGGTTTGTGCTTGTAAATCAATTGTGATCAATGGATACAAATTTATTATCACTAAACGAGTAAGGAACATGAGAACACAGTGTGATGGTGTTATGCTAACTGCCACAATAGACTGTTATGCCAGTTCATCGGATAATAGACCTCGTTCTGAAAATGTAGCTTATTATGGAGTCATGGAGAAAATAATAATTTTGGATTATTACTCGCATGGTCGAGTCACGATGATTAAATGTCAATGGTTTGATTCAATGACGAGGCAAGGAACCTTTATTGATGATTGTGGATTTTGAGTTATTGACATGACTCGCACTCTTTCCACCGATGAACCATATGTATTGGCATCAATGGTGAAACAATTTTTTTATGTCAAAGATCATCGTCATCCTAAATTTGGTGTAATTATTGAAGTAAATCCAAGACATGTTTTTTATGATGGTGATGATGAAGTTGACACTATCCCTACTACAATTGGAAGCAATCTGTTTATTACTTATGATGACTCCAATAGCTTAATTTTCAGAGTTGATTGTGAACCTGAAGTTGTGGTGGGAAATATATAGAATCATAGATTCGTGTTCTCACCTACATGTTTCACCTACATCATTCAGAGTGTGTATCCTAGTACTTACCTTCAAACCACCATAAATATTATGTTTCTTTATGTTTTTTTATCAGAATAGTTTTTCTATATTTTGTTTTTTGGGTTACACATTAGTTATCTATTTCTAATTACTTCTATATTTGTTTTCATTGCAGGAAATGATACCCATTGAAGAGATGCGGTGGAAAAAGATGACAGAAAATAATCGTCGCATGACATAGATGGGCATTCCTCCACTCATCCCTGTTGTGAGAATTTTATTTCAAATATATATATTTCAATAACTTATAATATCATGTGTTTACTTTTTTGTTAAACTTTTTTTTAGGATCCACCCCCTAGATGAGAGATATCTGATGAGGAGCCTAATATTGCTCCCAGTACAGAGACTGGTGGTAGGATGTGGGGTGGAGTCAGAGTTAGACGATCATCTGGTGGTCCTGGTACTGAGGCCGATGGTACAAGGTCTCATGGTGCAAGAGTTAGATGATCCACTGGTCGTACCCGATTGGACTATGCCCCTACCACAGACGTATCTTTTACACCCCATTTTGATCTTGGTGTGTCTTTAGGGATACACGGGATATTTAGGCCTCTTATTTTTACACTACCAGTTGGCCAGATGTCTGTGCCATCATCTTTTTCTTCTGGTTCATTATCTCCGAGCTATTATATTCCACCTTCTTCGACTCCTGCTCTGACACAGTATGTGGCTGAGGAACGTACACTGAGGGAAACTCCACCTGTATAGGATATTCCTTCAACTTCTACACATCTAGTGACGCCCATTGATCCAACTACCACAGGTATATTTATATAACTCTAACAAATTTTTATACAAAAAATTATTTTTATTATAACTTGAACTGATATTTTTTTTCTTTAATAACATATTCATCTACTGATAGGAGGTGGGGGAGGGGGCGTACTCACTTGCGTGCGGTATGAAACTACCAGACACAGTTGATGGTTGAATAAAATGATGATGGACAGATGATTGATAAACATGGGCAGCAATATCGGGGTTTTTTGGCGATGCTAGCCAAATACTCCGACATCATTCCGGTCAGCCCTCTCTCTTAGAGACATCTGCCACACAAAGTCAAGGATAATGTGTGGGCACAAATATGGGTAAAAAATATATTGGATTTAATGTAGTATCTTTTTGTATTTATATGAATTAATCTATTAGGTGTCAGCTTCGGTTTAACTTCCCTGATGGCGAGGGTGCACGAATAGCATGCTTAAAGGAGCTAGGAGATATTTGGAGAGATTATAAGCATGAGTTGTATGTTGGCTGGTGTGATAGAGTGGGCACGGAGTTGGAGACAGTACCTGTCGTGGATGACTGCCCGATAGAGCAATATCGCCAAATGATTACCCATTGGGCGACTGCCAAATTTAAGGTATTAATCCCATTTGATGTATTTAAATGACAGTTTTCATATTTTTCATTAATATTAACTTATTTATTATTAAACATTATCTATGAATCTTCTGAAAAAACAAAAAAACATTAATTCAAAGCAATACCTCCACACTTTGGGGTGCACTACTATGTCAGATCATGAGAGGCAGCTGGTACGATATAGTTGTTTATAATTTTTCTTTAGGACTTGCCCTTTTTATTGTTTCCTACTTAAATTATGTGACTTATTGAATATTGAATATATGTTGCACTTTATATTATTTCAATGTAATTATAAAAGTACAAATTGAATATTGAAGGATGTCTCCCTCAAGCAAAATTGTTTTACTCGAGTAGAAGGAAAAAAGATGGAACTGTGGTTAATGAACCGACACAAGAAAAGATTGTAAGTTTTAATTTGTTTATTTCAAAGTTTAATATCTATTTTGAAATTTAATAATCTATTAATATTTTTAACAGGCTGCTTTAGAGGCCCTTGATGCCTAGGAGCCTGACAATTTTGGGCCACATGATCATTTATATCAGGTTTTGGGAGATGAGCACTCTGGTCGAGTACGCTGCCGACCTGGTAATAATATAGCCCCGATGAGGTATTGGCCCTCTCTAGGTATCCATTCTAGTACCACCGAGTTTGAACAGGTCAAGGAGTATGCAAGAAAGTCTGATAAAAGGGTCACAGAGTTGGAAGAACAGGTTCAAACTAGGGAGAAAAAATTTATGAAACTGATCAAAGCTTTATCTTCATAACTTCCACCATAGGCCAGCGCGACTTGTCAGACATATATGTCGTTGATGGGTGCATTATCCAATGCACCAAACGGAAGTTCTAGTGGCAGTTGATATGATGATGTTCCTGGTGATTATGAGGATGTTGAAGAGGAAGATGTTGGGGATGATGATGATTTCGATATCGAGGGCGAGGATGAAGGTGAGGGTGAGGGCGAGGATGGGGCTGAGGATGATCACAGGGACGATGATGAGGACGACGATGAGGACAGAGATGGTGGCGAGGATGAGGCTGATGATGACAGTGGTTATGGTGATGGTGATCAGGGGAAGATTGATCCATTACATTTTTGACTGATATTTATGACATTTGCTTTTTGATTTAATATGGATGTGTCGTTCTACTTAAAATCCTAGCACACCTTGTACACACCCATCACAGCCCCCCCACCCTCCTCCCTGGACCCCGGACAGCCCCCCAGACAGCCCCCTAGAGAGCTCCCCGGATAGCACCCCCACCCTCCTCCCTGGACCCCGAACAGCCCCTCAAACAGCCCCCCGGATATCTCCTCGGACAGCACCCCCACCCTCTGCCCTAGACCCCGAACAGCCCCCCGGACAGCCCCCCCACCCTCTGCCCTGGACCCTAGACATCCCCCCCACCCTCCTCCCTAGACCTCGGACAGCCCCCCAGACAGCCCCCCCCCCCGGACAGCCCCCCCACCCTCCACCCTGGACCCCGGACAACCCCCCGGATATCCCCCCCCCAACAGCCCCCCTAGACCCCGAACAACCCCCCGGACAGAATTGTTCTCAAATAAATTTTTACCACCCGTTGAAGGTGAACTTCAGGATGAGTTCCTTTAAATGGGAAGACTATAAGAACATGGTTTTTCGCTCTAGTATGGATATTTTTGAATTCAGTATAAATCTTTATTTTGACAAAATATGTAAGCCTAATGATGTTATAATGGTTTATGGGGCTTATAGGGCTTGTTCGGAGCTCGGAACCCCGATCGGCGTAGAAAAACACTATGCCTCACGGTTAGTAAAAAATTTAAGTCCATCCCACAAGGTATCTACCAACCATATAGGGCTAGATATTATAAGTAATGCGCATGATTTTCCCTAACCATGCACCAGGGGATGCACATCATGCACAATGTCTATAGTTTTAGTATAAGATATTATCATTGATTTTGCATGATTTGCCTAACTAGCATACGGAAAAATGACCAAACGCATTCGGATTGTGTTTATAATTTAGTAAAACGATCCATGAGTCATATGTGATGTGTACGATTCAACCCCGACTCAATTCGAGGCACGGTGTGGCCGGTATCACTCAAAGTGTCTCTCTTTTGTTTAAAATGGAAACCATTTTAAGTAAAAACAAATGGCATATGGAAAACCGACCAAACGTTTTTGGATTGTGTTGATACTTTAGGAAAATGATCCATGGGTCATATGTGACGTGTATGACTCAACCCCGCCTCAATCCGAGGCATGGTGTGGCCGTTACCACTCAAAGTGTCTCACTTTTATTTGAAATGGACAACATTTTAAGTGAAAACAACAACTAACATACGAAAAACGGAGCAAATGTATTCGGATTATGTTGATACTTTGGAAAAACGATCCATGGGACATTTTTGATGTGTAGAAGTCAACCCCGTGTCAATCCGAGACATGGTGTGGCCAGTACCACTCAAAGTGTCTCACCTTTATTTGAAATGATCAACATTTTAAGTGAAAACAACAACTAGCATACAGAAAACCAACCAAACGCATTTGGATTGTGTTGATAGTTTAGGAAAACGATCCATGGTACATTTGTGACGTGTAAGAGTCAACCCCACATCAATATGAGGCACAGTGTGGTTGGTACCACTCTAAGTGTCTCTCTTTTGTTTAAAATGGACAATGTTTTAAGTAAAAACAACTAGCATACGGAAAACCAACCAAACATATTCGGATTGTGTTGATAATTTAGGGAAACGATCCATGGGACATTTTTTACATGTATGAGTCAACCCCGCATCAATCCGAGGCACGGTGTGGCTGGTACCACTCTAAATGTATCTATTTTCTTTAAAATGGACATCATTTTAAGTGAAAACAACAACTGGCATACGGAAAACCAACCAAACGTATTCGGATTGTGTTGATACTTTAGGAAAATGATCCATGGGACATTTGTGACATGTACGAGTCAACCTCGCATCAATCTAAAGCACGGTGTGGCTGATACCACTCTAAATATCTCTCTTTTGTTTAAAATAGACATCATTTTAAGTGAAAACAACAATTGGCATACGTAAAACCAACCAAACGCATTCATATTGTGTTAATACTTGATGAAAACGATCCATGAGTCATATGTGACGTGTAAAAGTCAACCCTGCCTCAATCCAAGGCACAGTGTGGCCAGTACCACTCAAAGTGTCTCACCTTTATTTGAAATGATCAACATTTTAAATGAAAACAAAAACTGGCATACGGAAAACTGACCAAACGCATTCGAATTGGGTTGATACATTAGGAAAACGATCCATTGGTCATTTTTGACATGTACGACTCAACCCCGCATCAATCTGATGCACGGTGTGGCCGGTACCACTCAAAGTGTCTCACTTTTATTTGAAATGGACAACATTTTAAGTGAAAACAACAACTGGCATACGGAAAACCAACCAAATGCATTCAGATTGTGTTAATACTTTAGTAAAACGATCCATGGGACATTTTTGACTTGTATGAGTCAACCCCGCATCAATACGAGTCACAGTGTGTCCGGTACCACTCTAAATGTCTCTCTTTTGTTTAAAATGGACATCATTTTAAGTGAAAATAACAATTGGCATACGAAAAACTGACCAAACGCATTCAGATTGTGTTTATACTTTAGAAAAATGATCCATGAGTCATATGTAACATGTACGAGTCAACCCCGCCTCAATCTGAGGCACGGTGTGGCCGGTACCACTCAAAGTGTCTCACCTTTATTTGAAATGATCAACATTTTAAATGAAAACAATAACTGGCATACGGAAAACCGACCAAACGCATTCAGATTGTGTTGATACATTAGGAAAATGATCCATTGGTCATTTGTAACGCGTACAACTCAACCCCGCATCAATCTGAGGCGTGGTCTGGCCAGTACCACTCAAGGTGTCTCACTTTTATTTGAAATGGATAACATTTTAAGTGAAAACAACAACTGGCATACGAAAAACCAACCAAAAACATTCGAATTGTGTTGATACTTTAGGAAAACGATCCATGGGACATTTGTGATGTGTAGAAGTCAACCCCGCATCAATCTGAGGCACGGTGTGGCTGGTACCATTCAAAGTGCCTCACCTTTATTTGAAATGATCAGCATTTTAAGTGAAAACAACAACTGGCATACAGAAAACCAACCAAACGCATTCGGATTGTGTTGATACTTTAGGAAAACGATCTATGGGACATTTTTGACGTGTACGAGTCAACCCCGCATCAATATGAGGCACGGTGTGGCCGTTACCACTCTAAGTGTCTCTATTTTGTTTAAAATGGACAATGTTTTAAGTAAAAACAACTGGCATACGGAAAACTGACCAAACGTATTCGGATTATGTTTATACTTTAGTAAAATGATCCATGGGACATTTTTGATGTGTATGAGTCAACCTCGCTTTAATCCGAGGCGTGGTGTGGCCAGTACCACTCTAAATGTCTCTTTTTTGTTAAAAATGGATATCATTTTAAGTGAAAACAACAACTGGCATATGGAAAACCAACCAAATGCATTTGAATTGTGTTAATACTTTAGTAAAACGATACATGGGACATTTTTAATGTGTAAGAGTCAACCCCGTATCAATCCAAGGCATGTTGTGGCCAGTACCACTCTAAATGTCTCTCTTTTGTTTAAAATGGACATCATTTTAAGTGAAAACAACAGCTGGCATATGGAAAACTGACCAAACGCATTCAGATTGTGTTGATACTTTAGGAAAACGATCCATGATTCATATGTGACGTGTAAGACTCAACCCCATATCAATCCGAGGCACGGTGTAGCCGGTACCACTCAAAGTGTCTCACCTTTATTTGAAATGATCAACATTTTAAATGAAAACAACAACTGGCATACAGAAAACTGACCAAACGCATTCAGATTGTGTTGATACATTAGGAAAATGATCCATTGGTCATTTGTGACGTGTAAGACTCCACCCCACATCAATCTGAGGCGCGGTGTGGCCGGTACCACTCAAAGTGTCTCACTTTTATTTGAAATGGACAACATTTTAAGTGAAAAGAACAACTGGCATACAGAAAACCAACCAAACACATTCGGAATATGTTGATACTTTAGGAAAACAATCCATGGGACATTTTTGATGTGTACGAGTCAACACCACATCAATCTGAGGCACGGTGTGGCTGGTACCACTCTAAATGTCTCTCTTTTTTTTAAAATGGACATCATTTTAAGTGAAAACAACAACTGGCATATGGAAAACAGACCAAAAGTATTCAGATTTTGTTGATACTTTATTATAAAGATCCATGAGTCATTTTTGATGTCTACAAGTCAACCCTGCCTCAATCTGAGGTGTGGTGTGGCCGGTACCACTCAAAGTGTCTCTCTTTTGTTTAAAATGGACATTGTTTTAAGTAAAAACAATTGACGTGTGGAAAACCAACCAAATGTATTCTTATTGTGTTGATACTTTAGTACAATAATCCATGGGTCATTTATGATGTGTATGAGTCAACCAAGCCTCAATCCGAGAGCCGGTGTGTCCGGTACCACACAAAGTGTCTCACTTTTATTTGAAATGGACAACATTTTAAGTGAAACAACAATTGGCATACGGAAAACCAACCAAACGCATTCAGATTGTATTGATACTTTAGAACAACAATCCATGGGTCATATGTGACGTGTACGAGTCAACCCCGCCTCAATCCGAGGCACAGTGTGGCCGATATCACTCTAAATGTCTCTCTTTTGTTTAAAATAAACATCATTTTAAGTAAAAACAATTGGCATACGAAAAACCGACCAACCGTATTCGGATTGTGTTGATACTTTAACACAACGATCCATGGTCCAACCTCACACAATCCAATTCTCATGTGAGGAACTCCTACCCCTATTCTAAAACACATGACATTTAATATGTCAAGGACAACTATATTCCCTAAGTCACACAAGCTCATTGATACACACCCATTATCATCATCGCTAAGTTCAAAGACACCCGCCCCAAAACATGGGATATTATATTTGTGTTTGGTTGAATTAATTTATTCATTTCCTTATTTTGGGTTATTATCTTCTAATTTCTGAATTCAATTCTGTATGTGTTATAAAAAATTCAATTTTGTATATATTCTTAATTCTGTATCACATATAATTACGTATTCAGTTTCTAATGTATTGTATTCATAATTGATTATTAAATTATGTATCCTTCTAATTATCAGTTTTTAATTATGTATAATTATTATGTATTGTATTGTATTCTGCATTTACTGTTGTACAATTCACACAGCAGCACAGCAGCACACACAGCAGGCTGCTGTGCAAATTGTACAGCAAAGCCTATACCAATGGTTTTAAACCATTGGTATAGGTTTTGTATATATTTTTTTACCAACAATTCTGAACCGTTGGTAAAAAAACCTTTACCAACGGTTGAAACCTTTGGTATAGGGGTGAATGGAAGACTATTAAAAGATATACCAACGGTTTTGAAACTGTTGTAGAGTAGATTTCTACACATATACCAATGGTTCATCTCAAACTGTTGGTATATGTCTACTGTCATGGCTTACTGGGCTACGGTTTCAAAAACCATTGGTATAGTTTATACCAACGGTTCTCCACCCTATACCAACGGTTTTCAACCATTGGTATACCTTAAATTTCCAGTAGTGCTAGGTGGTTGAGCATGTGCCAGCTGCACACGGCTAGGATCCGTGCGGGAGGACACGTCGTGTACTCTGGGAGTACACAGGCATGTGTCAATACCCAGGAATGGCCAGTTATACAGCATGGCCTGATGAACATGGGCACAACCAAGAGCACACAGGTGGGCCCTGAGTGGTCGAGACACACTGTGTGGGCCCCGTACACACTGTGTATGGTGACATGGCCACCAATCCATGTCCATAGGAAAACACAACCAAGCAGGGGAGCGGGACCACACGTCATGTGGACCCATTACATGTTGTGTACTCCCTTTTTTATTAACTTCCACCTTTTGTATCACCTTCATATGGACTCGGATTTTGGCCCGCGAGTAGTCTATCCTGAGAAATTTTCTGCATAGAACGCAATGGTAGCTTTGATAGTGGTTTTTGAGATTCAGCATAGAATAATTTGAGCGTGAACCTTCTTTAGACGATGCTTGACAATGACAATGATCGAGTAGGATCATCAGAGAGAGGTCAGGGTTGGCAACCCCCCTGTCGTACCAGGATGTGGTTCCCCCATACTCGCACTAGTTTGAGTGGCACCTCCTGACGGATTCGGGCATGAGTCATCAACCTATTGAGTTCCACCCCCCCCCCCTATGGACTAGGGTGTGGGTAATCTACCTGTTAAGTGGAACCCCCCCCCCCCCCCCCCGACAGACTAGGGTTTGGTTCCTCTACCTATTGAGTGGAACCCCCCTGACGGACTAGGGAATGGGTCATCTACTTACTGAGTGGTACCCCCTAACGGACTAGAGCATGGTTCCTCTACCATCTGAGTGGAACCCCCCCCCCTGACGGACTAGGGTATGGTTCCTCTATCTACTGAGTGGAACCCCTGGCACACAGGGCGTGGGCCCTCTACTTGGAGATTGTTCCCCCTCAATCATGTCGAATAGTGGCAAGGTGTGGGTCCTCCACACAGTTACTTCTTCAGACACATGAGATGCTGGGCATCAGAGATGAACTTCATAGAGCTATTGGAAGACTCATTGGCCTAGGCTGGGTTGGGAAATGGGGATCCACTTTCTCTCTCATCTAGGTTTCTTATATGATAATATATATCTGTGTTGTTGGGTTTCGTTTCCCACTTTATTTGGGTTGAGGTGACTACTTCTATTATGTCTTCTATTACTCCCTCTTCAGTTTTCAAGGTGTCCTACTGGTTATATATATAATCACCCTTGTATGGACTTTTCCTGCATGTGTCATGTCTTATGCAGACGACGGATAGATCAGCGGTAATTTCAGAGGAGTATAGGGATACTCTGGTGCATTGACCATGTATGGTGGTCGGGGCTTGGAGATCAGAAGTCAGGCTCTCGTGGCTATTCTCTATTCCATTTATTTTCAGGTTGGGACATCTTTTCTTAGTGGGTGTGTATTTTTTTCCTTTACATTTTGGATTACATTGTCTCACACTTTTGTACTCCCTAGAGGTTATTACATGCATCTTTTTTACGCTAGATGTTACTATTTTTTATTTTTATTTCATTGTACTTCTATATGAAGGTGGTTGGGTGCGTGCATATATGTACTTTAGGCAAATGCCTCCCATTTTAGTTATGTATTCTCAGTGCTTATCATCAGTCTCTGGCCTATGAAGTTGGGATTGGGGTTATGGTGGCCCGGTCTTCTGCCAGCTAGCTAGGTGGGCCTCGGTGGGTCGGGTTGTTACAAAAAGTTTATCATAAATAAATGAAGAGAGGAAAACAAAACATATAATAGTAAAATGAAAAAATCCTTTTATTATTTTCAAAATACCTTTGTTTAAAACTCACATTATAAGAAGAGTAACAAAACATTCATTTGTATTAAAAGGACATTTTCCTAAAGAGGATTATAAAATGCCATATAATAAAATATTAGGGTGGGAGAACCCAAACATGGAAAAGCAAAGTTCAATATGAAACATTATAACTTAGAGAAATGATATATGAGTTATCAATATCTCTTATGGGCAACATACTCCATGAAATATGAAACATTTGAAAAGAGGTTTATGTGGTAAAAATGTAAACAATGAGAGAATACCAAATAATACAATCAAAGGGAAGAAGTAACCAAATTATATGAAATAAGTTCAAGTTAAAAATAATATCTCAATGGACAAAAATTGAGTTACTAAAAACTCTTAAGACTGGGGTAACACTTGAGTCAAAAGAAATTTGAAGAAAAGAACTTGATATTACTTAGTTTATCCCTTGAATTAAAAGGAAATAAATTATAGAACATTCATGAGGTAGTAAATCAATAGAACATCATACAAGGGAAACATGATGCATAACATGTAACATGTCTCAAAGAATTGGTATTGAGACCAAGAAAACTCTTGCAACTTGAGTAACACTTCAATCAAAACCCTTTGAAAGAGAGGCCATGTAATTGAACTTCAAATACAATTATTAAAAGATAATTCATGATATGATATCTCAAATAGGTAGTATATACACCACATAAATGAAACTATGTTCATAATATCAAATTTGTTTCAAAGAGATGAATTTGAGACAAAAACCCTTGCCTTGATCCTCACTCATTATGCACTTGCACAAAACGTCTTGAATAATTAAATTAAGTTCATTAAATGCATACCTAAAGACATTATTCATAATTATAAACATTTATTATCCTCATTTACAATCATTCTATACATATAAATATTAGTCATTTTTACCTATTTTCAACACTAGGTGTAAGCAATCTTTAACATTTTGAACTAGTTTTGTAAAAAATGGTGTCGGTGTCTATTCTTTTTCCAAATTATATCATTCTTAGATCGTCTAAGGTACTATAATATATGTTACATGATAGTTATAAATGTATAATTTCATACCAGGATAGTTTTGGTTACAAACCATGAAGATGAAATCAACGATGATCATGTTTCGATGATTCTTAACTAACAAAAGTTGTTTTCTTAATTAATGAGTTAAATGTTGATATAACCTTACCAAAACCAAAAACAAAACATTATTTAGATATTTATATCATATTATACTAGTAAATAAGTTCTCATAGTCATTCGTGATATAAATTCATAGTATTGTTCAAGGAGGCAGTCAAACCGACCCAAACATGAACCTATCATGATTAATAAATGATTATGAGGTGGTTTAGTTGTAATATCATTATATCAAAAGCATAATGATCTTATTTAGTGTTTATTAGTGTGATGTATCAGAATTTTAAAGTATAAAGAGGAGATAATTTATA
Source organism: Viscum album (assembly GCA_963277665.1). Classification (NCBI taxonomy): domain Eukaryota; kingdom Viridiplantae; phylum Streptophyta; class Magnoliopsida; order Santalales; family Viscaceae; genus Viscum; species Viscum album. Next base: position 1,003,104,978 of record OY728141.1, read on the forward strand.
TAAAGTCGTTACTTAGAAAGAAGAGATCATTTTCCACTTAGTTCGCTTGTTTTAAACAATTGAATTAAGAATAATCGTTTGTTGGTCATATCATTAATAGGTTCTCAAATTTTTCATACCACAACCTTAATGATATCATGAACATCATATGTATCCTTTAATGACCAGCCATGAAAATAAAAATGTAAATCAATCGTTCTATGGATGCGTTAATTCACACGTACGCATGGTTGACAGTTTCATTTTCCATAGAATGAGAGAAATTAGTAGTATGGTTTAATGTTTCAGAATCATAAACATGATATAAATATCATATTTATTTATTAAGTTTCTCTTTTTTATACTAGCCTTGTAAGGTGGTAAAGGAAAACAAAACACATTACATCATGGATGCGATAGTCCGCACAACGCATTGATGACGGTTTCGCTTTTCTTAATATAAAAGGGAAAACGTGATCGATGGCTTTTCTCATAGCATAATAACATTCAATATATAACCAATATTGATTTCATTACATAAGTATTTGAAAATTAGAATAGGAAAATATATTTGTATGATTATTAACTAATCTAATTCATATTTCCTATTATTTACTAATTAAATTAGCATTAATCAATTATTCATATCAAATATATTTTATCATCATTAATCACAAGTTTCTTGAAATAGAAATGCATATCACATAAAAGGTAATTTTTCAAAAAATACTTTTCTAAACATTAAATGATCTTATTAGTCATTTTAGATAAACTAATTGAATTTCATTCCTATTAAACGTAGCATTTGTTTTATTTATACTTAAGTTCTCAGGTCAATGTGAATCACTAAGAGGGGGAGGGGTGAATCAGTGATCCCTTTAAATCTTTTTACTAATTGATTCTTTTCAATTAAACATCTATGGTTGGTTAAAGCCCCAATCCACTCTTCTTGTGTCTCTCATCCTTACCTCGAATGATGATGTAAATGTAAAGCCACTGAACACAAGGATTTACAAGGTTCCGCTCAAAGACCTACTCCTTGTTGTGTTGGTTATTCTCCCCAACACAGATTCTCCACTATAATCTTATTATCAATTACAATGGTCGATACAGAGTCCCACTATATCTCTCCTGAGTCCCACGGGAGGTTCTTTATACTGCTTCCCACAGTGTTACCAGGGTTCCACTGAAGTCTTCTTCTCCTCCTGGAATCACACCGGGTTCTTATAACTCTTGAGTTACACGAGCAGCTTCCTTATTTGTTCTTTCTTGATTCATTGTAGATAATCTTCTACTCTTCCCACACAGGCTTTCTGAATCACACTTTTCCATGTATCTCTTCAAGAATCTTCAACAGCCTTTGGTAAGGTCTATTGGCCTTGCTCAATAATTCTGATCACCTTTGTGATCAGTCCTCAGTGCAACAATGATCGGGCAATTCTTTCTTCTTCTGATGAACACCCAACTTCACTTATGTGTGTGCAAATGGTACACACAACCTCTTCAAGAATGCAAGAATAATTCTAAACAATATCGTCTCTGTCTGCCTTCTTGGATTCTCGAATACTGTCAACTCAGATACAAGATCTTCTTTTAATTCTGTTTGGCTTCGGTCTCAATACACATTTACTTCATGCATGGATTGCATGGCATCCAAACTTCTTGTTTTGGGATATCTCAATGACTTGTTACACGTGCATGATTGCATGCATGCATATTATCTTTCTTGTAAACCCAAACACACACAATTCACTTAAATCAATATTTTAGGTTCAATGTGTGTGGGTCGTGCTTTTGCACATGTTCTATCAATTCAATCCCTTCTCCCTTATGTGTGCATGGACATGCATGAATGCATGCTCTCTTCCCTTGCTTCTTGCACACACACTTCCTCTTATTTTCCCCACTTAATATCACACACACTTTCTTTCCTTTGGTTCGTTGCACACACACACTTATTATCTAGTTTAGGTTCAATATAAGTGTGTGTTTCTTCAAACCCGAATGGGTGTATTCATTTGTGTGTGTTCTTTCTTCTTTCTTCCTTCTCCTTCTTCACATGTGCACTCACTATTAGGGCTTCTTCAAATCATGCATTTGTATGCATATGTGTATGGCTCTTCTTTTCTTCTTAAAAAGCTTTCATGCATGCATGTGCATGCAAGAGTGCATACCTCTACACGCACTGCTCTTCTCTCCTCCTCCAGTGGTTCGGTCTTCTTCAAATGCAAACTCGAGGAGCACGGTTCTTGTTTCTTCACACAAAGGGTACGTGTGGATCTTCTTCATAGAACCAGTAAAGGTTTGTAGTTCTGTCTTCGTGAAGCACAACAAGGGTGCAAGTGCGCCTATTGCGTACCAGTCGGATGCTCCTCAAGAAACACAAGCGAGGGTTCAAGAGAACTTGTCGCGTGTTTGTGTTACTTCTTTGCACAGAGGGTGTGGCTTCTTCTTTGCGATAAGACTTCAAGAGTGCGTAGCACCTGTCAAAGGTCTGCGGGATCTTTCTTCTCCTTCGCGTAGTAGAGCTGCGCGGAAACACTATGGGTTCAATGCTCTGTTTTAGATAAACGGGATCTCTCTCAATTTTTCCAGCCCCCGAATGAGTCGAGGGACTCCTTTTATAGGTAGAGGATGCACGTTCAAATCCCTGTGATATGCCATGGGATTCAAATCTTTGCATGCCTGAGATCTTCGACTACAAATATTTCAAACCGTAAATATGATATGGTGCATATCACGGTTGTTTCTTTTTCAAACTCGCGGCCTTCTCCCTTCTTTCATGCATTCAAGAACACGTGCATGCATCGAGAGTCGTGCAAGTTTCGAACGCTCGTGATGGCATGACCTCCGGAAACTTTGTTTGCCTCGACCATTCATTGATCTTCATGTTGTGTTGCATGCATGCAAATGTAATTGCATGCATGGCATCGTGACAGTCAGACGATCCTTATGCAGTAGATTTTATCTTCAACAATGGTCAGGAGCTCGATCAAGGTGTACCGGTAGTGGCGACGGTACACTGGAGTTCTTCGGGTGGTCAGAGGTTGAAGGCGACCCTCGGTCGAAGATCAAACGGCTCTGATTCAATTAGGTGAGACGCGGGATCAGATGAGCGACGGTGATTAGAAGCTCAGATCTGGATTGAGATGTGCGGTCGCGATTACACGCGAGATCAGATGGACAGCTGAGATTGTGTTTGTGTTTTTAAAGTTCGTCCCACATCGAAACGTAAACACAGGATCCTCACGGTTTAAGTATCAAGTTGCGACAGCCTACTCTTAGAATTCTCCCTCTTCCCTCATGGTATCGCCCTGTACCGTGTTCACCCTGTGGGCACGCTCTACACCCAACTATGCTCCCTTACAGGCTCGCTCTGCGCCCAAGCTATGCGCGGGCTATGCCTCGTGCACTCCAACAGCTTATACACGACCTGCTCATGCGGGCTATGCCCAACCCATGCCACCTTCGGGTTGGTTCCCTCAGCGTGGTTGACCTTAAGTCCCACAAGTGGTGGGGTCGAGCAAGCTCAGCTAGCTTGAGGGTGGCCCATTTTTTTTAAGTGAGCCACACAAAAACTTAATAAAATGCATGGCCACCTCACAATTCAAACCCACCTTTGAATACTAAGCCCCATACACAACTCCTCTTCATCTTCAACCTTGATCCTTCTTTCTTCTATTCTTTTTGGAATAACGATTCCAAAGTACATTACTCATCTTCCTTCATCCAACCATGGATGGAGCTCTTCTTCAACTCCCCATGCATTGAAACACAATGCATGAAAACGTTGTAGTAAACAATGTGTTTTTCTTAACACGTCTTAGTCCTTGAAGATCAACACAATCAATCATCTGATTTTGTTCACCAACTTTATCCAATTAGAAGCTATTGGATGGATCTTCCAAATTCATCATGCAATCAAGTATTGCACGACCTTCTTCAAATGTTGTAACAAAGTGTCATTCATTGACACGAGTCTTGGAACTTAGGACCAGTTCAACAATTGTCTGAATTGACAATATGAAGAATTGTCCAAGCGTGGCATCCAATGCTATGACTCCATAACAATTCTCCAGGCATCATTAGTTTTGTAACAACTTCATCAGATTGATAGCAATGAGATATTCTCATCTCATTGATCACAATTATCAAGTACAATTCAGGATCAAAGTGGGCTCTTCACTAAGTTAATAACATTACTTTAAGCATCACCACTTTAATCATCATCACCCCTTCAATCACTACCTTTCCATACATATATTGACACATTATTGACAACAAATGCAACACTATGCTCTACATGTACATATATTTCATAAAGCGGTTACTCGTATTCATTCTCTCTAACTCAACCACTAGATTTCAACACTCATACTTAAATATTTATATTTTATCTAAATATATCATAGTTTTCGTTTAAGTTCAGTGTTGCATTAATATGTAAACCAAGGTGGTGGTCATGGAGAAATTGAGGCATTGTTGTATCTCAATTTACCTCCAATGATGAAGAATGTATTCAAGGCATGACGGTCCAAATAATCATTGGGGGAGAAGTGTATTGAGGGTTTTTATCTCTAAAATCAAACTTAGAGATTGATGTTATCTCTAAAATCAAACTTCCAAGAGACCGTTGAAATGGGTGTTAGCATGGGTTGATCGTAAAATCTCATCGAATACATTTATTACAAGCAAAAATGTTGAATTTTTTTTTCACTCGATTTATTATTGCACATGGATGAGTTACAATTAAATTATACTTTAAAACAATTGATATGTGTCATATCAAAAAAAAAATATAATACCCACTCTTCCAATAGTGAAATACTCTTCATAGGTACACAACACATTTTAATTGTATAATCAAAGGTGGGTCTTATTAATATACACGCTACAGAAGAACGGTCCGTGGACTCGACCCCACGACCGACGCCCCACACCCCCAACCCTCTGTGCAACCCCAACCGCCTGCAATTGTATCATGTTTATGTGTTAGATCATGTTAAATTTATGTGTTCCATATTTTATTTTCTGTTTTGTTTAATTTTTTAAAATATATATATAGTTTTTAGCTTTAAATATATTTTTTTAGAAATAAATTATTATTTTAAAGGGTTAAAAAATTATAATTGACCAATATAAAATAATTCTCTATCGGAACAATATTATTAATGGTCTATTAACACAAGAAGAATTGATCATATGTTGGGAGAAATTCATACAAGTTGACAACTCATTTTCATGGACCTCATTTTCATGGACCTCTTACTTTCATTAGATATTTACATCCATGCTGGAAAAAAATATTACAGTACAAAAAAAACATGCAACACACAAATGTAGAAAAGTACTCACCGAGACTCGATATCGATACCTCACTGAGACTCAGAGACTGTTACCACTGATGTGTAACCTAAGGGCTCACTTTCATTAAATATATGGATTGGCTTAGAAATTGCAATGAAGCTTTTCTAAATACCTGCCATATTCTGTTTTGAATGGGAACCTGATCTTCATGGTGGATTGTGCAATAAAAAAAATGAATTTATTCACAACTCTCCTTTTATTTTTATTTATATACAAAGACGGGGAGGATAAATATAAACAAAAAAATGAAAGAAAAGCCAAACTGAAAGACTAGCCAAAAAATGAGGCGATGAAAATGGAAATGAATAAATGAACTATAAAAATAAAATATATATCCTAAAAACAGTCCCAAAAAACTATAAATAACCCCCTCATAATTTACTAAAGAAGAAGTTTCCTCATCTTCTGATTCCCTCTATTTTCCTCCTAACCTGTGCACACATATAATTATAAAGCATACCTCATGCCATTGAATCCTCTTGAGAGTGGGATTCGGCTTGGTTACCATCACCAGCTGGTTTGGAGCAAAGGAAGAAGAAAGATGATGTGTAGATGGAAACATGCCAAGTGCTGCCAAAACCCAACAAAATATTCATCAAAATGTGCCACCATCGCTTGGGAAAGATTAGGCTGCGTTTGTTTCATCAAAAAACATTTGTGACGAGTCCTATAACCCAACCAGAAACACAACAAACACCGCTTATTTTTTCCAACTTGAACCGTTTTCAATTAAGTGCTATCAAACAAAGACTTAATAATACCTGTGCCATATCCAATAGCTTTGAGTTGTCTCCAGTTCCCAGCTCATGGCAGAGCCATTGACAGCGCAATGAAACCCAACAACACAAATCTCCAATGAAACTGCACCTGAAGCTTTCTCACAAGATCCCACAACCAAACACCAACATTCTCCCATCTATCGAAGAAAAAAAACCAAACCCATTTGGGAATATAATTCAGGAAGCTGAGATATGCAGTTTCGTTTGAAAGACATACTTGATGCGAGAAAATGGGCATGATTTACGTTTGGTCCAAAACTCAATCAACAATCCAAATAGAAGCCCCATAGCTCCAATTGAGATCACAAGAACAATGTTTTTCGACCTGAGAAGTCATTAAAATAATGCACAGGGGCCAGAGGGATGGCATTCAATACCAGCTTTGTCATGAGTCTGAAGAGGGGTAACCTGGTGGCACCGGTGGCAGCCATGAGCGCAGTGAGGAGTAATGATATTGTATAGATGGCCCCTTTTGTAGCTTCACTAAGGGTGGTTAGATACACGAAGGTTCACACCACAGCCATGAAAGAAAGCCAGAAATCCATGAACTGAAGAAAGACCCAAAATCTTGGTCAATGAACTCGGACATTAATCCCGACAACGCTAAAATTGGGAATGAAGCATGCATTCTATATATTTGCAGCCCATTCTAAGGATACAAATGATACACTGATACTCTCTCAATCATATTTTTTTATTGGAGAAGAGGCACGAACACCTGGGATACAGTTACAGATCTGAAGTAGTGCAGCCCTTGATACTCACAAGCTACTTGAACTCGACTCAAGCATTTCTTGCATTTAGCTGTGTTTTTGTAGAGTCGAGTTTGAACTCAAACTACCTGGACTATATATCAAGTTTAATTCGAGTATTAAAATAACTTGATGAAGTAGTTGATATTTTGATATATAAATTAATGATAACATATATTTATTATCTTAAAACATTTCTAATTTTATAATATATACTTTGTTAAATGTTTTTACTTTTAATTTTTTTTCTTTCATTACTACCAGAATTGAGTTTAATCGAGCTTGAGCAGTATTTTACATGCACTTACTTTTTCAAGTATTTCTAGAAATGTAAATGAAACATATATACCTGCAAAATACATGATAACAATACTCAAATTTAACTCGTTTTCTGTCAAATCCGGATACTTGAGCTATACATCAAGTGGAATTCAAGTATTGAAATAAATTAATCTTGTAGCTTATGAACATAATTGAGTAGTTGATATTTTATTATAAAAAGTAATGATAATATATATTTATTATTTTAAAATGTTTTTAATTTCATTATATAAACATTTAATTATGAATTTTTATTTTTATTTTTTTTAATACTTTTAGAATCAAGCTTAATCGAGCAATCTCAATTGGTTTGATTAAGAAAAGTCAAGCTCAAACTTGAAAATTGCTATTTTATAAAATTCGAGTCAAGTATAGAACTTGAGCTCAAGTAGTGCATTGTATTGTTTGGACTCGATTATTACACCCTGATTAGGAACTCAAGTAATTGGTGAAAATAACAACGGACATTTAATTATCATACTCATTTGACAAATCAAAGAACATAACATGATCATTTTATAATGATATTTATATACAAATGAAGCACAGGAGGAAGCTTTACATATACTTTTGGGCCTCACCAGAAAAGACATGGCTTTTAAGCAAACTAATTCCTTAACATGGAATCATACTCAGGGTTGCAAGTCCAATCCTTTGCTGGCCAAGTTTATGACCCAATGGAAGTCATTACTAGCTTGATGGGTGTTAACAATAATTTATTCGTTGCATGGCCCACTAATATGACCGCTCAAGCTTTGAGGTCAAAAAAACTCAGTAAAGCCAAGAGGAGTTCAAAAATCAAGTTAGGTACCTGTAAAACATCGAAAGGAAGAACACATCCCTTACCAACATCACATGCATGATACAATCCACTGGAAATCCCACTACAGATGAAGATCACCCAATCTGCAAATGCCTGCATGGATTAATAATGCAAGTAAAATAATATAGAATCTTAGGCTCTATTGGGTTATGGAAAATGTTTTCTGTTTTTGTTTTTCACTAATGTATTAAAAAATGTATTTGATTATGTAAATCAAAAACATTTTTTAGGAAATGGAAATGAGAGATTTTTAGGGGGAAAAAAAGTTGTTTTCATGTTTTCTGAAAACAGAAACTGCAACAAAAAAGCAAATCGCATACTTTCTTATTTTTTCGTACTATCCAAAATATTTTGCAACACATTTTTTAATACATTTATGAAAAATGAAGGCAGAATTTTTTTTTCATAACTAAATGAAGCCTCAAATTACATGTACTGCCAACTTTGATGTAAAATTCGGTCAAGTCAAAGGCATCCCAAAAAACGGCTGACGGCTGTTTTATGGTTTTTATAATTGAATTTCTAACAGAGAAGCTCTTGGAATCAAAAACAGAGAAAAAAATTTAGAAACCACTCAGGATTTTCAAAGTCAGCTTTCACGTTTCCTGCAAAACATCATCGCAATGTCCTTTTGGGAATTGCAATTAGTTCATCCAAACAGCACCCAACATTTTAGCAATAAATATCTTAATTATGATCCATGCTTTAATGGATGATAAGAAAAAATCATAATTTAGAATGCATGTTTTTCAAGAAAGGCATCATCATCTTCGTGTTGTACCTTTTTCTTGAGGACGACAAATGCAGGAAGCACTGCAGCAGCATTGGACGCAATAAGGGAGAAAGCATGCCATCTTTGTTCTGCATTGTTGGTCAATGCACGTCTTAAAAGCAACCAAACAAACAGAAATAAGAAATGAGAATGAATAAATACAGTTTTAATGTGGGTCTCATGCTTGATGATCATTGGAAGTCCATTTGAACTATGATGTTAGAATGAGATACATAGATATATATATAATGGCCGAATTCAAAATGAATCTTGGGGGGGGGGGGGGTTAAGCAAAAGAGAATATATTAAGAATAACATGAATACGTAGTACAAATCCACTCAGGGAAATGATCATACCACACACATGGTCTCCCCATTTCATCCCAAAACCAGCCAAATGGTGAGCAGCAAAGTTACCTTCCCTTTTAGTGAAAAGGAAGTTACACGAAGAGAAAGCATCCACCATAGACCAAATTTTCCTCACGATAAGCCCAAAAGGTTGTGAATCCTCACCCCGCTTGGCTAAGACGTTAATCAGCAGTAGGGAATCAACTTCAATTATAACTTTCCCCCAACCTTTAGAACGGGCCAACAACACACCATGAAGAATAGTCATCATCTCTGCCACAGCCGAATGCCAGTAAAAGCGAAACATTGGGCCACCACAATCTGGGAGTTGTTGAGGCGAGCAATAATCCCAATTCCCACCCTAGACCCCGAGGAAATGGGAGCGTCAGTATTGATTTTAAGATCGCCTTCCGGGGGGATCCAAACCAGTGAAGACTGAAGTGGGGGTCCCACTGCTGGAGGAGCCTCCTTTGAAGCCCAAATATCCATCCAAACCGAAGCCCTTCGAAACCAACAGCGATCCTGTGACTCCTTATTCTGAAAAATCCTTTCATTTCTTCGGGACCAAACCATCCAAACAGTGGTACAAATCAACCCGACCACCCATGGATCCGAGGAGCGCACCTAATGATGCAAATTATGGACCAGATCCAGGGAAGGGTGAAAAAAATCCTTAAAATCAGATTTCCATTCCTTCTACACACCCTCCACAGCCCGACAAAAAAGAGCCGCATGCACCGGAGATTCCTCCTCCTGCTGACAAATCGGGCAGATAGCATCCATAGTGAGGTGTCGCCGCAAAAGAAGGTCCCGTGTCGGGAGAGCACCGGAGCAGGCCTGCCACCAAAAAAATCTAACTTTGGGGGGGACATTGAGTTTATAAATGTTATTCCAACAAGCAAGGCGGTGGCCAAACGGAAAATCATTCACCGGAAGTTTATAACCCGATTGAACCGAGAAAAGACCTGAAGGTTCCCCAATCCAGCAGAGCTGATCAATACCCATATCTACTAAAAGGGGTAAACCTAAGATGAGATTGCGGTCCATTTCATTGAACCGGGAATGAATCTAATCCTAATCCCAATCATCCAGGGAGGTGTTAATCAACTCGCGGACCCTTGCATCCTCAAAGCCCGGGATGACAAGAGAAGTGACATTTGGGTTTGAGAGGTTAGCCAGTCAGGGATTATTCCAAACATGCACATCATTGCCATTAGTGATTCTCCAAACACACCCTTTCTCAAGCAGGGACTTTGCACCCCAGATACTACTCTATAAAAAGCTCGGACGAGGCCCTAGATGGGCATGCATGAAATCAGAGTTAGAAAAATATTTTGCCCGCATGACTCCTGAGAAGAGGATATTCGGGCAGGAGAGTAGACATCACCCTTGCTTTGCCAAAAGAGTCTCATTAAACAGCTTCAAATTTCAAAATCTGAGACCACCACAAAACATAGAAGTGCGGAGCTTTTCCCATGACAACTAGTGGGCCTTATGCTTACCTTCAAACGATCCCCACCAAAAATTAGCCAGTCGGGAATGAATCTGATCAACAAGGGTGTCAGGCAAATTTGAAAAGTGGCATCGCATAAGCCGGAATTGCTTGGGTCACAGCTTTCACCAACGTTTCCTTCCCAGCTTTAGAGATTTTCCTGCTAGACCATAGACCAATCTTTTTATTAATTTTGTCTGCAATTGAGGCAAAGACTTTCTTCTTTGATCGGCCTATGAGAGTCGAAAGACCCAAATATTTTTGATGTTTTTCCACAATCGGGAACTCGCAAAGACGTTGCAGCTCATCCTGCCTCTCAGGTAAAACTCCCCTACTGAATGACATTTCTGATTTCAAATGGTTAATCTGCTGCCCTGAAGTCCTTTCAAACATGTGAATAATTCCGAGAACTGAGCAAATTTCTTGAGGGGTGGCCCGCACAAACAGGAGGCTCATCAGCAAAAAATAGGTGAGAAATAAAGGGACTGTTCCGACATACCTTAGCCCCATGTAAAGCCCCTTTCTCCGTCGAGTCTAAGAGCAAGTGAGATAAGACATCCACCACCCTAATAAAGAGATAGGGCGAGAGTGGGTCCCCTTATCGTAGCCCCTGGGTTTGAATGTCTCTGTTGGTCTTCCATTGATATTAATTCTATAGGACACAAATGAAACGCAGTTCATAATGGTTTTAATAGAAAAATACTTAAATTAATAATTAAACTATTAAATATAAAAAATTATTAAAAACATTTTAATAAATTAATAATCATTTTAAAAAAATATATCTAAATAATTTTTTTAATACATTAATAATTAACAATCATTTTATTACTTTTAAAAACGTAATACTGTCAATTTTCTTATTCTTAGTACTTAGAAAAAGTTTTTTTTTACCCATCCAAGTTTCAATCATCATTCCTGCTTTTGAGGGAATACCTTTTCCATATCCCCGGATTATCTTACCGGACCAAATGCCTAGAATCTTGGGATTCCAAGGAATTGTATTGATAAAGACAGAGGACTCCTTGTATGTATATATGATCTGAACCAGAAGTTTACAGTGGAATAAACCAAGATAACTCTTAAATGGGTCATCAGATCAGAAATCTGAGACTATGATTGATTGCAAAATGTGGTGTTTTCCCTTGGCGCGACATAAAATGAGTCAGCACGGGACGTTCCGACCCCTCACACGTTGGCGGTGCGTTTAAGTGGTTAAATAATTAATTTATTTAACTAATTAAATGCAAGATTAATTGAGAATCTTTAAATATTTGGCTGTAGAGATTTGGTAGGGTTTTCATAACCCTGAGCTCTGTCAATAGTTCCTCTCTTCTCCTCTCCGTTGGTGAACGAAGAACGAGCGACGAAGAACGACGAACCTCTAATTTAGGGCGGATCGAAGCGTAGCGAATGCAGCGGCTCCTCCCGAACTTGTTAGCAAGCGCGTTCTTCACCAACGATCGATCCAAGCAGAGGTAGGACTCGTCTTTGGTGTTTTTACACTCTAGATTAAATGTTTTAGCATGTTGAACATTGATTCTTCAATCTGCGCCCCTTTGCATGATCTTAATTGCTAAAAACATACTGTTTATTTATCGTTCATCTAATCCAGATGTTCGTTCTTGATCGGTTGGCCAAGAACTCTTGGCCAACGATCCAAACTATTGCTTATGGTGCTTTTCTCCCTCAAATCTTTGTGTTCTTCACCGAAGGAAGCCTCCGGTTCCCAGCTCGACAATTTCCAGGCGACTTGAACTCGATCGGGCGCCGGGATTCAAGACGAATTTGCCAAACGACGATGGAATCGCGAGCAAGGCCTAGATCCGGAAACGGCACGACGCAAGGATGAAGAATCCGTAGGTTCCGCGACAATCCGACAAGAATCGAAGCCGCGGCGGCGTGCGGAAGATCCGACCAAACCCTCGTTTTCGAACGAGGCCGATTCGCGACGAACGACGACAAGTTTCTGCGTTCTTCGGTCAGATCCAGTGTTTTCAGAGCGGAATCAAGCGACTTCGGTCACGGTTGGAGCGGATTTGGAAGCAGCGGCCAAAAATCGGAGAAACCTTAGGGTTTCAGGAAAAACCCGACGACACATCGTACCTCGAAGAACAGTGGCAGCGCTAGGGTTTCGGGGTAGATAAGGATGGCATGACGTGTACACCCCTTACACGCCGTGTATTACCCTTTCTGTGTGAACAAGTTGTGTGCAGGGACACGGCCCGATCCTCAGATAGGCGGGACATGCCATGTAGTCCACCTACACAGCGTGTAACCCTACACGAACGGGACCCGTGTACCGGCCACAAGACACGGCCAAGCAGTGGAGAAAGACCGCACGTTGTGTGGGGCCCCCACACGTCGTGTTCTTCTTGGGCTCTTTCAAACAATCTTTAAACCTTCGTATCTCCTTCGTTTTGACTTAGATTTTGGACCGCAAGATGTCTATTCTGAGTGTTTTTCCGCGTAGAACGCGATGGTGCCCTCAGAAGCGGCTTTCGAGATATGACATGAATGTTCCAGGTAGGCACGCACAGAGACGACACCCGATGACGGCAACGATCGAGCAGGCTTACCATAGTAGTTTCGGGTTGACCCTCTCGTTGGTCTGGGTAGTGTAGTCCCCGATGATTCTGGGCTAACCTTCCAGCTAGGCTGGATAGTGTAATCCCTGATGATTTTGGGTTGACCCTCCAGTGGGACTAGGCAGTGTAGTCCCCGATGATTCTGAGTTACCCTCAAGTGGGATCTAGGCAGTGGAGTTCCTCAACGTTCTGGGCTGATCCTCCAACTGGGCAGGGCAGTGTAGTCCCCGATGACCTTCCAGACGTGACCCTCCAGCTGGGCTGGGCAGCGACGTCCCCCTGACAACTCACCAAGCTTACCCTCCAACAGTGTCTGGGCAGTGGTGTTCCCCGGTCACTGTCCCGAGTGGTACCCTTCAATAGGACTGGGCAATGGCGTTCCTAGTGACTACCAGAGAAGACCCTCGACTGTGCGACGCAGTGACGATGCGTGGTTCGACTTACCTTTAGACTCACGAGGAAGAGGGGCGCTTTCTCCACTGAGCCGCATTCTTGTGACGCGATCTAAAATTGTGTGGGCGAGTCAGTGTCTCCCAAAGTGGATAGTATCGAGGTGCGGTGATTTGAGCCCTTCGACTTGTGCCTCCTAGGCAGACGTACGAGATGCTGGGCATCGCAGATGGCTTCACTTGGAACTGTTAACTACTCACTTTCTTGGGCTGAACTATGAGATGGAGATTTCCTTGCTCTCTCGTTTGGTCTTCTTGGACTGAGCATATATATATAGCTTGTTACAGTACTCACTCCTTAGGTCTTGATTACTCTCCTTCCAGGAGAGGCGAAGACGCGCGGGGTATGCCACGTGTTTTCCGTGTCTAGCTTCTTGTGGTTGGACGATTCTACTCTTCATCTATAGGTTGCGAAGACTCGAGGAGGAGTTCATCTCCTCACCGTTTCGAGCTCCTTGTGTTTGGATGAGTCTACTTTCACTCCCTTGTTTGGTTGAGTTGTACTCTTTCCGTTCACTTTTACCATACCTTGTTCTCTTTACTATTTTCCTTTTCAGTGTATCTCTTATTGCTCCCCCTTCACATTTTCGGGGCATCCTTCTGTGTATGTATATACTAACCCCTGCATGGGCTTTGCTCAACACGTGTCGTGTCTTTTGCAAACAGCGGGCAGGTCGATAGTGATCTCAGAGGAACTTAGGGATACGGGCTGCGTGGACGGTGTACGGTGGTCGGAGTTGGGATACAGGAGCAGGGCTCTCTTGGTTGTTACTCCTTTTCAATTTCCTTCAGGTTAGGACATGTTTATGGTTTGGGTGTGTGTTTTTCCCCTTTACTTTTCAGTTGACACTACTTTACTCTTATACCGTCTAGATGTCCATGCATGTTCATTTTACTATATAACAGTTTGCACCTTTTTTTCTACTTTTCCTCTTTGCATTGAGTTGGCTGCGCGCATGTGTATAGGTTTTTAGGCAAAGGTCTCCCTGAGTTTGTTGTGCCTTTGGTGCTTTTCTCCAACCCCTGGCCTATGGAGGAAGACTTAGGGTAGTTACAGCTCGAGCCCAGGCTTGGGTCGGGTCGTGACAGAGTGGTATCAGAGGTGGTTCGACCCTTAGGACGCTGTTCGGATGTTTTGCTAAAAAGGTCTTGGTTGGGTTTATGGAAACAGTGTCGAAATGTCTCGAGAGAGGCTCTCGGGCCAGGGAGTCTAGTTATGGTGCGGGCAGCTGACGTAACCATTCACCAGGACCCTGATTACCTGTTTGTCGACTCAGCACCCTGAGACGTTTGTTACGGGGAACCAATGGTACATGCATCATATAGGGTTGAGTTTTTAACTTTCCTTAAATCAGTCCCACGTTGTCTTTATATATATATATATATCTGTGTGTGTGTGTGTGTGTGTGCGCTCATCTGACAGCGGTACTCCTTGATAATTTTCAAGATACCTCCGCGATGATAGTCAACCAAGATACTAGATCTGGTTCGTGACAACGACCCCATGAGCGACGAGGCCTCAGTTCAGGTTCCATCTTGCGACCCCTTTCCTCCCGGTGGGCAGGTAGCGACAACCCCACCCGTTGAGCAGCAGATAGTCCCAACAGAGCAGGCTGAGGACTGACGCAGACTAAGCGCCCTTCACGAGTTCCAGCGCCAGAGACCGCTGAGGTTCTGCAGCGAGTCAGATCCTCAGGCAGCAAAGGATTGGCTGGAATCGGTGGTCTGCGTCTTCAGGGTTATTTGAACATCGACAGATCAGAGGGTGGCTTTGGCAGCCGGTTTTTTCAACGGAGTAGTTGGGTGCTAGTGGAGTTTAGTTACTCAGATGCACGATTAGTCGACAATCTCATGCGACGACTTGCATCAGTTGTTTCATGAGGAGTATTACCCCTCCTGTTAACGCTCCATTCAGATCCAGGTGCTTCTGGAGCTTCAGTAGGGAGGGATGACAGTGGAAAAGTACGCGGCGAGGTTCACAGACCTTACGCGCTACTCCCTTAACATGATCAGAGATGGCTACTTCTGAGCACGAAAGTTTGAGAAAAGACTTCGCAGAGAGATCCGGGCTAGCATGGTTCCCTTATGCATCCCCACCTATGCCGGGTTGCTAGAGCGAGCACTTGTTACAGAGAGCTTCCTGACAGAGGGACGTCAGATAGTTGGAGCTGGCGGTAGGCACGACAGAGCTGAGACATCTCCAACAACAGGCAGATGCCAGAGATCTCGGAACAGGAAACTCTTCATGAGCAGACCCAGGGACATGGTCGTGCCGTACAGGGGCAGCGCAGAGCACCGGGTTAGCCCGGAGAGGGACGGTGCTATACTTGTGACGGGCGAGGTCACATGGCATAGGACTGCCCGACCAGGAAAACTGAGCATCCCAGAGAGGCAGCGGATGGACCGCCACGGCAGAGACAACGTCGTGATCAGGGATCTCTCAGGCGGGGATAGGGTGGTCCCTAGGGAGGCAAAGCTGGCAGAAGAGCAGGAGGAGCTGCAAGTGGGGGACGACGGTATGAGGTTATTCCACCACTATCACCAGGTGGCCCACGTTAAGCTCAGGGAGCTGGTGGCTGGGGCAGTGACTAGCTGCAGGCTTTGGACGTCTATGATCCTGCGGTGCACAGGATGATTTGAGGTACGATCTGTGTTTACTCTACTCTTGTCTCAATATTAGTAGACACAGATGCTAGTCATTTTTTTATCTCTCTGCTCTTGGTGTGGGAGCTGGAGCTCCCAGTAGAGACACTAGCACATCAGTTATTCCTTGAGGTTCCTACAGGGAATGCTTCCTCCGTATCTTTCATCTGCCAGCAGTGCGAGCTATCGCTTGGAGAGAGGTTCACGTGGGACCTACTGGTCGTCATGATGGAACCCTACGACGTTATCTTGGGCATGGATTGGCTTTCCATGGTCCGATCCCAGATTGACTATCACCACAGACTAGTCAGATGCCTACACGCTGATGGGACGGGGTTCTCCTTTTTCGGCGAGAGAGACCTCGTAGCATGACGAACGGGTGCTATGATCAAGAGGTTGCAACCTATTACCCATCAGCTAGCGAGTATGACCCTTGGTGCATCAAACTCTTCAAGCATCTGGATTCCTTCAGTTGTGGAGGATTATATGGACGTCTTTCCCGAAGACGTTTCATGACTACCTCTGAGGCGAGAGTTAGATTTTTGTATTGATTTGCAACCAGGGACTTCCCCAATATCTTCTAAAGCATGTCGGATGGCACCCATTGAGCTCGGGGAGCTACGGTTGCAGCTGGAGGACCTTCGTAAGAAAGGTTTCATCAGACCCAGTGTGTTCCCATGGGTAGCTCTAGTTTTTTTGTAAATGGGAGCTTACGGCTTTGCGTGGATTATCGTCGCCTAAACCAGGCCACGGTAAAGAAAATGTACCCCTTGTCAAGGATTGGCGACCTCTTTGATCAGTTGCGAGGTGCGAGATGGTTCTCCCAAATTGATCTCAGGTTTGACTACCACTACCTACGGGTTCATGAGGCCGATATTCTGAAGTTGGTCTTTCGATGTCGCTATGGGCATTGAGTTCCTAATAATACCTTTCGGTGTAAAAAATTCCCCCACCGTTATCATGGCTTTGGTGAACTAGATCTTCCGACCTTGGACCAGTTTGTCATTGTCTTCATCGATGACATACTCGTTTACTCTGCGATAGAGGAGGAGCATGCAAAGCACTTGAGGATGGTGCTTGATTTACTTCGAGAGCACCAGCTTTATGGCAAGATTTTGAAATGTCAGTTCTGGATACAGGAGGTTCACTTTCTAGGGCATGTCGTTTCCAAACAAGGTCTAGTCGTGGATCCCGCAAAAATCAAAGCAGTGCTTTCTTGGGAGCCACCCAAGAATGTGCTAGAGGTGTGGAGTTTTCTTGGCTTGGTAGGGTACTATAGGAGATTTGTGGTAGACTTCTCCAAAATCACAACCCTTTTGACCACTCTAACGTGGAAGGGACAGTCGTTTACCTGGCCTGAGCAGTGCTAGAAGGCCTTTGAGGAGTTGAGGCAGAGGATGACAAGCGCCCCAATTTTGAGACTACCAGAGGAAGGAGTTGAGTTTGTGGTGTATTGTGACACCTCAGGAGATGGGCTCAGTTGCATGCTGATGCAATGATAGGCGATCATCACATATTGGTTGAGGCAGTTGAGACCCCATGAGAAAAATTATACGACTCATGATCTAGAACAGACAGCGGTGATTTTCACCTTGAGGATGTGGAGGCACTACCTTCTGGAAGAGCGCTTTGTGATTTAATTAGACCACCAGAGTCTCAGGTATGTTTACACTCAGAGAGACCTATACCTGAGGTAGCGATGCTGGTTGGAGTTCCTATAGGACTACAACTTCTAGATAGTCTATACTCCAGGAAAGGGCAACGTTGTATCAGATGCCCTTAGTAGGAAGTCCCAGTCTCGCCTAGTGCATGAAGCTTCAGAGCAATTGGTTTCCCTGTAGCTGATCCTGGTGGAGCGGGAGGGTACAGTTTTCTTACAGTCGATGGTGCCGACTCCTTCGCTCTTTGGGCGTGTGAAAGAGTCTCAGTTGGGAGACATTGACTGCGAAGTTCTGCGTGATCAGATATCCATAGGCGACGCACCAGATGATATTATGAAGGAGGAAATCATGAGATCTTATTCCAGGGGAGAACAATGGTTCCAATCGCGTTGCGAGGGTTTCACACTTCTCCCTTAGGTGTACATCCCGATGTAGAAAAGATGTATAGGAAGCTTCAGCGGTAGTTTTGGTGATCCGACATGAGACGAAGCGTGGCTGAGTTCGTCTCACGATGCCTTACCTATCAGCTGGTGAAGTTTTAGCATCAGGTTCCGCCAGGTTTGTTATAGTCTCTTGATATTTCGTAGTGGAAATAGTATGACATATCCATGGATTTCGTCATAGAGATTCCACGCACAACAAAGGTCCATGACGCCATCTGGGTGATAGTAAACCAAATCATAAAGTCGGTGCACTTCCTTGCCATCAGGGAGCAGTTTTTGGTGGAGAGTTTGGGGAAGTTATACGTACGAGAGATAGTCCGTCTTCACAAGATATATAATTTTAATATTACTATGTTGCTTCATCTAAACTATGTTTGTTCATAATGGTTTTCCATAGAGAAAATGGAGAAACTATAGTGGGAAGGAGACAAGAGGAAAATATCCTTCAAAATTATCATCATGAGATTGTTGTAATTGGAACATAATAGTTTTTTAAAGTTATGGATCAATTGACACAAGATATAAATGGTGGTGGTATCAATGCTAGGGAGCAGCTGGATCTACTACGGAGGATCATTTTAAGTAGTGAAGCATTTCATAAGACAGTATCCCTCATCATTCAGTGGATCATTTTTTCTTGTAGTATCCAAAGTATGGATCAATTCAAAGGAGAAGATATTTGAAGTCATGGGAAGTTCTGAATTCCAAAAGGCAACTCTTTTAATTTATCATTTTGATGGTAAATTTGATCGATGGTGGTATTTGGTTAATAATACTAGAGATAAATATGATCTTGATGTCATAGAATAAGACATATTAAAGAATTCTTTTCTTGAGAAATATTTCCCTAAGGCTGTTTAGTTAAGAATAGAGAAATATTTTTTTGAATTGAGACAAGAAGATGAAGATTTTGTGGCTGCGTATAAAGAAAACTTCACAAGATTGGCTAGGTATGTGCCAAATTTTATTAAGTACACTGATAGTAAAATTAATAAATTTTAGTCAGGTTTGAAACCAATTTTACAAAGAGCTTTGGTCACATGATAATTTAAAATTTATGAGAAAGTATTTTTTTGTGCTGATAAATTTGAGATAGAGTGTTTTGACACTTATGTTCCTTGAGATGACAATAGTAATAAAAGGTCAATATGGAAGGTAACGGTGAATAAAGCAACTAATAATTCCAGATATAATCCCTATAATGTCCTATGTGTGGTAAATTACATTTCAAGAAAGTTTGATAGGTTCTAGAAAGTGTTTATGGTGTGGTCATTTTGGTCATAAGGCTCATTATTATAAAGAAAAGAGTCTTGAAAAATCAAAGAATTTAGTGACTAATATTCATCCAACGGTGAGGTGATTTAGTTGTAATAAGTAAGGCCATTATGATAACATGTGTCTAAATTTAGTTTCACATAATGTAAATCATCATGATTAGAAATATAGAGGTGTATAAAAGTCATTTTCTACTACTACAGTCAGTGTTGGACTGATGAATAAAGTGGTGATAGGTACAATACTTGTTTATTCAAATTATGTCAATTCCCTATTTGACTCTAGATCTTTTCATTATTTCATTTTGAATAAATTTTCAAGTAAATTAGTAATATCACCATATGAAAAGAAGATATAAGTTTTGGTGAAAAATCTGAGTGAAAGTATTAAAGAAACCAAGATTTATAGGAATATCTCTATTGTTATTAGTGGAATGTTATTTCCTTCAAATCTTGTTGAACTACTCATAATAGAGTTTGATATCATTATTGGTATGGATTATATTTTAGTTTATCATTCTAGTATTTATTTAAGGGTTAATAAATTTATTTTCACTGATTTCATTCATTTGATAACTTATCAAGAATATGAGAAATAGATTAGAGAGGGCAGTGAAATTTAACTAGCTCATTTTTTTGAAAAGAAATAAAATATTCAAATTCGTGATGTGTGAGTAGTGAATTAATACATGTATGTATTTCTTGATGATTTTCGTTGTGTTCTTCCTAATCAGAAGGTTAATTTCACTATTTACTTAGTTCCAGATGCTAATCAGATTGCTAAACCCATTTATAGAATGGGTCAAGTGGAACTTTTATAATTTAAAAAGAAATTGCAGGAGTTGTTAGATAAAGGTTTCATTCATCCTAGCACTTCACCATGGTTTGATACTATTTGGTTTGTTAAAAAGAAATATGGTTTAATGATAATTTTAATTGATTATAGAGCCTTGAATAACATCACTATTAAGAAAAAGTATCATTTTCCTCATATCAATGATTTGTTTGATCAGCTCTAAGGAGTTCAATATTTTTTAAGGTCAATCTAAGGATTGGGTACCATTGTCTAAAAGTGAAGGAGGAAGATATTTTGAAGATGGGGTTTTGGACTAGATATGAATATTATGAGTTTGTGGTTATGCTCTTTGGGTAATCTAATGCACCTGCAGTATTTATAGACCTTAGGAATAGAGTTTTCTATGAGTTCTTGGATAGGTTTTTGGTTGTGTTTATTGATAATATTTTGGTATATTATAAAATTTGGGAGGAACATGAAAGTAACCTAAGGATTTTTTCAAAACTTAAAATAAAATAAACTATACGGAAAATTTAGTAAGAGTGAATTTGTGTTACAAAAAATTTCTTTCATTGGAAATATTGCTTCTAAAGATGGCATAACTATTGACCTTACTAAAAAAATTTGTTGAATAATTTCCAAGACTAAAAAATATCATAGATATTTTTATTTTTATTTCATTAACCAGTTACTATCAGTGGTTTGTTGAAAACTTTTATTGGTTGTCTAACCCATTAATTAAGTTAACTCAAAAAGGATTTAAATTCATATAGATAAAAGAATGTGATGATTCTTTTCAATAACTAAAAAGAAGATTGGTGGATGATCCATTTTTAACCACACCTTCCATAAATGGTGAATTCATCATCTACATTGATTCTTATTTGAAAGGAAATGGTTCCGTCTTGATGAATAATGATCAGGTAATTTATGATGTATCACATCAGTTGAAACCTCATGAGTTAAATTACCCAATATATGATTAGGTAGTTGCTTATTTCAGTTAATTTAACTCATGAGGTTTCAACTAATCAGGTAATTAATTATGTCTCACTTTAGTTGAAACCTCATGAGTTAAATTACCCAATAGATGATCTAGGATTAGCTGCTATGGTTTATACTTTAAAAATTTAGTGGCATCATTTGTATAGAGTAAAATGTGAAATATATACTAATCATAAAAGTTTGAATTATATATTAATTCATAAATAATTGAACATGCAATAGATAAGATGGATGGAACTGATCAATGATTATGATTTCATGATTCATTACCATCCTAAAAAAGCAAACAAAGTTATCGATACTTTGAGTCAGAAAAATAATAGTATATTAACCATGTTATATTTAGAATATGACCCTTTGTTTAATTATTTGATGAATTTTGGACTAGAATTTGTGGATGTAGGAACATCCTCTATTTTTTTAATGTTTCAGTGCAGTAGAATTTATTTAAAATAATTAATAAATATCAGAAGGAGGATCATGATTTTTAGGAAAAGGTAGAATCTATTAATAAGGGTAATTTACCTGAGTTAAATATTGATGAATAAGGTGTTATTAGATTTGGAAGAATATTATGTGTTCCTTATGATTATCAGTTGAAGAGAGAGTTGTTGAGTAAAGCTCATAGTTCTCCATTTTCTGTTCATCTGGGAATCACTAATATATAAAAATACCTACAAGAGTATTAATGCTGGGATAGAATGAAAAGAGATATTGTTGACTTTACTATGAAATTTTTAACTTGTCGATAGGTTAAAGTAGAATGATAATTATTAATGGGATTGACTCAACCTTTTCCATTTATAGATTGATAATGGGAAAATATATCAATGGATTTTGTGATGGGATTGCCAAAGACATCTCGAGTTAACAATGTGATTTGGGTTATTGTTGATCGATTAACTAAATTTTTGTATTTACTTCCCATTCAAGATATTATGTATTTGGATAATCTTTATCAATGTATCTAAATGAGATAGTAAGGTTACATGTATTTCCCCTCTCCATTATATCATCCCATGATCACAAGTTCACATCTAATTTTTAGAAAGGACTTTATAAATTTGTAGGTACAAAATTAAATTTTAGTACTTCTTTTCATACTCAATCTGATAGACAGTCAGAGAGAATGATTTAGACCATGGAAGATATGCTTCATTCCTCTTCAATAGATTATAAGGGAATTTGGGATCGATATCTTTCTTTGTTTGAGTTTTCTTATAATAACATTTTTTATTATAGTATATAGATGGTTATTTTTGAGACATTATATGGAAACTAGTGTCAGATGTCATATTTATGGGATAAAGTAAGAGAAACGAGGTTTATGGGACTGGAGTTAGTATAGGAAATAGTTTATGAGGTATATTTGATTTATCATCATATGTGGATGGCTCAGAGCAGACAAAAAATTTATGTAGATAACTGGAGTAAAGATATTTCTTTTGAGGTAGCTGATTATGTATTTCTCAAAGAATCTCCATGGAAAAGTGTTATGTGTTTTTGGAAAAAGGGGAAGCTAATTACATGGTTCATTGGACTGTATGAAATCCTAGATAAAGTTAGATCAACTCCCTACTGAGTGTATTTTCCTCCAATTTTATCCCACATACACAACATATTTCATGTTTCAATGTTAAAGAAATATGTTTCAAATTCATCTTATGTTTTGAGCTCTAAAGTAGTTTAGTTGGATGAGAAACTTACTTATGAAGAACATCATGTTCATATTGTTGACCATAGAGGTGTTGTGGTATTAAGTGATTTAATGGGTTAAGGTTTTATGGAAAACCCATATGGTTGAAGATGCAACATGGGAATATGAAAATGCTATGAGGCAAAGATGTCCTCACTTGTTTAGTAAGTGAATAAAATTGTGATGAACTAATTTAAAAGAGGGAAGAATTTAACAAACTAGGTAATGGTAGAATAAATCATTTTCATGTTTATTAATATTAATTATATTTGTATATCCATTATAAAAATATTATGTAATTTTTAAATCAAAATAGGAAATGGTTTTAATTAAACTCTATTCTTATAATTTTTTATTTAAAAAATTTATTTCTAAATTATATAATTTGAATTTGATAAAATTAATTTAATTTTAAAAATTAATATATCAAAAATAACTTAGGGTTAAATTTTTGTATTTTTCAGAAAATATTGATTTTTCGTTGAATAGTGAAAAATACTGATTTTTTGTAAAAATGACATTTCTTTTTAATAAATTAAGTAATTTAAAAGAAAAATTATATTATTAATATGATTAAAATAAAAAAAAAGTATTAATTAGTTATATTTAATCCACTTAATTAAATTTCAATCATCTTTATATTGTATTTTAGTTTAAATTTATTTTTAGGTTTAAAAACATGATTTTTCTGAAAACTGTTTTAAAGTGCATAATGTTTCTCATTTTTTAATAATAAAAACAACACCTAATGAGGAATTATTTAAATGAAATTTAAATATTATATATAAATAAATATTAATTTAAATTCATATAATTATTATTACTAGTCATAGAGTTAATTTAAAATCATCATTTTCTTGAAAAATACACTTCTTGAAAAACCAGTTTTTTGTCACGTCTGTAGATTTAATTTTAAATTAAAGTATTACAATTATGTTAATTGAATTTAGTAAAATATATTTCATATTTTTAATCAAAATAATTTATATTATCTAATAAGTTCAACTTAATTTTTGACAATAATGAATAGTGAAAAAAGTAAAAATTAATTATCGCGGTTTAGGTAAAAACAGATTTACCATGAGTTAAACTAAAAATATAAGGGTTGGAATGAACTAAAAACTTGTCTAAAATATATTTTCCTTCTTTATTTAGACCTTAAAGTGTATAATTATTCATAATGGTCCATTTTGGATCTTTTTGTCATGTTATAAATATGGGTACACATTTTTCTTTTTAAAAATTACAAGTGTGTCACTCACCTCACTTATAAAAGGTAACCCCCTATCCTATCCTATTATCAAATTAAAAGATTTTTATATAGGCCAAGATATGTAAAAATATCTTCCTTACCTACCTAATCATTTTCTATATCCCTTAGTTTGATTATAAAGTCTTCCTAAGAAACCTTTTGGTTCTTACCTAAGGTGGTTTTCTGAAGAAGAGGCATCATGCTTAACTGAGTGTTTTTATTTTATTTCTTCTTCCACATCCTTCAAATCCTCTTAAATTATGATTATATAATATCACAAGTATATCTAATATATTTAGATTTTAATATATTAATTTCATGACATAAACTCATCTTCTCTTCCATCAAATGGGATACGAATTAATCATTCGTGTGTATGACAGACTACTACCTCACGAACTGATATCATTTTTTTATATAATTTCCTCTCATGGCTTGTTATAAGGATTTATTTAAAGTGTATATATTATATTTTTAACATATTTATACTTTTTTAGTTATTATATCACATATATCTTCTTACTTTCCATTCTTTTAGGGGATATGATAATGTTTCTCGTGTGTACGGTGGACTATCGCCTCACGAAGAGATGTGTTTCATTTTTCACTAATGCTTGAATGGCAAGAAGGCCTTCATTTTTTATTCATTTTTTATAATACTCCTTTTAAGGGTTTAAGGGAAACCCTAACATCACATTTCCCAGAGGATTCATGACATTACGGGACATGAAGGTCTTAAAGGAATACATCCCAAACTATGACTACTTAAAACTTCCATTCGGCGTCTACATTGTGATCAGCACTCCACCTTTGCATGGATGTTCAGATAGCTTTCATTTTCAAGGATTCATAGGCCTGGTACCGATAGAAATTTCCATACCCTCTCATTCTTCCAAATCCTATAGCTTTGATCTGGTGAATACGCCTATTATGAATCCTCCTTTAGAGCTTGTTCCTTATAGAATTTGTTTGGTTTTCATCTGCACATCAAGTGGCCCAATGACCTTGAGGTGGCCTGAAGGCCTTCAGGTGGCCCGAAGTCCTTACCTAATTGAAAGCCTATGAGGTAATAAGGATAAATTTAATGAATATATATGATATACACAAAATAATTATTATATAAATTGCATATTTATCATTATTAAAAGATAATATATCATTTTATTTCTTACACTGAAAAATGATAACATCGTTTGTGTGTTTGTGTGGACTAATGCCTCCACAAAGAGATGTGTCTCTATTTTTATCACTAAATCACATGGATGATATATGTAAGTATATTAAAATAAATAATATGGTATTTATGAT
This sequence comes from Viscum album, assembly GCA_963277665.1. NCBI lineage: Eukaryota > Viridiplantae > Streptophyta > Magnoliopsida > Santalales > Viscaceae > Viscum > Viscum album. Next base: position 1,003,130,726 of record OY728141.1, read on the forward strand.
ATTATGATCATTCTATAAATATGAAATGTTATTGAACTTTTTTCATAATGATCGTTGAAAAATGGAAATGTTACTCATGCGTACATACGACCCACCGTCTCCATGATTGTAACATAGTTCGGTTTTCATAACCATCTTTCTTGATTGGTTTTAAAAGTATAAATAATATATAAAAATGATAATTATTTCATGATTATTATTATGGATATGATTAAATAATGACCTATTTGACCATATTCAACCTACTAAAGTCATTTTTCATACATAAGATAAATATTTTCAAAAGGGTATTCTAGTTTTAAAAATTGGTTTTTAAAAGAAAAGGGGTATTTTGGTATTGAAAATAGATTTTTAAAATAAAAATGGTATTTTGATATTGTAAATTTATTTTCACATGGGTTAAAAAAATTGTGATGAAAAAGTGTGAGAATAAAAAATTTTATTCATGATATGGAACTTGAGAATTATATTAGAAATGAGTGATCCCGATACATCTTATACGATGGATGTGCCTAGATAGCATCGGGTGTACCTGATATAGCTTGTACAATGGGTGTACCCAGGTAGCGTCGGGTCAGTGTGTTATAACTTATATGATGGGTATTCCTAGATAGCGCTAAAATGAATTAGGATCCATTTATTTCTAACACGGGTTTAAAATGAGTTATGCACGTTATGCTCTAAGTTTCCAAAAAGGGTTTTGATTTTCTTTCTATGAGTTTTAATGATTTATCTTGATAAAAAAGTGTGTTTTTTTCATGTGAAAATTATTTATTTCATTTTCTCAAATAACTTTTAGATAAAGGTAAAACATTTCATGGGTTTTCATGTTTTCCACTAGACTAACGGTTTTCTTCATTTTATGTCCTTTACTGAGTTTTTTAATCTCATCTCACATTTTTAAAATAATTTTCACAGGGTTTAAGGATGGGTATGGAAGATGAAGAAATAAATTTGAAATTCATGAAAATTATACATGAAAAGAATTTATTTTTTATTTAAATTTTTTTATATTTTGGGGAAAATGGATACTGATTAAAAGTGTCCACTTTGTATAGGTATGGGTTTGTTATATAAAAGTTAGGACCTATCTCTCTAAAACTCTAAACCTAAAAAATATTTAGGAATGGAAGAAAGTGATTTATAGTCTAAAGACACTATAATATGTAATGTTTAAGTCCATCTCCTTATATTAATCTCATCCTCATGACCATCCATGTAAAGTGTTAATGAAAACAAAAACAAAAATCAATCATTCCATAAAGGCGGTAGTCCACACATGCACATGGTTGATGATTTCATTTTCTATAAAATGGGAGAAATGAGTAGTATGGTTTAATGTTTAAGAATAATAAATGTGAAATAAATATAATAATTATTTATTAAACTCCTAGTTTAGACCAACCTTGTAAGGTGGTGAAGGAAAATGAAACATGTTACATTGTGAAGGTGGTAGTCCTCACAATGCATGAATGATAGTTATGATTTTATTAATATAAAAGTGAAAAATGATCAATGGTTATTCCAATAGCAAAATAAAATTTAATATATAACTAATCCTAATTTAATTACATAAGGATTTGAAAATTATAATTGGAATAGTAAAATAGAAAAAAAAGTTGAGTAAAAAATGATTATCATATTGGGCACTTTGAGATCTCCTTGGAAGATCCCTTATAAATTGATGGTAAGGTTAATATATTATGAACAAAATCTATATATGGTGAAATATTATTCTAGGATAAGTAAAAAAGGGAAGGGTTTTAAGAGAAAACAAAATTTTTAGGAGTTCCTATAAGGTGTGGTGAGAGACCTCTTTTATAAGTGGTGAGAATTTCATTTATTGTAAATATATCGAATTTATAAAAAGGTATCACATGTTAAACATGTAAAGTGGCTCTAAAATAGAGAAATAATTGATTGAGGAAGAGATAAGGTGGATCCACACCTCATCCACTCAATTATAGACATGATTTTATCATGTTTCAAGCCCTTTACCACATGAATGGTTACTTATATCATTTTAGATTTTACTGTAGTAACTAGTTTTCACCTAAGGTTATATAATATTTATGCTTAAAAATAAAGTGGTCCTTATTAGATAATTTGTAACCAATGATTCTAAATTTTAAATTAATTTCATTTTATTAAATTTACAAAAGTGATAAAAATTAATTTTAAAATAAAAATCTATAACATATTAAAAATAGTTTTTGAGAAAATATTACTTATGTTATAAAATATCAAATATTATGTGTTCTTATAAATTTAAAAAAAATTATAAAGTCACATATTAAATACATATTTGGTTTTATAAAAATGTTTCATGAATTTACAATTCATACTTATATACTAATAATGTAATAAAAGTAATGTTATTTGTAAAAATAGTATTTTCTCCTAAAAGTCATACTTTTTAGAAAAATATAAAAAAATCATATTAATAACATATTACTATGATTAATCCAAAAATAATTTTCATTTTTTCAAATTAAAATTCCAAATTTTATAAATTTAACTTTAAAATAAAAAGGTGAGATATAATGAAAAATGGTTTTCATAGGAAAATAGTTTCTAATAATTTTAACCAATCTTATTCATATTTCCTATTATTTTCTAATTAAATTAATTTTAACAAATTATTCATATAAAATGTATTTTATCATCATTAATCACAAGTTTCTTGAAATAGAAATGCATATCACATAAAAAGGAAATTTTTAGAAAAATATCTTTCTAAACAATAAATGATTTTATTAGTCATTTTAGATAAACTAATTGAATTTAATTCATATTAAAAGTATCCTTTATTTTATTTATATATATATTTCATAAAATAGTGACTCTTATTCATTCCTGTTAATTCAATGGTTAGATTTTAGTGGTCATACTTAAATATTTATATTTTGTCTAAATATATCACGATTTTTGTTTAAGTTCGGTGTTGTGTGTGGAGAAATCTATCGAACACATTGACTTATTTAAAGGTAATAATAGAGTATAATTTTGAGTTTTTATATGTCCCCCACCATAAATAAATTTCATTCTCACAATTTTTCTCATAATATCATAGTAATTTCTATATGGAACTCAAAATTAACCATACACTGCTAAATTATCATGGGTTTCCTTAGGATGTGGAATGAGATTTATCTATATAAAAAATTATTATAGGCTCTTTATAAAGAGAGTTAAATCATTCCTAATTTCACATATAATTCTACCAAGGAAGTAAAATATATAGATCTATAATGGATAACTTCTCACAAACCTTGAAATGATTCATATGATAATCATACTACTATGGGTTTTTATTTATAACTCAATATCCATTAGTTTGTGCAGACTTAGGATACTAGAAAATCTAGAGTGAAAACTCACTATTTGATTCATTGGTAGTAGTTGTGTAGTATTTTCCTTGTTCACATGGTTTTTGGTGAATATTTTCCTCATTAGCCCATGGATTGGGGTATTGATTCAGATAATACCCAACTTTCTTGCAATTGAATTAATATTTTTTTTAGATTCTCTCTTTCCCTTAAACTTGTGAGTCGGATGACCTTCATCTATAAATTTTTAGCACTTATCTATTCCTTTAAGAAATTATATCTCATGCTTCTTATCGCATTTTTTGACATGTAGTAAATTGAATCTTATTTCCTTCATAATTTTCATCACATGATATTTTATGAAACTCCATCTTTCTCTTCTTTGGTGTGTTTGGACTTTAACTATGTTCACATTGTTAATCATATTTCATGATAGCCAGTTTGGCATAATCATAAGGTTTCTCAATCTATCTCTCATTCTAATGGTCTTTTCATTGAGGTAATCTATACAATGTCCCTCATGACCATGGTTTCATCTAGTTCCATACATTACTAAAACCAAAAGGGTTTACATGAGTGATGAAACATTATGAACATGGGGTAATTATCATAATCAATAACATAAAAGGTATATGACTTTAAAACCTTTACTTTTATCATCATGTTAGCCTATAATTCCTTTATTTCAATCTACATGAATCTTAGTTTAACCTATATCATTATTGGTTCAACCTAGGTTACTTTTAGTTGGGTTCTCTCATACTTCTTAATATAATCCTAAAAATATATATCTAAAATTACAATGAATGTTCTTAAAATATTCTACACCCAAAAAAAATCATTGAAATTTATGCTCTCAAAATCTAACTTATCTATTATCTAGGAAAGAACATAACAATTAATATGTACCTTACCATATGAATCTCTATATTTCACTCTATGTTATTCTTGTTCACTTTCCTATTAGGTTGTCTAACCTAAACGTATTCAAATATATCATAATGGTTCATAAAGAGAATATGATTGACCAAAACATATCCCCTAGGAGTGTCAAACTAGATGTGCAATTTGGACTCTTTTTCATGCATAAGGTGATGATTGAGTTAATAATAAATCCACCCTTTTAGGTTTATTACACATAGGTTGATCTATTAAAGATCCTACATCCACTTTTAGTATCTAAGAATGGATATAATTTCTAGGAAAACCACATTCTCAAGAATTTACCAAAACTTCAAGATGTCATCCTATACTTAGAATTATTCCCTGGATTTTCACTAAAGTTCTCTTATTATAATCCCCAAATAAAATGTGCATTATTAAATTAATATTAAATCATATAATATCCCAAAGGGATATCTATACCTTTGAAATTGTGATCAACCTTAACTAATATACTACTAAATTATTCTCAACAAACATCCTAATCTCTAAATTTATCTAAACATTTCCTTTGATATCAACTGTAATTCCCCAGACCCACACTCTCAAATTTTTTGGTATAACCACATACTTGCTTTGATATAAGTTGTAAAATCCTAGATATAACCATCCATAATCACAAAATAAATAACAATTATTACATCTCTTATATCTCAATAATATTTTCTGGTTTAGAACTTTAAAGAATTGGCATACTTCAAAAATTAATAAAGCTTATATCTTTCTTAACTAATGAACATTTTTTCATTATATATAAGAAACTACTTAATTCATGATAAGTCTTCAATATCTCCCATAAATTATCTCCCATATTTTATCCTTCTAAAGTTATCACATGTGCTACTTTTCTTCATAACCTGAGGAAAAGGAAATATAATAAGGAGTGAAATCAAATGCTCAGTAAGGGAAAACATACAACTAAAGAAATCATGGCATAAACAAAGAAAAAAATATTATAGTAGGAATAGGTAAACAATATGAAGTCATAATCAACTTAAAATTGTGAGCATGTTATATTCATGAGAATAAATTAAAACATGGCTATCAATAATAATGATCTCATACTGATGGAATGTATAATGTCAGACATCAAAAACATATTGCCAAGGTCTTGTGCTAAGACATTATCCTGTCATGGGAAGAGGCATACACCAAAACCCAACATTCTTTGTCTCATTAGACATGTCGATGCATCGAGGATCTATAAAATTTCTGACCCCACATGTCACCTGATTAAGTCTAACACATTCACCGTAAGAGTCGATAATACTTTTCATACCATTTCCCTAAGGATCCTATTACTAAATAAAAACATGGTTATCCATAGAATGGAAGATATGAAATGTCCATACATAATCAACATGTGATAGCAATCAATAATAATCAAGAATATCAATACCTTTTATCATGTAAACAATGGAGATAACATGATCATAACTCATCCAAATAAATAAGGTGAATGGTCAAACAATACACAGTCAACTTGTCAATAATCATCTGTATTGTAATAACAATATGTATAACATAAATGCTTTTTATCATGTCAACAAATAAATGTTATTTATAGGTGTAAATCCTCCAATATGAATTTTTAAACTGATGTGTTCACACCGTATAGGGTAATGAGTATATGGTTAATTCAATTTTGGAATAACATGATCATAATCTATCCAAAGAAATAATGTGACAAACATGACCTGGATACCCACTTAAACTAGTACCCAACCTGAATTTCCACATACCCAAAGGGTGTTATCAATCCATACAGGTTGGTGACTAGCACCCAGGCATCAACAATAACTAGAGAGAACGATTTCACCCAATCTAATTCAGAAAACCTGACATATATATATACATGATGGAAAGAAATAGTGGAATAATAAATAAGTATGTCTATGTCATAACAAAAAAACAATAAAATCTATACAAATCAAAAGTAGATAAAAACTCCAAGAGACAAGTCTAACAAAAAAGGACAATAAAAACCAAAATAGATACTCCATGTGATAGCATGGGAAATATCCCACCATATCACCACTAGTCTCTCAGACCCAATTAACAGAAATCTCACCACCTCACTGCGATACCTTGACTTTCCCTACATCGAAATACATTCAAATTTCTACACACCACCAAAGGGGGGCATAGGGTGTGAGATAATAGGCTCGGTAGGATATCACATAGGTGTTCCCTAACAATTCTCTGTACAATAATCTAAACATGATCAACTTTAAACAAACAAGGCATGATAAGTAGTTAAATAGTTTTTATATCAAAATCATAGTAAATAATTTAATTTCCCCTTAACCAAATTTCCAAAATAAGCCAGGTAAAATAGTTTGAAAGCATTTCATATACATTAAAATAGTCAAATAAAACCAAAACATACATCACATATCATATCAAATCCATGTTAGTACAATCTAAAATAGTACAAGCTAAAGAACTGGTAACATCACACTAAGGATCACTACAGGTCATATTATCTAGGACACTTATACCAAGACATAGATAATAGCACACATCAAGCCCCTGTATAAATGCATCAAATCTAGAGAGTTGAGAAACACCCTAAAAAGTGAACCACCCAACAATGTCTAACAAGTCCCTAGAATAATTGGCCCAGGGAGAAGAGGAACGTCCCATGAGTGAACCCCCAAAAATTATTAATGGGTGAGGCCTATTATTACACCTTCCACCTAAGAACCCAAGTCTTCCCATGTGATCTATTTTCCAAACCATTTCATCAAAACCATTTCATAAATTCATTTCACAATTATTTGAAAATACGATTTCTTTTACCAAAACAAGGGAAAACCCATATTTTCTAAAAAAAACCATTTCCACTCATACAAATCAATCATGATAATTCATTTATAAAATAATTTATAAAACCATAGAAATATATTTCACACAACATAGGCTAGATATGGAACTACCTACCTCAAACTTGGATTTCACACACCCGCAATGGGCTCCAAAAACTAGAAAGGGTCACAAGTTCGACAACAGATGCCCTAATATTGATTCACATGTATTGAAATCACATCTTACATACAAAGAAGATAGATGAAAGTGTAGATCATGAAAAACCTCAAATAACATACACTCATCGCACTACAACTAATAAAGGATAGGCCCTCAGAAGAAGAGCGCACAAAAGATCTAGAAAGGATCAAGAATATTATCATCACAGATCAACGAATCCAATAAAAAAACACAAAAATGCTACCATAATCAGTGATAATGAGGAATAAAAATGATCTCTTACCCAGAGAGACGAATTGCAACCACAATGATGATCAATCTCTAAACAAATCAATCTGAAAGAAGAATGGGTCTCTAAAATTACCTGGGAGATCTCTTAGGTCAAGAGAGAAGACGCCTATAGTGGAATGAAAATAAATCACACACATTGTTCCCTAAAATGAAAAAGTCATGAGAATTGCACAACATGAAACCTCATTTCACGTTGTGTGATCCATAAAACCCAAAACACCGAAAAACACATCGTCATGAATTAAAAATCCAAATTTTTACCATTTCACGATGTGTAATATTTTCACTGCATGTACAAACTTCATGCCATGAACAATTCACAACTTCATAAATTACATGACGTGAATCCGATTCATGACATGTAAACCTTCCATGCCTTGTACCAATTCAGGAAATATTCTCGAAAACCAATAAAAAACATGAATATTTTACATTATGTGTAAAAATTTAACGATGTGTAATCATTACATGACATAAAATTTCCGGTCATACAACAAAAACTCCAGATTCTGCTTGAATACCCAAGCCAACACCATCGTTCTCCGAACTCAGGAAGAACCCTACAAAGACTTTAACTCATTTATACCCACACTCCATTAATTCAAACAAACATGCATCCCCAAACCTTAGGTCATTTTCCCCAGAAAAGGATATCTATCCTTAGGTGTCCCAAAACACACCCAAATAAAGAGCGAAATGAAAAGAGAGAAGAGAAATATCTAAAAGTGTGTAATGATATGTTACAAACTCCACACTATAAGAATTTATGTCCCCGAGAAGTCATGTGGAATAATGATGTTTAGAAAAATGTGAGGCCATTGGTCCCTCATCAACAACTCATACTCCCAAGTCTCATGAGAATCCGATCTGTGTCTCCATAACACTATGACTAATGGAATCAAATTCCCTGCAAGACTTTCACTTGAGAGTCAATGATTTCCACTAGCTTCTCCACAACTAAAATTTCTAGATCCAACTCGATCTCTTACCAAATAAAAATGTGAGAGGGATCTGGATGGTATTTCCTGAGCTGTGATATGTGGAAAACATCATGAATTCCCATAAACTGAATAAAAAATTCCAACTAATAAGAAACTTTCCCAAGACACTCGGTGAACTCAAATGATCCAACATGTCTCAGATCTAACTTTCCCATTTTTTCAATCAGATGGTGACCTAACCGAGGATAAACTTTAAAGAAAACTCGGTCACCAATGGAAAAATCAAAAGGATAACATTTCTGATCTGTGTATGATTTATGTCAACTCTGAGATGTAACCAGTCATTGAAATATATCCTGAATCCTCATTGAAATCTCCTGAATGAGACTTAGTCCCACCAAAGAGGCCTCACCCATCTATTCCAAATAAAGAGGCGAATTACGTAGAAGACCATAAAAATACTCAAAGGTAGTCATTCTGATCCACGATTGACAACTATTATTATAAGAAAACTAAACCAATCCCAGATAGCTACCCCAAGATCCACTAAAATCCAAGATGTAGACACGGAGCATATCCTCTATGATCTGAATAGCATACTCTATCTAACCATCTATCTGTGGATGATAAATTGTAATTATCCTGACCTGATTCCCCATCACCTCTTGGAGTATCCTCCATAACCTTGAAGTAAACCTATGATCCCTCTCTAAAATAACAGAAAAAGAAAACTCATGTAACCTCATGATCTCTTACACATATAGCTTTCCCAAATCTTCAACTTTAGTAGTGTCCTTGATTGGAATGTAATTAGCTAACTTTGTCAACCAATCAGTCACCACCCAGATAGCATTCCTATCTCAAGGAGTCTGGTAATCCAACAAAAAAGTTCGTGGACACCTCATCCCATTTCCAGACTATAACTAGAATATAATTTAGCAAACCAGAGGGTCTCATATGTTCTGTATTTTTCTATTAGCAGGTGTAACGGTGGGATGTATAATCTATAATGTAACACTTCATACCTGACCATAAGAATCATTGTCTCATGTGATAATATTCTTCATAGTGTCTGGATGAAATTCCCAAAAGAACTATACTAATCAAACAAAACCAAGATCCTCACAGATACTGGGATGAAAAATCAATCCCCAAAAGAGAGAATACCATATGAAGAGAGAGAGACCAACCATAAATAGTGTCCCTACAATAAAGGGTTTCTTGAATTCCTCTGAACTTATCATCCTTCTATTGACTCTACAGAGTGGAATCAATGAGAGATGATGATAATTGAACAATGGTCATAACTATACCTAAAACATCCTCCTAAGTATCTAAGTGAAAATGAGAAAAGAGCCCCATAAGGTTCCACTCCTCCTTCGATTCCATAAAATCCTACAATGGAAGTTTTCTACTGAGAGAATCTGCAAGCACATTCCCCTTCCCTAGGGTGTAGTTGATGTCGAATTGAAATTTCTAAAGGTATTCCACCCACCACCTCTTCATAAGATTCAAGTTTTTTTAGAAAATATATATCTCAGACACTTATGGTTAAAAAATACTATGAACCTCTACCCAAAAATATAGTTCCTCCAATATTTAATCACACGAATAACCAAAAAATGGTCTAAATCATGAGTGGGGTAATTCTTCTCATGTAGTATAAGATGAAAAGAGTTGTAATCCACCACATGATCATCCTTCAAAATCATACAACCCAAACCACCACCAGAAGCATCACAAAAAACTACACACCCCTTATCAGTATTATATAAGATTATAATAGGATCTGATTTTAAAATCCATTTCATATCGTCGAAAGAAGACTAAAAATTTTCATCCCATATGAATTTCACCCTTTTACTGGTAAGAGAAATCAAAGGTGACGTCGGCTTTGAGAAATCCTTGAAAACTATTGATAATATCTAGCAAGACCAAGGAAGCTCTGAATATAAAATACATTGTGTGGTTCTTCCCATGATAATACATCCTTCACATTCTTAGGATCAACTGATAATCCATGCTTGGAAATCGCAATCCCTAATAAATTCACTTCTTGGATCCAAAAAATTCATTTTGAAAACATTCCATACAAATGGTGACTCCTTATGATTTATATAACCAAACTCAAATAGTGATCATGATAATGCTCAGATCTTGAATAAACGAAAATTTCTTCCATGAAAACTACCACAAAAATGTTCAGATACTCATGGAATATCCAATTAATCAAATCCATGAAAACTATAGGAGTGTTAGTTAGAAAAAACGACATCACAATATATTCTTAATGTTCATACCTTCCACTTAAATCCTTATTTGGTATATCAGACTCTCAAAATATGAGTTGATGATAACCTGACCAAAGATCAATCTTAAAAAATCACGTTCCCCCCTTTAAATGATCAAACAAATCATCCAAAAGAGGCAAAGGATGCTCGTTCTTAACTATTACATGGTTTAACTTCTGATAATCCACACACAATTAGAGTGAACCATATGTATTCTTGAAAAAGGAGAATAGGGTCTTCCCAAGGAAAAACACAAGGGTGGAAAAAACCTTTCTTCATCATATCATCTAACTAAAATTTTGAGTTCTTTCAGCTTTGTTGGTGTCATATGATAAGAAGGTATCGAGATCGGTTGAGTACCTAGCACCAATTCAATCATAAACTCCACCTCCATATCTAGATAAATATTGGAGAAATCATCTAGTAAAACATTAGGAAAATCCTGAACAACAGTAGGAAGATCAAAAATGGAAGAAACTTCATCAGGCTCAACTACTATAGTAGACAAAAAACTCCTGAGCTCTGGGTGGGAAGGTCCTATATAACCAGACCTCAGATCCCACTCTCCCCAAAATAAACATGATATCCCATCATCCTCAATAAACAAGACACACTAATGATAAAAATCAACCTTATCACTATGAGAAATAATCCAATTCATATCGATGATGACGTTAAATAGGTCCAGATCAAGAACGTTGAATTTCCAGACTAAATCTGCATCAGCTATCGATAGCAAACAAGGAAACTAAAACCCCTGATCTTTCCTCTTCCCAAGAGGTGTATCTAACTCCATAACAAAGGACATGAGCTCTATAGGAAGTTTAATCATATCAATAAAATGGACAGATATAAATGAGTGAGAAGCTACAGTATCAAATAAATCAATCGCTATTGAAGATGCAATAAATATGGGACCTATCACTGTCAATAGACCAACATCTACCTCCACTATAAACTCATCTACTTCATGAAGGCGCTTCACTCTTGAGGCCTATGGAAAGAACCCTGCAGTCTTTGTGAAGTGTCCAAGGATCGGTTGGGTACTACTGAGAGGGGAGGTGAATTAGTGGTACACTATTTTTTGCAAATTCTTTCTTTTTAATCCAACCTATGTGACTAATTAAAGTCTCAATCCCTTGTATTTAATTATATGCCTCTCCTTGAAAACAATAAAAAAATACAATGCATGGGTATTTTTAAAAGGTTCGGTACAAAGACCTACTCCTTGCTGCAATCGTTGTTCCCCTAGTTACAGATTCTTCACTATACGAAGGTGGTTACACCCAGGGAAAGTCTCGTTCCCATAAATATTGAGTTATATAGTATTCCAATCTAGATTACCACTATAGATTACAAGTTTCCACCTATACTAGAAACTCCTGAGTCCCACAGAAGAATATTTATATTGCATCCCATGGTGTTACCAGTATCCCATTGGCCTGCTCCAGAGTCCCACTGGATACTTCTTCTGCTTCAAAGTCCCATGAAAGACTTACACTAATCTTGAGTCACACAAGATATGATCCTCTGATATAAAGATATTTGTCAGCTTCATATTGCTTTTACACTACCTCAAGATGTAGTCTTTTTCCACAAAAAACAAACTGAATCACCAGATCTACTTGTGTACAATATTCAAGAACTTTGAAAATTGATAAACAACTACCTGATCCTACTCATTGTCCACTAATCCTCAACTGATCTAAACTTATCTCAATTCACTAACTACTCAGGTATATGAATTTTGAATTAATGTCTAGATTCAGTCTAAAAAATCTTCACTCTGCGCTATACATGAAAAGTATGTTGCATATACATTTATGAAACCTTCATGCATGAACACAAATGCATGGATGTATCATTATTCATGCATGTGTAAATAATGCATGGTCTATTTTTCATAAAGATATTGTATTGCCTTCATACAATCATTTCACTCACTACCAATGATTCTTTGTGAAACTAGATCAACTCAAGAACATCACTTCACTATTCATTTTCAAAATATATCACACAAAAATATATCATATTGTCTCTTCATGAAACACATTTATATACAGTCTCTTCTTTGAAACATTCACATGAAACACCCTTCATGTATGAATACCATTTCATGCATAATTCTCAAGCTCATCGCATAACAGAATATGCAGAATCCTCTTATATTTTCTTCTTCACATAATAGTATACATGGGTTTAATTTTCATTTCACATTAACATAACTCAGTGTGAATTTTGACACTAGTTCTTAGAAATCAAATCATCTCCATGTGATCATGAAGGTCTCGGAAGAAACCGCATGAGTGAATGGAACTCACTTCGTGAATATAGAGTGTCTCTTTGCTATGTTTACATATCTCGGTGATCTTGAAAACTTCCTCAAATATGTGTTAAGATCATTGTTGAAAATGATCTCCTTGGAGGGTATTTATAGACAAACACACCAACAAATAAACTTATGCACACCGACTTACTTAAAGAGTGCAATGCCTCGGTTCACGCATCATGATTATGAGAACCACCATCATAGGAACTATCATATTTTCTTCACACATTGTACCCTATGTTTGATCTTCATTAATTCATTCAAATAGTGTTTCATGATGATTTGATCATATTAGAATTATAAGAACATTCAAATGAAGCTCGTAATCCTCAACTCAATTCATCACACATTCATCCATGAAGAACTTATAGCGCATGAAGAATCCTTTGATCACAGGAGGAAGACGATGCTCAGTGAATATCGGATAGTCCGAGTTGATTTGATCAAACGGTGTAAATTCTATCTATATTTTTAAAGGAAAATTAATAGTGTCTGTAAATTCTAATTCCCAAATAGAAACTTCATTCAGTCACACACTCCCTTTTATAACAATGTGTGGCTTGGAGTGGCTAGTTGCAATTATGGGTTTCGCTCCCAACCACTCGCTGGCATCGCACCATTTCTGCACCCTCTTCCACCATTGTGTTTCCCCACACAGTGGATCACTTATGCTTCTATGTACCATGCGCCTCTCCATGGGTGCACTATGTTCTTACACACCTATTTCCACTCATAATGGCTGGCTAGGGAGTTGACTTCCCACCAAATAAGTGGTTGCGGTCCTCCTTGGTTGGCTAGTGTGGGAGGCCAATTTTTTGGTCTACTCTCCCAAATAGAGTTATCCAATTATTTGATACCCAACACCAAGCCGCTCAACAATTTCTTCTATATATTGTACAAAATATGTCCTCATTGACATAAATCCTTAGCATTAAGAACAACATATCAATCATCACAATAAAGGTTGAGGATATTTTCATAACTATCCTCATCATTAATTCATTACTAATATATTGGAACCAACTCCAAATCAATTTAACCATCCTTATTAAAAAAATGAAATTCAACTAAAAGGGAACTTCAATATCCCCCTTTGAATTTTTCATCAATACCACCAAACAACATCAAGATAAATATGTTTGTTTTACTTTCTCCTACTTATTGACAATGAATGAAATGACCATGTAGAGGAAAAAATTTCTCATTAAAAATATTCTTCTCCCTTTAAGATGATACGACATATTTTCTTTTTCAAAGAGCCTTTAGCCAAAGAAATCTAGGAATACATGGGAAAACCCAATGTTGAAAACAAGAGTGTATAACCAAGGTGATCAATGTTGTTCATGAAAAATCATACATGTGATACCATTCTCAAACAAATATAATTTCATACCATGGATCTTCTTAGACAATAAATTCTTGAAAAAATATTTATCTTGCACTCATCTAAACAAACACATCAGAAATTTAAAGTGAAAAAACATATAGCTCCCCCTTTTTAGCATAATATCAACTCTCTTTTGATTATTTTTTTTCAAGTATATTCATATTATGAGTTTGAGGGTGATTATCAGATTCACAAGACTTATAAATACTTAATATCTTCACATCATCTATGCTACCCCTCAAGGGATGCATCCATCTACTTCAATTCTCTACATGTTAGTACAAAGTCATTTATATGAGGAATTAGGAGGAACCTGTTTTCCTTTCATAAATAGCACTCAGGATAATAGTTTCCTCTCAACCTTTTCTTTTCCTTCACCCTTTTTATCTCAGATTTGAAAGATTTCACATTCTCATAAACTATTTCTTCATGTGAAGTTGTTTTCTCTACCTTTTTACATAAATACCTTTCTTTTCTTCTGATTGAAAAGAGTTCTTCATGTTATATCCAACTTGTTCACATTGATTCTTTTGATTATACAAACCATCATAAGTAGATGACTTCTTATGATATTCAGTATCTTCTTCTAAAATAATCCACTTACCCTCAATTGTAGCAATAATTTGAGTTTTCTCTATTTTTTTTATCCATTTTCAGTTTATTTGGATATATAATTAAACATTCCTTCTTTATATGTTCTACCTTTTGGGTGCCTCACACTAATTTTATGATGTACATGACTTCCTATATTTATCCTTATGCTTTTTTCTATTAAAATCATAGGGAACCTCTCTATGTAATTTAGTCATGCATACCTCAGCTCTATGACCTTCTAATCCACATATGTTACACACTTCTTTTAAATATTCATACACAATCTGTATTAGAACCTTTGATGAATTTCTGGTCACTAATTTATTTCTTTAATAATATGTTCTTATCAGTTCACTATAGCTCCCCCTTGGTTCATGCCTATTTCATGATAATGACATGTTGTACGAGCAAGAGTATGATTTATACCCATATTTTCCACAACACTAAAAAAATACTTTGAACTATGATCTTCTATTTGGTTGATAGACCTGTTCATAAAATTCTTGATTTTGTCCTATTATAATCCATGGTTAATTATTCCAATGGGGAAATGATATTCCTAGAATCTTATTTTCATCATTTGATGTGGTAAAATGAACCTCTCTTGACTTCATGGTCCTCACAGATTCACCTACACTGTTAGTGATATCATATCTATTTTGAAACTATGTAGGAACAAATGTACCTTTTCTGTTGGAACCTTTCATCTCACCAGCTTGAGATGACTCATCTTTTATTTCAATAAAAATTTTGAAGTCTTCTATGTTCTTATTTAATTCATTTTGGACTATCAGATACATTGATTATGTTTTACATATCTCTTCCTCCTTGTGAGTCAGTTTCTCTTCAAGATCATTCACCATATACTCTAGATCTAATACCTATAATATGTACATCTTATTTTCATCAATAAGAGCTATTTTTATTCTATTATGTGATTCCTTTTAAACAGATGATTTTTTATTTCCTTTTTTCAACTTCCTCTTCACTTTCTTGAGTTGTGTGTTTTTCTCAAGCACATATTCCACTCTTCCTCCAGCCTCCATTCTGGATCTATATTAACATCATCATCGTCATCACTACTTGAAGAATTTAATCCTTTCTAAATAAGGGAAAATAAATTGAGTTCATCATCTCAAGAAAAACTAGATGAATTATCTTGTGTATGATTTCTCGTAAAATTCCTCTTTTTGTAACTATAATACTTCTTCTTTATAATCTTGTCTTTTTTCTATTTATAAGGTTTCTCACTTTCATTATCAAATTCCAATTCGTCCATTTTCATTGGGAAATTTATGGAAAAATGTACAATACCATTACATATGAAGCACTTGAGTAGTTTCTTGCCTTTTCATTTCCATTTCCCTATTTTGAAACCTCTTGTAATAAGAGGAAAAAATTCATTGAGGTACTCATCAACTTCATCATCATCAGAATCACTTGATTCCTTAACTTGAACTTCTTTGAACATTCTTTTTCTTATAGCCTCAAATATCATCTCTTATTTTACCTTCTTTTTTAAAGTCATGTCCTTTATCATTTCATAAGTTATAATCATATTATATAACTCATCCAATGTAATGTATTCCCTATCTTCCAAGGCTGAAACCTTGGCATTAAATCTGTTAGGAAAATTTCTCATGATCTTTTTCACAATTGTTGAATCTTATAGATTCTCACCAAATCCACATATATTACTTACTTTCTCATTAAATCTAATGAAATATTCATAAATTCTTTATTTTCTATCATTTTAATATCCTAAAACTTGCTTCTCCATATTTTTAGATTAGTTTCCTTGACTTTAAGATTTACTTTGTAACTGCTTCTCAGTTTATCTCAGATATCCTTAGCAGTTTGGAGAACCATCACTTTAGTGTATACTTTTTCTGATAAATCCATAAATATTGAATTATAAGACTTTACATAAACTTCTATATTTATCTTTTCAGCTTGATTCATAGAAACATCATCAAAAATAGTTGGGAAACCCACTTTTGTTGCATCTCTCACTTCTAGGCCAAGATATAGAAGAAAATAAAGCATCATATTCCTCTAGTTGTGGTAGTTTTTTCCATCAAAAGTAGGTATTACTTTACTTCTCAGTAAATTTTTATTCTACATTTCTCATACATTTCTTCGATCTTCAGAGGGGACCTTCTGTATGATACCGATTGAAGTGTCCAAGGATTGGTTAGGTACCATTGAAAAGGGGGGTGAATCATTGGTACACTATTTTTAAAAAAAAATTATTTTTAATCCAACCTTTGTGACAGATTCAAGTCTTGATCCCTCATCTTTAACTCTCTTACTATCCCTAAAAGAAACAAAAAAAGCACAATAAACAAGTATTTTTATAAGGTTTTGTACAATGAAATAATCTTTGTTACAACAGGTTGTTCCCACCAGTTACATATTATTCACTATATATAGGTGGTTACATCCAAGGAAAGTCTCATTCCCACCAATACTGAGTCCCACAATGTTCCACTCTAGATTCACACTAGAGATTATAAGTTCCCACCTACCCTAGAAACTCCTAAATCCCATAGGAGGATCTTTCTACTACCACTATTGGAAAAATGACCTATACCCACGGTTTAAAACTGTGGGTATAGCCCCCAAAACTGTGGGTATAGACTATACCCATGGTTTTGGGAACTGTGGGCAACCGAGGTGTCGGGATAGGTCCTGAGCCTATACCCATAGTTTTAAAAACCATGGGTATAGCTTTTTTTCCACGCTGTCATACCCACTTCTAAGCTGTCAAAGGCTTTACCTACGGTTTTCAAACTATGGGTACTAATTGTACAAAATTGAAACACACGGGTGTTGAACCCATGACCTCCCACACCTGCCCCTTTAAGGATACTCTTCTCACCACTATGCTATGGTACTTAGGATTATATATATATCAATATTTGGCTAAATATATTAATTTATATCTATATTAAGAAAAATGATGGCAGTGGGTTTCGAACCCAGACCTTATCTAGAAATATGTTAAGGCTAACCAACCCGCCTATTCCGTTTTAATTTATATGAATCTAAATATAATTTTATATAATTTTATAACTCACTGTATCCGAAAAACAAATTCCGTGAGATTCGATCCCGTGACCGCAGAATGTAATAACCAGCGCCTCACCAACTGAACTACACAGTTTATTCGTCAAAATATTTTTATTCCTATATATATATTAATTCAAACCGTGGGTATAAAAGGGAAAACCTTGGGTATAGGTTTTCCCGCCAAATATTTTTTGTTTCCCACCAATTTTCCCCCCACCAATGCTATACCCATGATTTTACAAAACCATGGGTATAGGTCTTCTAAAAAAACCCTATGCCCACGGATTTCATAAAACCGTTGGTATAAGCCTTGAAAGAAACACATATACCCGCAGTTTTATAAAACTGTGGGTATAGGTCATCAAAAAAATCTATGCCCACAACTTTTTCCAAAACCGTGAGTATAGGTCTGTATACTGTACCTATACCCATGGTTTTCCAAAACCGTGGGTATTGGGCACACCTATGCCCATGGTTTTAAGAAAAACTGTGGGTATAGGGATATTTTCTAGTAGTTTACATCCCACAGTGTTACCAACATCCCAATAGCCTTCTTCACAGTCCCACTAGATAGTTCTTCTGCTTTAGATTCACACTGAATACTTCCACTAATCTTGAGTTAAACAAGATATGATCCTATTATAGAAATATGTTTTTAGCTTCAGACAGCTTCTACACTACCTCGATATGTAGTTTTTCTCCACAAACAAATCAGATCACCTGATCTGCTTGTGTACAATCTTCAAGAACTTTGGAAACAAATAAATAATTACCTAATCCTACTCATTTTCCATTGATCATCAACTGATTTGAACTAATCTCAGTTCATTGACTACTCTGGTATATGACTTCTGAATTAATACCTAAATTTAGTCTCAAAATATTCATTGCGCACTATACATGAAAAGTATATCACATGTACATTTACACAACCTTCATGAAAAAACACAAATTAATGGATGTATCTTTTTCTTTAAAGATCAAGCATCATGGCTTAACATATTGAGAAAAGAGTTACAAGATTCTAAAGGAAGGAAATTTACATTTATCCCTTTGAAGAATATCAATTATCTTAGAAGGGATACTAGAATAGTGGACACACATGCTGATGAGGACCCCCTTGTTTGCAAGATAGTCAGTAGGCTGATTAGCTTCCCAATATATGTGTTTGATGATATAGTTCACTGAGGCAAGTTCTTTGAGGAATTTGTTCCATTTGGAGGTGAGCTTCCATACCAGATGGAGCTGTCCCATTCTGACTGCATTGAAAATTTTCGTTGAATCACTTTCAAACCACACATTACTCCAATTCACATAACAGTATATGTAGGTTCATTTTTCACTTCACCTTTGCATAACTTGGTGTGAATCTCGACACTGGTTTGCAGAAATCAGATCATCTTCATGTGACCATGAAGGTATCTGAATACACTGCATGAGTTCATGGAACTCACTTTGAGAATACAAAGCATCTATTTTCTCTATTTCAATCTATCGATGCTCTCGAAAACTTCCTCGGATATGTGTTAAGATCATTTTTTCAAATGATCTATACAAGGTATATTTACATAAAAAACACTACCAACTCAACTCATGCACACTGACTTACTTCAAGCATGCAATTCCATAGCTCGTTCTTCGCAATTACAAGAATCACTATCATAATAACTATCATATTTGCTTCACACAACATATCCTCGGTTTGATATTCATTAATTCATGAAAATAACATTTCATGATGATTAAATCATATTAGAATCATCAAAACAATAAAATTCATATTGGAAGCCTCAACTTGATACATTAGACATTCATCCATGAATAACTCACAGTGCATACAGAAGCCTTAGATCGAAGGTGGAAGATGATGCTCGGTGAAGATCAGATAGCCCAGGTTGATCTGATCGAACAACACTAATTTTGTTTTTATTTTTAAAGAATAATAAACAGTTTCCACATATATTGATTCCCACATTGAAACTTCATTTAGTCGCACGTTCCCTTTTATAACAATGTGTGACTTAGAATGGCTAGTTACAAGTATGGGGTCTGCTCTCGACCACTCGTTGGAACCACCCCATGGAGACACCCTCTTCCACCATCATGCTGCCCCACACTGTGGATCACCTATACACCCATGAACCATGATCCTCTCTGTGGGTGTAATATGGACTTGCACACCTATTATCGCCCATGTTGGATGGCTAGGGAGTTGACTGTCCACCTAAGAAGTGGTTCTGATCCTCCTTGGCTGGCTGGTGTGGGTGGCCAATTTTTTTGTCTACTCTCCAAGATATAGTTATACAATTCTTTGATACCCACCACCAAGCCACTCAACCATTTCTTCTATATGTTATACACAATATGACCTCATTGACATAAAGCTTTGGCATTAAGAACAACACATCAATCGTTGCGGTAAAGGTTGAAGATACTTTCATAACTATCCTCAACATCAATTCATTACTGACATATTGAAACCAACTCCACATCAATTCAATCATCCTTATTGACAACAAATACAATTCAACTCAAAGGGAACTTCACTTTGAAGCATCTGACTGCACCATAATGGATTTTGGAGATAATGATCTTTGGCTATAATGAGGGGTATACATAGCCTCAAATGGACCGAAAGCCTTCATTTTTTATTGATTTTTGATAATCCACCTTTCAAGGGGTGAGGTGGAACCCTTACAAGTCCCGTAGGTGTAAGTATTACATAGCCTGTAGGCCTTAGAGTAATTCAATGCCTGTAGGCTTCAAACATTACATAAAACCCAGAATAACTACTTAGAACTGCTCCTCCCCAGCATCTTCATCGTGAAATCAGCTCTCCACCTTCGCATGGCTATTCAGCTATGCTTTCCCGTGCATGCATAGGCTTTTCCCGATGGCAGGTGTCATACGCTCTCATTCTTGAAATCTTTTTAGCTTCTGCTATGGTAAAATCTCATTGTTCATCCTCCTTCTAAAGCCTATTTCTTGTAGTTTGTCTGGTTTGTATCTGCACTTAAGGTGGCTCAAAGGACTTGAGGTGGCCATAAGGCCTTACTGAACCGAAGTACTGGGTGGCCCAAATGCCTTAAAGGACTCAGGGACCAAATCGATGGCCCGAAGGCCCAAACAGGGGAATATTCCTAGCTGTTACAATTTCAAACAGTACCTGCTATAGTACCTGCTACAGTACCACACAATTTCTGCTATAGTACTGTTATAGTAACCCGGAAATTAGCCTTCGCCTAGATTTGATCTTGGGTCTCCTTGATACACTTAAGGAGTCCTCACCAACTGGGTTGAGGCTCATGTGCATAGCGTATACATATCCTAACAGAAACATTGTAGATGACCATAACATCCACAAATATTACACATCTTTGTGGGTGAAGGATATGAATTTTGGGTGTGTCTAACCTTTCCACACTAATAGAGATTTAGGGGCACACTACTAGTTGTAACTAAAGGTGTGGAGGAGGGGTTCCTATGAGAACCACCTCTACCACTCCTATGATGATCTTATTGCTTCTTCTTTTTCCCCTAAGCGCCATTTAAATTGTCATTGGGTGGAAGAGAAGGGGTAGAATAACCATCCTTGCATGCCATATTCATCTCTGCCATCATTTCCCAATCTACCATCTCCACATAGGTCAAAAGATTCAGCATAAATACTTGTGATATAATATCTGGTCACAAACCTTGCAAGTACTTTTGATCCTTCAGCTAGTCATTCTTTACTACCTCTAGAGAAAAATGAACCAGTTCAACAAATCAATTGGTGTACACCGATATAGAACATTTTCTTTGATACAAAGAGAGGAACTCCAAAGACTTCACCATCATCATTGAATCTAGACAAACTGCTCGAATAAGAGAGTCTTGAAACCCTTCCAGACCAATCCCATATGTCTATCTGCCTATACCATGGAATCCCACCATTTATTGTTGGGACCCTCAAGTTTGAACATTATACACTTCACCTTGATTATCTCAGGTGTATCCAGGAAGTTGAAGATATGATTAATCTTTTCCAGCCAATCATCCACATCTTGAGGTTTATTCATCCCCTTAAAGGATAGTGGCTTCTCATGTAAGAACTATCATGATCGATCCCTGACTCCTCCAACTCCTGGTTGTATCTCAACAACTGTGTTCTAGACTTGTGGTACATTTTTATCAATATCAAAAACTTAATGCATGATAAGCTTGATAAGATTCTGATATGTAAGTGGATTCCCTTGAGGAGAATTTATTGCACCCTCCTGAGGAACCCATGGAATATGTCTGGGAGGCATACCGCTGCACACTGACATAGAAGAAATGATCAAAAAACAAGATAATCTCAGCTCAAATCAGAAAACTATAAGAAAAAACTGAGATTAAGATCAAGAACTAAAAACAGGAGACACACATCCCAACATCTCATGGTAACTTGAGTCTCGTCACATCAAGAGTTGGTCAGGCACTCACTACTACCTACCTCTCAAGTCCTGACAATCCTATCTTCAGTCTACCGAACATCCCAAGACAAAGACTCTTGAGGAAAGACCAACTCTAATACCAAACTGTGATGAACTCAACCTAGATACCCTCTAAAATCGGTACTCGGCCCGAATTTTCATATACTTGAAGGGAATTCCCAATCCCCACAGGCTGAAGACTATCACTCGGGCATCAACAACAACCAAAGGGAATGACATGTCTTTTTATGATCTATAGACTTGCTCTTGGTGGATGAGGGCATGTCCGTGGTTTGACCCCATCCGCCGCTCTGTTGTCCTTTTTCTTTCTCTTAATAAATGGTCTGAAGATTTGCCTTAAAAAAAACAACCAAAGGGAATGATTTCGCTCATCCTGAAGCATAAAAATGACATATATATATACAATAGAAAGAAACAGTTGAAGAATAAACAAGTATATGTATGTCATAAAAAAAGGAAAACAATAGAAGTGATACAAATCAAAAGTAGCTAACAAACTCCAAGAGACAATTCTAATAGGAAAGGAAAAAAACCAAAATAGTTACTCCATGTGACAGTGTGGACAATATCACACCATCTCACCACTGACTACCCATACTCAGTTGACAGAAATCACACTGCCTCACTACGGTGCCTTACCTTTCCCTACATCGAAATACATACAAAGGTCTACGCGCCACTAAAGGGGTGCATGGGGTGTGAACTAATAGACTCAGTAGGATCTCACTCAGGGGTTCCATAACAAGTCATGTACAATAATATGAACATTCTTAACTTTAAAAAAATGAGGCATTATAAATAGTTAAATAATTTTTATATCAAAAGCATTGAAAAACATTTAATTTCTCCTTCTAAATTTACAAAATAAGCCAGTTAAAACATTTTCAAAGAATTTCATATACATCAAAGCAGTCAAATCAAACCAAAACATTCATCACATATCATACCAAATTCATGGCAGTACAAGATAAAAAAGTACAAGACAAAGTACAAGTAACATCATGCCAAGGATCACTACAGTTCGGGCTAGCTAGGACACTCATGCCAAGACAGACAATAGCCTGCAACAAACCCTAGATATATGCATCAAATCTAGAGATTAAAGGAACACCTCAGAAAGTGAACCTCCCAACAATGTCTACCAAGTCCCTAGAACAACAGGCCCAGGGAGAAGAGGAACACCCCATGAGTGAACCCCCCGACAGTATCAATGGATGAGGCCCATTGCTACACCTTCCACCTAGGTACCCAATACTTTCCATGTGATCTATTTTCCAAACCATTTCATCAAAACCATGATTTGAAAATCATTTCATAAATCCATTTCACAATACTTTGAAAATACCTTTTCTTTTACCAAAACAAGGGAAAACCCATCTTTTCGCAAAAACTCATTTACACACACACAAATCAATCATGTAAATTCATTTATAAAACAATTTATAAAACCAGAGCAATACAGTTCATCCAACATGGGCTAGAGACAAAACCACCTACCTCAAACTCAGGTCATACACACCCGTAATGAGATCCACAAATCATAAAGGAACACAAGGTCAACAAAAGAGGTCCTAAGATTGATTCTCATGTCTTAGAATCACATACCACATAAAAAGAATTTGGTGAAAATGGTAGATCATGAAAAACCTCAAAGAACATGCACCTGTCACACTGCAACCAACAAAGGATAGGCCCCCGCAAAAAGATTACACAACGGATCTATAAAGGATCAAGAATATTATCATCAAATATCAACAGATCCAATAATGCAACATAATGGTGCTACCACGATCAATGGAAATGAGGAAGCAGAATGATCTCTTACTTGAAGAGATGCATCACAGCCTCAAAAATGATCAATCGCTAGATTAAGCGGTCTGAAAGGAGCTTATGACTCTAAAATCACATGGGAGAGATCCTAGGTCAAGAGAGAAGAGGGTTGTAGTCGAATGAAAATGAATCACATGTACAACACCCTAAAAATCACAATATATGAAAATTAAAAAGCGTGAAACCCCATTTCACATCGTGTAATCCATGAAACCCAGAAAAGTCAAAAAAGGCATTGCCTCATATTAAAAATCTGGATTTTTACCATTTTATGACATGTAATATTTTCACAACGTGTAAACCCTTCACGCCATGAACCAATTCACATCTTCATACATTACACGATGTGAACCCAATTCACGGCATGTAAACCTTTCATGCATTGTACCAATTCACAACATCTATCCAATGACCAATACACAATGAAAACATTCATAATTTGTAATCATTACATGGTGTGAAATTTCCCAGTAGACATCAGAAACTCTAGATTCTTCTCGAATGCCCAAACCAAAATCAGCATTCTTTGAACTTAGGAATAACCTCGCAAAGCCTTTAACACATTTACCCAAACTCTATTAATTCAAACAAACATACATTCCTGAACTTTAGGTCATCTTCCCTAGCAAGGGATCTCTATCCTTAGGAGTTCCAAAACACACCAAAATAAAGAGGGAAATGAAAAGAGAGAAGAGGAATACCTAAAAGTGGGTAACATAATGTTACAAAGAAATTGGATGGTAATAAAAGAACATATCCTCGGTTCAAAAAAGAAAACATAATAGGGTTTTGACATAAATTAAAAAAACTCACAAAAAGAATGTTTTGAATGATATCACAGAATAAGGGATTAAGAATCGAATTGTTTGACATTGTGATTTAAATCCCTAAAATGAGTGAGTGTGTGTGTGTGTGTGTATTAGAGGATAAATCATGAAACATTAACCACATTAGGGTAAACCTATTAGGACCAATAGGGGCCTATATACCCTAATAGGGGGGGTGAATCAGGGTAGGGATATTCTTTTTCTAAGTTCTTCCTGCCCCACTGGATCTTGACCTCTTTATTACAAGGGTCAGTTTGTTTGCACTTGTGTCTTTATTATGATCACTTGTTTTCTTCTTTATCTAATGATGATGCTTTAAATGCAATGTAGGGAAGTAAGCAGGCAGACACATAGATTTTTACTTGGTTCACCCTCATTGAGCTACGTCCAAGGAGCATACGCCAACAAGTTTCTGGTCATACCAAATTCCACTATTCTTCACTAGATGTGGATATAGAGGTTCAGGAACAGTCACTCTGTCCCAGGCTCACTGCCTTTACAAGGTTTAGGGTCATCTCACTGCTTTACCAAGGGTCACTTCTTCTCCCCCATTATTGTTTTCCTCCTCATCACATTCATCAGGAAATTTCTCACTCTTTCATTGTTCAGTGACATCATTTTTCTCAACTACTTTTCTGAGATTCTTGTTGAAGCATTGTTGATACTCTCTTGAAGCTACTTGGTATCCTAAAAATAGTCTGCTAATACCACATTGTTATAAAAAATAGTTTATCATGAGATGAATGGTTATTGCTGCTTCTCCCGTAATATGTCGTCCCTTGATAGACAACACTTGAGCTGAGTCATCCAATTATTTCTTTAATGGATCTTGCATTTGATTTTTTTATTGGATGCTCCCCTATGTTATACAACACTTCCTGGGGTTATGCCCACTATTTAAACCCATAAACATTCTTCTTATCCTGCATCATCTATTCTCATTTTCTACTCAGCATTGAGCCATTAACAAAATCTATAAACCTACTGATTTGGAACTCAGTATAGGAAACAAGAGATAAAGTTAATAACACAATCACTTCTTATTCTTCTATGTTGCTCCTTTTCTTCTTCAACTTTGGTACCTGATTTGAGGCAATTGAAACTCTGAAGCATATTACTTCTCCACTTTTCATATATAGATGCCACTTCCCCTTGAATCGTATCTCCCTAAAACCTGAAACATTTGAATCATCAGTTAACAACATTTATATACATAGGGAGAGGTGTGTTTATGGAATCCTCAAGATGAGGATTGTGGTTGATCTTGATGGGTCAACCCTTTGATTCTTTCTTGGAGAGCATTACACTCCTTCCTTGCTTCTTCTAGTTGCCTAGCCAACTTCAACTGCTCTGGCCATATGACTAAGCATTCATTACCTACATGCTGAGTCTTTCTCTGATATATAGATTCTGCAGGCCTAGCCTTTCTCACCATTTGGGGTTCAAACCCACTAGTACACATTTCTGTCTTTGATGTTCCACCAAAATTCCATTTCCCTTGATTCCTTCTCTGAGCAGGAATATCTTTTCTTGTCATCTTCCCTTGCTCCTTCCTCCATTGTATGGATCTTCCTCTTTCCTCCACTTCTTGTGGTGGCACATGACATGAAAATCTTTCAATACATTATTTGTTTATTTTTATTTTATCATATTTCTGAGTTACCACCCTATTTCACGTTGGTGGTGGGTCCTCCACTGAACGTACATTCTTCTTACTCACAACTGTAGCGCTTCCTCCCTTTTTCTTCCAGATTTTTTCATGTTCTTTATTAGAGGGTGGTTGTGAGTGTGACAGAGGAGGTGATAGATACACCTTTGGTTCACCTCCATGTGATTCCCCTGAGGCTCTAAACCTATTCTCCAACTTTCCACTTTGTATCTCAATTTAAGATTTCTCTTTATACATCACTGGAGTCAAGAATCTCTTTCTCATCTCCTTTTCCTTTCTCGCATTCTTCTTGCTGCAATATCTTGCCAAATGACCATGATTAGAACATATGAAACATCTTCCATTAATGTAATACCTCATTTCATCATCTCTCAGCCGAGATGTTGATGCAGCTTGAGTTCTTCTGACGTTGAGCTCCTGAGCTTCCTGACACATATTCATGGTGTGTCCCATTATTCTACAGTAATAGCATCTAATGAATGCTTTTCTATGAGAGACTCTTCTCTCTAATTTCTCATAACGCTTCTTCTTATTCTCATATTTACCAAAGTTTCTATTTTCACAGCCTGAAATTTATTCCAAATCCTCTGAACAGAATCTTGATGTGTGGCCATGAATCCCACAGAAATAGCACATGTCGTCACTTCTTTTTGTAACAGTCCTCTTAGGCCTATCTCCAGTACCTACATAAATTTCTCCACATCTGGAATTGTTCACAACTCTCTTCTTATCATGCATTAGAGGTGATTCATCAAATCAATTGCCAGTTTTTCCTAAACTGTATGATCTTTGAGATGAGAAAATATTTTTTTGTTTCTCCTTATAAATATCATACTTCCTTTTCATTTTATCATCACCTTCCGAAGGACAATAGAATAGTAAGTGCAGTGCATCCTTCAACTTAGGTTTTCCTTTGTCTTTTGATATCTCCATTTCCTTCTTGGATTTTTCTATCTCTTCCTCTAATTGTTGAATCTTCTTATCTCTTTATTTAAGTTGAGACTTGAGTTCTTTTCTGAGATTCTTCCAGCTACTCAACTCATCTTCTAGTTCCCATGTGAGCTTTTCCACCATGTCACTTTTCTCCTTCACTTTCAATTTTTCTTCTTCAATAGAATCAGAACAACATGCATTCTCTTGTTGTAGTCTTTGATTCTTCTAAACTTCTTTAGACAACTTTGTTGCTAGATCATCATTTCTAGCTTTTATATTCTGAACTTCATCTGACTTTTGATTCTCTTCATAATCACCAGCCTTTTGTTTTCCTTTCATTTTAGCCATCTTTTGTAGTTCTTCACCTTGAGAATCATTCTTCTCCTTTAAGTCAGTAGCCACATCAATAAGCCTTTGATTTAAGCCTCTTAGCTTATTGACGTCAATTTCCAATACTTGGATCCTGATATCTTTAGATTTAACTTCTTCATCCAATTTCTGATCCAATTTCTTTGTCATGTTGACAACATCTACTGGTGGCTTCCTTCTCAAAACTTCTTCATCATCAGTTGTTTCAGTGTCACTTTGATATTCATGTACTTCACTCATTCCAACATCATGATTGAGGGAATCAATCTTTTCCCCATCAGATTCATCCAGACCTTCCTTCAGTAAGCTATTTGATTCTTTTAGTTGAATCACACTTTTTCCATAAACACTTTCGCACTGAGGGATATCTCCTGACTTCTTATTCTTTTTTGATGTTTTTCCCTTTTCCATGGCACACCGAGATAAGAGCAGACACACAAATCAACTACACCAAGTCGTATCAAACAAGTCTTATAAAATCAATCTTCCATCTGATACCAATTTTTAAGACCAATAGGGGCCTATATACCTTGAGAGGGGGGGTGAATCAGGGTATGGATATTATTTTTCTAAGTTCTTCTCGCCCCATTGGATCTTGAACTCTTTATTACAAGGGTCAGTTTGTTTGCACTTGTGTCTTTATTATGATCACTTATTT
Organism: Viscum album; assembly: GCA_963277665.1. Lineage (NCBI taxonomy): Eukaryota > Viridiplantae > Streptophyta > Magnoliopsida > Santalales > Viscaceae > Viscum > Viscum album. The sequence goes on from OY728141.1 coordinate 1,003,159,654, forward strand.
TCTTCTTTATCTGATGATGATGCTTTAAATGTAATGTAGGGAAGTAAGCAGACAGACACGAAGATTTTTACTTGGTTCACCCTCACTGGGCTACGTCCAAGGAGCATACGCCGACAAGTTTCCAGTCATACCAAATTCCACACTATTCTTCACTAGATGTGGATACAGAGGTTCGGGAACAGTCACTATTTCCAAAGCTCACTGCCTTTACAAGGTTTAGGGTCAGCTCACTGGTTTCCCAAGGGTCACTCCCTATTTCTCTCTCTCCAGCTCACTGCCGGTGGAGAGGATCACCTTCTTCTTCTTCCTTTGTTCACTGCTCTTGAAAGAATCCACTCATAGTTTATAGGCTTGTAGGTCTCTTCATTTTCATGAAGGAATTCATCTTCCTATGTATGTAGATGCTCTGTTGAAGTTCAACTTTCACCCGTAGATGAATCTCACTTTGCACCGAAGATATCGGGAAAACTTCCAGCTTCCACGTAGCCCAAAAACATTGATGGGGAATCAACCCTACTTGGCGCGCAAGTCTAAGTCGGCATGCAAGTATCAGCATGCAAGTCACAACTGGTTCGCAGGTCTACCTCAACCACCTGCGCAACACAATATTCTGCAACTCCAAACCTACGTGACTCAATCCCTTTTACGCCCAAGCCAATATTGGCATGAAACTACTAACCAGCGCGCAGCTTCAAACACTGGCGTGTAAGTCCACCTGCGTGACCACACACCACATGCGCGACCACCACACCAGCGCGACAGGAGCTCTAATTTTTCAAAGTGTTGAACTCCGTTGAAAATGAGGAGGGGTGGTCCTGTATTTATAGGCATTTTGAACACCCTACACGATGGTGCGCAAGTCAAACCTCAACGTGAAAGTCACTTGCGTGACCAAACCAATACATGTGTGACCCTTTTTCCTTTGCCGTATTTTGATCTTCTGATCTTGAAAAACAACAGGCGCTCAAGTTCCCAAGCCTTCTAGGCATCAGCGCGCAAGTCTCTTCACGGCTCACAAGTCACCTGCGCAACCACACCAATACCTACGCGACCCTCTTTCCTTTGCCATATTTTGACCTTCTGATCCTGAAAAACATTAGGCACGCAAGTTTTCTCTTCTTCAAGTACAGGGCGTGCAAGTCTCTTTGACAAAACCAATTTTATCCTTTTGTCGATTTTCAGGCCCAAAAATTTGGCAAACACTGGAAAAAAGCACCACCTTGTATCTGTTCTTTTTGTACCGCCTCCAGATCATCCATTCCTTTGTCGACATTCTTGAATAAAACATGGATCATTGACCATAGCTCTTGAACTCAACATGCCACCATGAAATCCCCTTTGTCAACAAATTTATATGTCATGGTTTGCTTTGTCAACAATCACAACACATATGTCCACTTTGTCAACTAACACAATCACCTCAAAAATGCTTCAATAATACCTTGAGGGATTTTTGCCCAACAAAACCATTTTGAAAATGATAAGGGAAATGGAATAAAAAACTTAAAAGATCATTTAGAAAACATTTTTAGCATTTATGAAAAATACAAATTTACATGTCGTTTTTAATGGTAACTTTTAAAAAGGTGATGTGAAAGCTTTTGAAACCCTTTAATTTTAAAAAGATTCTCCAATAATGGATCATTGATAAGACATAAATTGTAGAGACTATTTTTTTCCTTATAAGAATTTGAAATATATCAAGGAATATTTTTGGAGTCAGGCGATGAGATGGCATGAGATTCTAAGACCTAATGATCCCGGGATTGATATTATAAAAAAATATTAATTATATTAATATCATGCATGCATAATTTTTTAAAAATAACAAAATATATCTTGAACGGAGTCTCAAAATCAAAAATATGATACCACGGTTGAATCCGAAGAGTGGGTTTTACCCTAGACACGACCTAAGGTTGGTCGGCGTCGGACGTCCGGTTGAGGCAGTCGTTGACAGGTGCGTTTAATTAAAATAAATAAATTATTTATTTATTTATTTTATTAAATGACTTAATTAAATCATATTTAAAATTTTCATTATAAAAATTATTCAGGGTTAGCCGTATAAACTTTGAGATAATTGAGAGGAGCTCTAAGGATATTCATTGGTGAATCGACATCGGGAAATGATCGGTGATCGGATCGAGGTGGATCGACAGACAGTGGATGCAACGGATCATCCTCATCACTAACAAATGTATTCTTCACCAATGATTGATCCATAATTAAGGTAGGGATCATCAATTGTGGTTTTTTCCTTTGACTAGACGTTTGATGATGGATATTTGATTATCTACTTTTGATCTGCGTGTTCTCACCCTTTGCATGAACCCATTATCGAATTAAATTGTTTTATTAGGTTTATTCTTTCTTATGTCATGATCTCACCTTGGATTCATCGCTTTAAAAAATTTGGTCAAGAATATTTTTCTAATGATTCTTATCACACTTGCTATGGTGTTTTTCCCACATCGTTCTTCATGATCTTCACTATTGGCCTATAGGGTCACGGTTTGACTTTTCCAGGGTTGGTATGAGCATGATCAAACCCCCAGAATCATGGTGGTTGTGATAATGATGATCAAGATGGAGATTTTACAGATGGATCAAGATTTTTTGCAGAATACGAGTGATGATTTCCTTAGATCTGGGATCCGGGATGACCAACATGCGACAAGAGGCATACGAGATGCACGACAGACCGCCACAAGTAATCGGGATCTGATTTATGGCCACCGGAGGGCTGGAATCAATGGTTGGAAGTGAACCCCACCGGTTTCGGGTGGTCAAATGGCGAGAATCGCAGTGGAGAATGTGGATCTCAAATCCACATGAAGAACTTGACTTTCTACAGAAAACATGGCTACACAGCATGTAGTCTTTTGAACACACGTAGTGTAGTACCCCCTAGTTGAGGCGCTAGGGTTTCAAGGAAGACAGGGAACACATGCTATGTTGTTGGTCCCACACACTGTGTGACCCTCCCTACACTACTGGAAAGGTTAGCTTTCCCAACACTTCTATACCAACAGTTCAAAAGAACTGTTGGTATAGATGTCCTTTACCAATGGTTTTAATAAACCGTTGGTAAAGGTGTGGTTAAGGAAGGATTTCCCAACGGTTTGAAGAAACCATTGGAAAATCCATTCTTTTCCCAATGGGTTTTAATAACCATTGGGGAAAGCCCCCCCTAAATTCACTCAAACAGAACCCCCCAACTCCCAGAAGCACTCCATTTCTAGAATCACATTCCCGACTCCCAGAAGCGCCCACCCAGGTGAACCTCTTCCATCCGATCAGCTGCAACTCCCCCATTCAGGTTAGACTCCTTCAACCTCTTCTCGTATTAGCTAAGGATATCCTTCTATTCTCAACATTTCTCTATTTATTTCACTATTTAGAAAGATCACATCGTTTTTTCCTATTTCTAGGGATTTTGGAAAATTTTATGATTCATTACTCCCTTCAGGAATTGTGTAGTCAAATCACTACATCAATGTACACATTGTCCAATTAATGTTTTCATTACACATATACATTTATAAGGGCATGGTCTCTTTCTTGTGTTTTAATTTTAAAGATTCATAGTTATTTTTTTAATCTCAATGCTCCAAATATTACAGATTCATGTATATGAACTCATAAGAAATTGTTTGTAATATTTATTCATAGTATTTCATGAAAATCACTCATTTCATTAAGATCATGTCAAACATGAAGATCTTATTCATATTCATTTTTGTACACTATGCATGTTACATAACAAGTATGTATCATGTTTCTATCAAAATATTTATATATATAAAATGACACATTGTTCACTTATCCTTTTCACAATAGAACATATGGAGTATCTTCTTCAACTTTTCAAAATAGTATGTGGTCCCTAATTATTTTTCATAGAAGAAATAAGAAATACTTAACAGGAACTCTCGGTGGGACCTCTCCTTCTCCCATGTAGTATTTCTTCCTTCTTCATGAAACTAATTCACATAAAACCCTCTTAGATTTTTTCTCTGGAACCATATAAAACCCTTTTATATTTTTTAGTTATCGCTTTAATTTATTATATCATTATATTAAAATGTTATATAAATAGACTGGATAGTTATAGACCTCTCGGTGGTCACCTACATGAATTGTATCTCACACATTGTTCAAGATGCTATTGGGTACCCGGATAAACTACATGATTATATGTTTAGATAAGGGGAATTACCATTTTACAGATGCATGACTACTCACGTGACATAGGATAGAGCATGTAGCAGATGATTGGGTTGTAGCTCAAGAAGTTAGGTCGGATTTTAGAATTTATTGAGCCTCTTGTATAGTACTACTTCCTACTAGTTGCAACTATGTTTTTATTCTTGATACATGACATACATTACCATCATTCTATTTATGATTCTGTTATTAGTTGGTATTACTGATTTGGTTATTTTTATCCATTTCCAATATTTTCCCATTGTTATCTTTCTTCCACTTTTTAACTGATAATATTAAAATTGTGCAACTTAGGTAATGAGGGAATAGTCTCCCCTAGACACACCAAAGGCTCTCACTATTAGTCAATAACATTTGGAATTTTGGTAGATGTGCTTGAGGCTATGTGGTCATCTGGGTTCGGGTCACTAATGAGTGGAGTCCTGGTTTGGGACGTCACAATTCCTGGATATCCTTTTTATAGGTGTTTCTAATCAAATACATACCTATAACTATTGAAGGTCCCTCTCCAAAATCAATTGGTATAGGGTTCAATGAATACAACCTACCAACCTGTGATCTATGGCCCCAAACCTAGGATCCTTTAATCCATGGTTAAGGTGAAACTTGATGAGGTCATAACTACTTTTGATGTGATCCTCATCCTACTCCTCATCCTGATCTCCCTAAAGAAGTTAAAGTATAAAACTCATGTACTCCCAACAAGACCTTTAAGGATTATGTATTCCTTGATCCACTTCCAATATCTTACTAGGCAATCCTTGAATATAGGCATTAGAAATTTTGTATCTTATTTTATTATATACACTGTATTTTGTTGTGTTTCTTAATATGATTCTCATATAGAGTAATGTGTCAGTTATGCTTTTATATAAAGTAAACAATTGTCATTTACCTAAATATTTTTTTGATTGAACTTCAATATTATTGAATTTCTTTGAAATGACTTATTGCAATTTTTTTATAGAATGGATAGAAGTTGGATGTACGAAACTGATCAGATTTCAATCGATTTTCAAAATAATTTGAACATATTTTTAGATTTTTCATTTGATAAGGCTTCAGATAGTGGTCGCATACACTTCCCATGTTCTAATTGTGTTGAAAGACTTTGGTTGAGTCGTGAAGAAGTTAGATATCATATAACCAAATATGGTTTCCAAACAAACTATTATGTGTGGTATCACAATGGAGAGAAAATGGAATCTCAAAATGTTGATGATCCAAATGATAGCACTGAATTGGAGAGTTTGATATATGATAAGTTTCCATTTATTCGGCATCATGAGAAGGAAAGGATGTCCAGCTAATAAGATTTTGATAAAAGTACACATGATACGTCCAATGAAAATGATGATGTTGATAGGGTGAAAAAATTGAATGATGCTGCGACGACTCCAGTATATCGGCAATGTGGTAAAATGAAAAAGTTGGAATTTTTAATCCAATTGTTTCATGGGAAAACAATGTATGGGATTTCAAATACAGCAATTGATTACATTATTACCTTCTTGAAGTACTTACTTCCAAATGATGCAGATATTCCCTCAAACCACTATATGTCATTGAAGTTAGTTGATGAACTTGGATTCTCAAAAAAAAATCCTTGCTTGCCCGAATGATTGCAGCTTATTTTGGGAGTAAACTGCTGAAAGAAATGATTGTATCAAATGTGGAACCTCCCTATGGAAGCCAAAAGATGATGAAACACCATCTCATGTGCCACAAAAAGTAATGTGGAACTTTCCATTGATCCCCAGATTACAGAACCTTTTCATGTCTGATGAAATATCAGTAAAAATGTGATGGCATGACACCGAGAGAAAAAAGAATAATGAAGAGTTGGTTCACCCTGTAGATGGATTTTCATGGCAGAGATTTGATGCTCGATATCTCGAATTTGTAGCCGAAGTGCGTAAGGTGATACCGGGTCTTTCATGTGACGATTTTAATCCATTTGAGCAGATGCTTACTTCACACATCACATGGCCGGTTTTCATACACATTTATAACCTTCCCCCATGGTTGTGTATGAAAAAACCCTACACTTTCTTGAGTATACTGATATCTGTCCCTTATGATCCTGACAATGATATAGATGTATACATGCAACCTTTAATAAAAGAGTTGAAACTTCTTTGGGATGTGGGTGTTCCCACATACGATGCATGTTCGAAAGACATATTTCAGATGTGTGTTGCACTTATGTGGACAATCAATGATTTTCCTGCTTATGCAATGATATCTAGATGGAGAAAAAAGGAAAATAGTCATGTCCTGTTTGTATGAAGAATACTCGATCGAGAAGACTGAAATATCATCGTAGTTTTAGTTTTATGGTACATCGCCGATTATTGCCAATGAACCATCCATATAGAAACAATCGTCGAAGATTTGACAATACCATGGAGACTGACGATCCACCTCAACGTATGTCTGGAATTGATGTGCTTAATGAATTGAAATATTTCAGTTATTCATTTGGGAAGGGTGTAATGAAATCTAGAAAGAGAAAAAATGTTTCCAGTGATACTTGTTACAATTGGAAGAATAAGAGTATATTCTTTGAGTTGTCATATTGGTCAACCAACTTGTTACATCATTGCTTAGATGTAATGCACATTGAAAAGAATATATGTGAAATGTTACTTTCGATTATTCTAAATGTCAAGGGGAAGACAAAATATGATTTATGATCTCGGCGTGACTTGGTAGATTGGGGGATCAGACCAGAATTGTATCCTGTCTGTATCAGTGAAAATAAATGGCAAGTTCCATGTGCTTCTTATGTGATGACACCTGTTGAAAAAAATCAATTTCTGGAAGTGCTAGAGACTACTAAAGTTCCTGATGGCTATTCAATCAATATATCAAAACGGGTCAACAGAAAAGAGTTGAAGTTAAAATATTTGAAGACTCATGATTATCACGTCCTTTTGCATGAGATGATTCCAATAGAAATCTGTCATCTCTTGTCTAATAATGTAAGAGTCTCAGTTATTCGGTTGTGCTATTTGTTTAGAGATATTTGTGCTAATAATTTTTCCAAATCCTTCTTGCAAAAACTATTGGCAGAGACACCATTAATTTTGTGTGAGTTAGAGAAAATATTCCCTCCATCATTTTTTACATGCATGTTGCATCTGACTGTCCATCTTCCGACCGAAATACTTCTTGGAGGACCCGTTGCTTTTTGTTGGACATATCCAACTAAAAGAAACATGTACACATTGAAATAATATGTTCAGAACAGGAATTATCCCAAAGGTTCTATTGTGAACAATTACTTGGCTCAAGAATGTATGGATTTCTTCTCAATGCATTTTTCTGATCTTACTACGAGAATAAAAAGACCAATGAGAAATGAAGAAGAACAGTATGAGCAAATTGAACCCAGTTTTCCATCACTTCCTCAGACAGGAGGAATTCCGGGATCATATACATTGACGACATTAAGCCTTGAAGAGCGAAAGATGGCACATCGCACAATGTTGTTCAATTGTGATTTGTTCGGTGAGTATATCAAGTAAGTAAATTGTACATGTATCTCTTATCTTATCTCTTGTAATTTTATATATTTGTTAAACTATTATTATTTTTATCTACATGGAACATAAAGAATTGATATATAGAAAGCATCGTTCTTTATCTTTGATAAGGAAAGAGACTTTGCATAGCAAAGGGTTTTCTGCTTGGTTGAAATTGAAGGTAAAAATATTTTTGTAATAACTAAATAAAAATAATATTTAATTAAGTTTACTATTTATTTATATTTCAGGTATCGAGTTTGCCTGCAGACTCTATTTCTGAGGAAATAAGAGTTTTGTCTTTTGGTCCTAATACTATGGTTCGTGCTTGTAAATCACTTGTAATCAATGGATACAAATTTATTATCATTGAACGAGTAAGGAACATGGGAACACAACATGATGGTGTTATACTAACTGCCACAAAAGACTGTTATGTCAGTTCATCGGATAATAGACCTCGTTCTGAAAATGTAGCTTATTATGGAGTCGTGGAGAAAATAATAATTTTGGATTATTACTCGCATGGTCGAGTCACGATGATGAAATGTCAATGGTTTGATTCAATGATGAGTCAAGGCACCTTTATTTATGATTGTGGATTTCGAGTTATTAACAAGACTCGCACTCTTTCCACTGATGAACCATATGTATTGGCATCAATGGTGAAACAAGTTTTTTATGTCAAAGATCATCATCATCCTAAATTTGGTGTAATTATTGAAGTAAATCCCAGACATGTTTTTGATGATGGTGATGATGAAGTTGACACTATCCCTAATGCAATTAGAAGCAATCCGTTTATTACTTATGATGACTCCAATAGCTCAATTGTCAGAGTTGATTGTGAACCCGAAGTTGTGGTGGGAAATATATAGAATCATACAGTCGTGTTCTCACCTACATGTTTCACCTACATCATTCAGAGTGTGTATCCTAGTACTTACCTTCAAACCACCATAAATCTTCTGTTTCTTTATGTTTTTTTTATCATAATGGTTTTTCTATATTTTGTTTTTTGGGTTACACATTAGTTATCTATTTCTAATTACATCCATATTTGTTTTCATTGCAGTAAATGACACCAATTGAAGAGATGCGGCGGAAAAAAAGATGATAGAAAATAATTGTTGCATGACACAGATGGGCATTCCTCCACTCATCCCTGTTTTGAGTATTTTATTTCAAATATATATATTTCAATAACTTATAATATCACGTGTTTACTTTTGTGTTAAACTTTTTTTCAGGATCCACCCCCTAGACGAGAGATATCTGATGAAGAGCCTGATATTTCTCCCAGTACAGAGGATGGTGGTAGGAGGGGGGGTGGTGTTAGAGTTAGATGACCATCTGGTGGTCCCGGTACTGAGGTTGGTGGTACAAGGGCTCGTGGTGCAAGAGTTAGACGATCCACTGGTCGTACTCGATTGGACTATTCCCCTACCACAGACATAACTTCTATGCCCCATGGGACATTTTTGACGTGTATGAGTCAACCCCTCATCAATCTGAGACGCGGTGTGGCTGGTACCACTCTAAATGTCTCTCTTTTGTTTAAAAAGGACATCATTTTAAGTGAAAAAAACAACTGGCATACGGAAAACCAACCAAACGCATTCGGATTGTGTTGATACTTTAGGAAAACGATCCATGGGACATTTGTGACATGTAAGAGTAAATCCCATGTCAATCCGAGGCACGGTGTGGCTGGTACCACTCTAAGTGTTTCTCTTTTGTTTAAAATGGACATCATTTTAAGTGAAAACAACAACTGGCATACGGAAAACTGACCAAACACATTCAGATTGTGTTGATACTTTAGGAAAATGATCCATGAGTTATATGTGATGTGTACGAGTCAAATCCGCCTCAATCTGAGGCACGGTGTGGCTGGTACCACTCAAAGTGTCTCACCTTTATTTGAAATGATCAACATTTTAAATGAAAACAACAATTGGCATACAGAAAACTGACCAAACACATTCATATTGTGTTGATACATTAGGAAAACAATCTATTGGTCATTTTTGATGTGTACGACTCAACCCTACATCAATCTGAGGTGTGGTGTGGCCGGTACCACTCAAAGTGTCTCACTTTTATTTGAAATGGACAACATTTTAAGTGAAAACAACAACTGGCATACGGAAAACCAACCAAACGCATTCATATTATGTTGATACTTTAGGAAAACAATCCATGGGACATTTGTGATGTGTACGAGTCAACCCCACATCAATCCAATGCACGGTGTGGCCGATACCACTCTAAATGTCTCTCTTTTGTTTAAAATGGACATCATTTTAAGTGAAAACAACAAATGGCATACGGAAAATGGACCAAACATATTTGGATTCTGTTGATACTTTAGGATAATGATCCATGAGTCATTTGTGATGTATACGAGTCAACCCCGCCTCAATCTGAGGTGCGGTGTGGCCGATACCACTCAAAGTGTCTCTCTTTTGTTTAAAATGGGCATTGTTTTAAGTAAAAACAACTGACATACAAAAACCGACCAAACATATTTGGATTGTGTTGATGCTTTAGCACAACAATGCATGGGTCATTTATGACATGTAAGAGTCAACCAAGCCTCAATCTGAGGCCCAGTGTGGCCGGTACCACTCAAAGTGTCTCACTTTTATTTGAAATGGACAACATTTTAAGTGAAAACAACAACTGGCATACGGAAAACCAACCAAACGCATTCAAATTGTATTGATACTTTTGAACAACGATCCATGGGTCATATGTGACGTGTACAAGTCAACCCCGCCTCAATCCGAGGCACAGTGTGGAAGGTATCACTCTAACTGTCTCTCTTTTTTTAAATGAATATCATTTTAAGTAAAAAAACTGGCATACAGAAAACCAACCAAACGTATTCAGATTGTGTTGATACTTTATCACAACACAACGATCCATGGTCCAGCCTCACACAATCCACTTATCATGTGAGGAACTCCTACCCCTATTCTAAAACACATGACTTTTAATACGCCAAGGACAACTATATTCCCTAAGTCACACAAGCTCATTGATACACACCCATTATCATCATCACTAAGTTCAAAGACACCCGCCCTAAACCATGGGACATTATATTTGTGTTTGGTTGAATTCATTTATTCATTTTCTTATTTTGGGTTATTAGCTTCTAATTTCCGAATTCAATCATGTATATGTTAGAAAAAATGCAATTTTTTATGTATTATTAATTTTGTATCACATATGATTACATATTCAGTTTTTAATGTATTGTATTCATAATTGATTATTAAATTATTTATCCTTCTAATTATCAGTTTTTAATTATGTATAATTATTATGTATTGTATTGTATTCTACATTTACTATTGTACAATTCACACAACAACACAGCAGCACACACAGCAGGTTGCTGTGTGAATTGTACAGCAAATCCTATACCAACAATTTTAAACCGTTGGTATAGGTTTTGTATGTATTTTTTTACCAACGATTCTGAACTGTTGGTAAAAAACCTTTACCAATGGTTGAAACCGTTGGTATATGGGTGAATGGAAGACTATTAAAAGATATACCAACGGTTTTGAAACCGTTGGCATATGTGTTGTATGAGAACTCTATACCAACGATTTTATTAAACTGTTGGTATAGAGTAGATTTCTACACATATACCAATAGTTCATCTCAAACCGTTGGTATATGTCTACTATCATGGCTTACTGGGCTACAGTTTCTAAAACGGTTGGTATAGTTTATTCCAACGGTTCTCCACCCTATACCAACTGTTTTCAACTGTTGGTATACCTTAAATTTCCAGTAGTGCTAGGTGGTTGAGCGTGTGCCAGCTGCACAGGGCTAGGATCCGTGCGGGAGCACACGTTGTGTACTCTGGGAGTACACAGGCATGTGTCAATACCCAGGAATGGCCAGTTATACAGCATGGCCTGACGAACATGGGCACAACCAAGAGCACACAGGTGGGCCCCGAGTGGTCGAGACACGCCATGTGGGCCCCGTAAACACCGTGTATGGTGACATGGCCACCAATCCATGTCCAGAGGAAAACAAAACCAAGAAGGGGAGCGGGACCACACATCATGTGGACCCATTACATGTTGGATACTCCCTTTTTTATTAACTTCCACCTTTTGTATCACCTTCATATGGACTCGGATTTTGGCTCGCGAGTAGTCTATCCTGAGAAATTTTCTTCATAGAATGCAATGGTAGCTTTGATAGTGGCTTTCGAGATTCAACTTAGAATAATTTGAGCGTGAAACTTCTTTAGATGATGCTTGACAATTACAATTATCGAGTAGGATCATCAGAGAGAGGTCAGGGTTGGCAACCCCCTGTCGTACCAGGATGTGGTTCCCCCATACTCGCACTAGTTTGAGTGGCACCTCCTGGCAGATTAGGGCATGGGTCATCAACCTATTGAGTGCCACCCCCCCTAAGGACTAGGGTTTGGTTCCTCTACCTATTAAGTGGCACCCCCCTGATGGACTAGGGAATGGGTCATCTACTTACTGAGTGGTACCCCCTAACAGACTAGAGCATGGTTCCTCTACCATCTGAGTGGAACCCCCCCCCCTTTGATGGACTAGGGTATGGTTCCTCTATCTACTGAGTGGCACCCCTGGCACATAGGGAGTGGGCCCTCTATTTAGAGATTGTTCCCCCTCAACCATGTCAAACAATGGCAAGGTGTGGGTCCTCCACACAGTTACTTATTCAGACACATGAGATGCTGGGCATCAGAGATGAACTTCATAGAGCTGTTGGAAGACTCATTGACCTAGTCTGGGTTGGGAAATGGGGATCCACTTCTCTCTCATCTAGGTTTCTTATATGATAATATATATTTGTGTTGTTGGGTTTCGTTTCCCACTTTCTTTGGGTTGAGGTGACAACTTATATTATGTCTTCTATTACTCCCTCTTCAGTTTTCAAGGTGTCCTACTGGTTATATATATAATCACCCTTGTATGGACTTTTCCTGCATGTGTCATGTCTTATGCAGACGATGGAAAGATCAACAGTAATTTCAGAGGAGCATAGGGATACTCTAGTGCATTGACCACGTATGGTGGTCAGGTCTTGGAGATCAGAAGTCAGGCTCTCGCGGCTATTCTCTATTCCATTTATTGTCAGGTTGGGACATCTTTTCTTAGTGGGTGTGTATTTTTTCCTTTACATTTTGGATTACACTTTCACACACTTTTGTACTCCCTAGAGGTTATTACATGCATGTTTTTTACGCTAGATGTTACTATTTTTTATTTTTATTTCACCGTACTTCTACATGAAGATGGTTGGGTGCGTGCATACATGTACTTTAGGCAAATGCCTCCCATTTTAGTTATGTATTCTCAGTACTTATCATCAGCCTCTGCCTATGAAGTTGGGATTGGGGTTATGGTGGCCCGGTCTTCTGCCAGCTAGGTGGGCCTCGGTGGGTCGGGTTGTTACAAAAAGATTATCATAAAGAAATGAAGAGAGGAAAACAAAACATATGATAGTGAAATGAAAAAAATCCTTTTATTACTTTCAAAATACCTTTGTTTAAAACTCGCATTATAAGATGAGTAACAAAAAATTCATTTGTATTCAAATTTCATTTTCCTAAAGAGGATTATAAAATTCCATATAATAAAATATTAGGGTGGGAGAACCCAAGCATGGAAAAGAAAAGTTCAATATGAAACATTATAACTTAGAGAAATGATATATGAGTTATCAATATCTCTTATGGGAAACATACTCCATGAAATATGAAACATTTGAAAATAGGTTTATGTGGTAAAAATGTAAACAATGAGATAATACCAAATAATACAATCAAAGGGAAGAAGTAACCAAATTATATGAAATAAGTTCAAGTTAACAATAATATCTCAATGGATGAAAATTGAGTTACTAAAAACTCTTAAGACTGGGGTAACACTTGAGTCAAAAGACATTTGAAGAAAAGAACTTGATATTACTTAGTTTATCCCTTGAATTAAAGGAAATAAAGTATATAACATTCATGAGATAGTAAATCAATAGAACATCATACAAGGGAAACATGATGCATAACATGTAACATGTCTCAAAGAATTGGTATTGAGACCAAGAAAACTCTTGCAACTTGAGTAACACTTCAATCAAAACCCTTTGAAAGAGAGGCCATGTAATTGAACTAAAAATATCATGATTAAAATATAATTCATGATATGATATCTCAAATAGTTAGTATATACACCACATAAATGAAATTAGGTTCATAATATCAAATTTGTTTCAAAGAGATGAATTTGAGACAAAAACCCTTGCCTTGATCCTCACCCATTATGCACTTGCACCAAACATCTTGAATAATTAAATTAAGTTCATTAAATAAATACCTAAGTAAATTATTCATAATTATAAACGTTTATTATCCTCATTTACAATCATTATATACATATAAATATTAGTCATTTTTACCTATTTTCAACACTAGGTGTAAGCAATCTTTAACATTTTGAACTAGTTTTGTAAAAAATGGTGTTGGTGTCTATTATTTTTCCAAAGTATATCATTCTTAGATCGTCTAAGGTACTATAATATATGTTTCATGATAGTTATAAATGTATAATTCCATACCAGGATAGTTTTGGTTACAAACCATGAAGATGAAATCAACAATGATCATGTTTCGATGATTCTAAACTAACAAAAGTTGTTTTCTTAATTAATGAGTTAAATGTTGATATAACCTTACCAAAACCAAAAACAAAACATTATTTATATATTTATATCATATTATACTAGTAAATAAGTTCTCATAGTCATTCGTGATATAAATGCATAGTATTGTTCAAGGAGGCAGTCAAACCAACCCAAACATGAACCTACCATGATTAATAAATGATTATGAGGTGGTTTAGTTGTAATATCATTATATCAAAAGCATAATGATCTTATTTAGTGTTTATTAGTGTGATGTATCAGAATTTCAAAGAAGTATAAAGAGGAGATAATTTATATAAAGTCGTTACTTAGAAAGAGATCATTTTCCGCTTAGTTCGCTTGTTTTAAACAATTGAATTAAGAATAATCGTTTGTTGGTCATATCATTAATAGGTTCTCAAAATTTTCATACCACAACCTTAATGATATCATGAACATCATATGTATCCTTTAATGACCAGCCATGAAAAGAAAAACGTAAATCAATCATTCTATGGATGCGTTAATTCACACGTACGCATGGTTGACAGTTTCATTTTCCATAGAATGAGAGAAATTAGTAGTATGGTTTAATGTTTCAGAATCATAAACATGATATAAATATCATGTTTGTTTATTAAATTTCTCTTTTTAAGACTAGCCTTGTAAGGTGGTGAAGGAAAACAAAACACATTACATCATGGATGCGGTAGTCCGCACAACGCATTGATGACAATTTCGCTTTTCTTAATATAAAAGGGAAAACATGATCAATGGCTTTTCTCATAGAATAATAACATTCAATATATAACGAATACTGATGTCATTACATAAGGATTTGAAAATTAGAATAGGAAAATAGATTTTTAATATTATTAACTAATCTAATTCATATTTCCTATTATTTACTAATTAAATTAGCATTAATCAATTATTCATATCAAATATATTTTATCATTATTAATCACAAGTTTCTTGAAATAGAAATGTATATCACATAAAAGGTAATTTTTCAAAAAATAATTTTCTAAACATTAAATGATCTTATTAGTCATTTTAGATAAACTAATTGAATTTCATTCGTATTAAAAGTAGCATTTGTTTTATTTATACTGAAGTTCTCGGGTCAATGTGAATCACTAAGAGGGGGAGGGGTGAATCGGTGATCCCTTTAAATATTTTTACTAATTTATTCTTTTCAATTAAGCATATATGGATGGTTAAAGCCCTAATCCACTCTTCTTATGTCTCTCATCCTTACCTAGAATGATGTTGTAAATGTAAAGCCACTGAACACAAGGATTTACAAGGTTTCGTTCAAAGACCTACTCCTTGTTGTGTTGGTTATTCTCCCCAACACAGATTATCCACTATAATCTTATTATCAATTACAATGGTTGATACAGAGTCCCATTATATCTCTCCTGAGTCCCACAGGAGGTTCTTTATACTGCTTCCCACAGTGTTACCAGGGTCCCACTGAAGTCTTCTTCTCCTCCCGGAATCACACAGGGTTCTTCTAGCTTTTGAGTTACACGAGCAGCTTCCTTCTTTGTTCTTTCTTGATTCACTGTAGATGATCTTCTACTCTTCCCACACAGGCTTGCTGAATCACACTTGTCTGTGTATCTCTTCAAGAATCTTCAACAACCTTTGGTAAGGTCTGTTGGCCTTGCTCAATAATTCTGATCACCTTTGTGATCAGCCCTTAGTGCAACAATGCTTAGGAAATTCTTTCTTATTCTGATGAAGACCCAACTTCACTTATGTGTGTGAAAATGGTACACACAACCTCTTCAAGAATTCAAGAATAATTCTAAACAATATCGTCTCTGTCTGCCTTCTTGGATTCTCAAATATTGTCAACTCAGATACAAGATCTTCTTTTAATTCTGTTTGGCTTCGGTCTCAATACACATTTACTTCATGCATGGATTGCATGGCATCCAAACTTCTTGTTTTGGGATATATCAATGAATTATTACACGTGTATGATTGCATGCATGCATATTATATTTCTTGTAAACCCAAACACACACAATTCACTTAAATCAATATTTCAGGTTCAATGTGTGTGGGTCGTGCTTTTGCACATGTTCTATAAATTCAATCCCTTCCCCCTTATGTGTGCATGGACATGAATGAATGCATGCTCTCTTACCTTGCTTCTTGCACACACACTTCCTCTTATTTTCCTCACTTAATATCACACACACTTTCTTTCCTTTGGTTCATTGCACACACACACTTATTATCTAGTTTAGGTTCAATATAAGTGTGTGTTTCTTCAAACCCGAATGGGTGTATTCATTTGTGTGTGTTATTTCTTATTTCTTCCTTCTCCTTCTTCACACGTGCACTCACTATTAGGGCTTCTTCAAATCATGCATTTGTATGCATATGTGTACGGATCTTCTTCTCTTCTTAAAAAGCTTTCATGCATGTATGTGCATGCAAGAGTGCATACCTCTACACGCATTGCTCTTCTCTCCTCCTTCAGTGGTTCGGTCTTCTTCAAATGCAAACTCGAGGAGCACGGTGCTTGTTTCTTCACAAAAAGGGTACGTGTGGATCTTCTTCATAGAACCAGTAAAGGTTTGTAGTTCTATCTTTGTGAAGCACAACAAGGGTGCAAGTGCGCCTATTGCGTACCAACGGGATGCTCCTCAAGAAACACCAGCAAGGGTTCAAGAGAACTTGTCATGTGTTTGTGTTACTTCTTTGCACAGAGGTTGTGGATTCTTCTTTGCGAGATGGCTTCAAGAGTGCGTAGTGTTGGATTGGTGTTGCTCGATCCGGTTGGGCTGAATGCTTGTGGCCCGCAATGCTGACCACTGTAGTGGAGCTGACCGATCGACACCGACAGACACTGTAGCGGTGCAGACTTCGGGGTCAACAGTACTGTAGTGCTTTTGACTTCCAACCGGCAGACATTGTAGCACTTTTGACAAAGTGATCCACTGATCACTGTTGCAACGTGGACTACTATTCAGAACAGTGGACCGTCTTCTTCATATGTAGCCCATTTTCGGGCTAGGGTTTCTGATTGAAATCCTCTGTAATTTGCTGCTCCCGATTAGTGAAAATTCTGCCTCTCCCGTGGACGTAGGGATTATTCCCGAACCACGTAAATCTCCGTGTTCTTTATTGTTTTTCCTTTATTTTGTTTTCTCATTTTCTGTCGTTGTGTCTCCCAACGATTCCGTAACACGAATATCTTGAACATAACACACACAACCAAAAATGCATAGAGGCAAAGAACGAGGTGATGTTGTTGGAAATAAATAATTGAATGGTGTCTCCCCCTAAATAATAGACAATGGAAGTCTTTTGATAAGATAAGTGGTTGCGGGAAGGGTATCTCCCAAAAAATGGTCAGAACTTTCTTCTAAAATAAAAGTGCATGACCAACTTCTAACAAATTACGGTTCTTTCATTCTGCAACACTATTTTGTTGAGATGTATTAGGACAAGAAGTTTGATGGATAATTTCATGATCATCAAGAAAAGATTGGAAAAGTTCGGATAAATATTCACAACCATTGTCAGAACGCAAACATTAAAGTTTAGCAAAAAACTGGGTGGTGATTTCTTGATAATAGGAGCGAAACACGGTAAAAATTTCAGAAATATTTTTCAACAGATAGACCCAAGTCATTCATGAAAAATAATCGATGAAAGTAACAAAATATTGATACCCCAGTTTAGATGGACAAGAACTGGGTCCCCATATATCAGAATGAACCAAATGAAAAGGAGTGGATGCACGGGGGATTGCTCGGAGAGCATAGGTGACCCAATGATGTTTTGCGTAATGAAAAGAATCAGAATTAAAAGGAATAATAGGAACCAACCTTGAAAAAAGTTTCTGAATAATGGGGGTAGATGGATGACCAAAGCGATAATGAAGTTGGAGGGCAAGAGTAGAAGTGGCAGAACGGGAGAGAGTTGGGGCTGAGTCAAGCGCCTACACACCACCCTGTAGGCATCCATTACCAAGCGCCTGAGTCGTCGAATGATCCTGAAAGATGACCAAAGTAGGTGAGAAGATGGTTTGGCACTATAAATCAGCTGTAAGTTTACTAAAAGATAGTAAATTAAATGGACTGTCGGGAACAAAGGCAACGACATGTAGCGTTAATCCAGACATAATTTTACAACTCTCATAACCAACAATCTGGATTGTCTGACCATCAGGCACAATAATATTACCTCTGGTTGAAGTCGAGCGATAAGACTGAAGAACACTTGCACCCCCAATGATATGCTCTGAGGCACTAAAGTCAAGAACCCATGAGGTGGACCGCTGGGATAGACACGCTGCTGGAGGATCGCCATGAGCAACAGTGGCGTTCGATGATGTCATAGGGTGATAGAAGACCAAAAGCAGAGGGTTGTTGAGTGTTGAATATGCACGTTGAGAAGATGTTGAAGGTGAACAAATGGTAGACAAGAGGTGCTAAGTCGTTACCCACTACAATCAATCATGGCAGAGGAATCCAGGACAGTAGGTGTTGAAAATGCACAATAGCCAGAACACCAGGGTATCAATTAGGTCATAGAAGAAAGAGTATCGTAAGTGGCAGAGGGTCGCAGTTGTGAAGTTTGGAGCATCGCATAGGGAGAGGCGATCGGCTGGATGAGTCACACCGAGAGAGGCAACGGTTTGGGGGGTCGCTGCACAAGGAGGGGTGATCGGCAGGAGGGATCAGCGCACAAGGAGGGGCGATCGCACTTGGAGAGGGGACGAGCATGGGGTTGTGTCGTGTGGGGAGGGGTGACACTGATGGGTGTCGTCGCACTGGGAGGGGCGACGCACAGGAGGCTGTCACACAGAGATTCGTCACGGAGGGAGCCATCGCACAGGGAGGGACCATCGCGCTGTAAATGCAGACACGCACAGGGAGGGACCGTCGCGCTGGAGATGCGGTCATCGCGCAGGGGGTTAGCACGAAAGGAGTTGTCACGCAGGAGGTGGGACGTGCCGGGAGGGGTGATGGAAAAAGAGAGGCATACACTAACCTTCCTCTAATACCATGTTGAAATGGAAACCGTACCTCACAATGAGGTAGAATGTTTTACTTATAGATGAGAAAAGGAGTGCAATAGATAACTCACACCGATGTAGGACACGAATATTAAAAATATCTAATACACTTAACATGAATCTTCTGAACTTGCATGAAATTTATCAAGAATCTATTTCAGAAACAAGGAAAAATAAGAATCTTCAACTTAATGGTTCTTCGCTTGATAGCCTCAATGCAAATGAAAACAAACTCCGTAAGGTTGAACTTTATCATGTTACATAAAAAATCCAAAACATGTATATCCTTGTTGGAGTGTGCGTCCCACATCGAACGTTGGTGTTTTTTCGTCTTTATATTTCCCTATAAATAAACACCAAGACCTCTCTTAAAAGGAATCTTGAGTATTGGTTCCACCATCTTTATCATTCTACATGGTATCAAAGGAGGTCTAACCCAAACCCTCCCCGTCCCGTTTCTCTCCTCTTCAACTAGGGGTTCACCCTATATTTTCTGCTCCAAGAGGGGAAGTGGCCCCCCATGGCTAGCAGGCCCTCGTTTTCTGTCGTCGCCCCTTACCCGCAACACCCCTGAGCGTCGGCCCTCTCAACGCGATGGCTCCCAGCTAGTTTGCACTCCATCTCCTATGTGTCGTCTCCTGTGCAACGCCACCTCCTCGTCGCGTCGCCTGTCCGCCAGGACTCGTACCCCGCCTCGTTGGCCACCTCCAGCGCGACGGCTCCTGGCCAATCCACTTCATTGTCAGCCCCTGCTATTCTGCGTGCGAGGGAATCTCCAGCGCGCCGCTACCCCGCGCGACGACCAGCGGTCGATGGCCCCAACTCCCACTCGTGATCCCTCCCTCCGCGACATCACCTTCGACAAATCTTCCATTCTTGCACCTCGTCTCCCCTGCGTTGACGTCGAGCCACCCCCATCCTCCGCTGCAGCCTCCGGCCACCCCCCCCCCCCCACCCGTGGAAAATCCCTATGGCAGATCCTCCTGGGTAGCGTCGCCCCCTCCGACGCTCCTCTTGGGTCGCCGGTGTCATTTGCTCTCGTCGGCCCCGACCGCGAGGCTCCTCCGTTGTGCCCCATCAGCCCTCGCGGCTCCTCCATTTCCCCTGACGCTGGTTCTCCTGCAAGGCAGCCCCTTCGTCGGCCTTCCCACATGGCACCCCTACGCTTATGTGGATTTCTTGGCGCTCCGTCGACCAGCCCCGCCTGTGCGGCTCTCCTGACGCTCTGTCGTCCGACCCCGCCTGTGCAGCTTTCTCAGCGCTTCGTCATCTGGCCCCGCCTGTGCGGCTTTCCCGGCACTCTATTGAGCAATCCCGCTATTGCCGGCTCCTCTGCGACTCTCTCGGCACCCCCAACAATCGGCCCCGCTTGTGTGGCTTTTTCGGTGCCCCGATGACCGACCCCGCCTGTGCGGTTTTCCCGGCGCCCCAACGACCGACCCCGCCTATGCGGCTTTCCTGGAACCCTGACGACTGGCCTCGCCTATGCGACGACCAGCCCCACCTGTGCGGCTTTCCCGGCACCCTGTCGACCGGCCCCACCTATGCAGCTTTCCCAGCGCCCCGTCGATCGGCCCCGCCTGCGTGGTTCCTCTGTTGCGCCTCGACTACTTGTTGCACCACTGATGTAATCCATCTATTTCAGGGACATCTTTCATCATCCAATATTTTCATCTTGAGGGGAAGCTGCAATCGAGAATGATTTCTTTTTGTTTCGTCTTGTTTTGTAATCAAGTTGGGTATATCCAGTTTGAGGGGGAGTGTTTGTGGTGTTTCTTGTTTTCCTTGTTTGCTTTGTTTTCTTTAATTATATATTCAAGCTAGGTAGACCTAGCTTGAGGGGGAGTGTTGGAGTGTGCGTCCATCGGATGTGAGTATTTTGTCATCTTTATATTTGCCTATAAATAAACACCAAGGCCTCTCTTATGAGGCATCTTGGGTATTAGGTCCACCCACTTTATCATTCTAAAATTATGAAGTTTGAGAATATCCCGAACTCCTTTCCTTGGGATAAGATAATTTTGCATCCATATTGAAGTGCCCAGATCAGTGTGAATCACTGAGAGGGGGAGGGGGTGAATCAGTGATCCCTTAAAACTTTTTACTAATTGATTCTTTATCAATTAAACCTCTATGGCTGGTTAAAGCCTCGATCCACTCTTCTTGTATATCTCATCCTTTCTCGGATAATGCAGTAATGAAAAGGCACAGGACACAAGGATTTACAAGGTTCGGCACCAAAGGCCTACATCCTTGCCATGCTCTCCCAGCATGGATTCTCCATTATAACCTGTTAAAATTACAATGGTCGATACAGCTTCCCACCGTATCTCTCCTGAGTCCCACAGGAGGGTCTTTATACTGCGTCCCACAGTGTTACCAGAGTCCCACTGGCCTGCTCCAGAATCCCACTGAAGACTTCTTCTCCCTGAGTCCCACAGGGTCTTCTCTTGGCTCCTCGAGTCACACGAGTAGCTCTTCTTCACTTTAAGTTCTTCAAGTATCCTCAGCAGCCTGGGATAAAGGCTGCTGGCCTTGCTCTTCTTCTGATCACTTGTTGTTGATCAGGACTTCTCGTCTTGCTCAGGCTTTATCACCTTCTTCTAAGGATGACATGGCCTTCACTCTTCAACTACTGAATACTCAGACAACTGAAATCTTTAACTTTGGTCTGGTCCAGTCTCAGTTCACTTCAACATCCTGCACTGAGTGCATGGCAACTCTTCAAGATCTTCAAGTCTTGGACTCCTCAGATGCACACCACTGATTTAGCACTGTTCACGTGTGCACGTGCATGCATGCATGCATGCACTTTCCCTTTCCTCTTCTTGGTGCAGTAGACCCACAAAGGGTGTAATCAATTATAGCACACACCTTCTCACTTGAACTTCACACTTTTTGTTCAATGTGTTTACACACTTAAAGTGTGTTCTACTTTAGTGTGGGTCACTCCTTCTTCTTCTTCTAATGTGTATACACTCCTCTTAGAGCACACACATAGGTTCGGCCTTCTTTGTCACTTGTTCATGTACACATAAATTCTTCATTTTGTACACACTTGATCTTGGCCTACTCCTCTATTCTTGCACACACTTGGGCCGTAGGTGGTTCTTCAAGTTTGCATACACACACAAATGTGTGGTCTTCACTTCACCCACTTGCACACACAAGAGGCAAGGCCTCGGCCTTCTTTGGCACACACACAAAGTGTGGTCTTCCACTTCACTTGGCACACAAGGCACTAAGGCTCGGCCTTCTCTTCCCTTCTTGCACACACACCCGAACACCTACTGCCCTTCTTTGCACTTAGCACACACACGATGTGTTCTTCAATATGGGCACACACACAAGGGCTACGGCCACTTGTTTTCTTTTTGCACACACCAATGTTTAGGGCCTCCTTCTCCTTTTGCACACCCCAAAGGCTACGGCCTCTTCTTCAAATGCACACACAAGAGGTGGCCTTCTTAGCACATGCAAAACTGTAGGATCCTCTTACTCCATTTGCACACACACTGCCCACGGTGGTTCTTCAAATTTTGCACACACACACTGTGTGTAAAACACAACCCGAACTCCCTGTCTCAAATGAAGGCGCGCAAGGGGTGCGGCCCTGTTCTTCCCTTCACAGCCGTGACTGTCCCACTGACCGTGGGTCGCGCAAGCCACAGGTGCAAAGCACCGCGGGCGCGCAAGTGCAAACCGCACAGGGTATAACACCGCGGGTGCGCAAGCGTGTCAAGGACACCTTGGCCGCACTAGTGCAAACCGTGCAGGAGGCACGGTGCACAGAGGGGGCGCGCAAGTTGGCGCTGCCCTTCCTCCTCTTCTTGTCGCGCAAAGAGGTTGCGCGCAAGGAACTTCAGCCGCACAAAACTTTGCGCGGCGGCTTCTTCTTCGCGAGGCAAAGGCACACGCGGGACGACAGGTCTTCAACAAAACTTCAGAAAACAGCACAGAGGGCTCGGCCTCATTTTTATAGGCAGAGGATCCTCAAAACATCCGCGTGGGATAAATCTCAATTCCCCGAAATATTCGGATCTTCAAGATTTTTCCAAATCTTGAACTTTCTCCTCGGTTTACCGTGGGCTCTTTTATTATTTTCTTCCTCCTCGTGCATGCGATTTATAACGCATGCACGGCCTCTGTTTAAACCCAATCCATGCATGCATAAACACCCCAAATCCTCGGCAGATTCTCTTGCCTCGGCCTTCTTCGAATTCTTCCAAACATAGCATGCAAGCCAATTTTTAGGCATGGATCTGTTCAGTGTGGCCAGACGAGCCGAATGGAGGTCTCGGTTTCGAAAATGGTGGCCGGGAACCCGAAATAGGTCGTCGGGAGTGCTCTGGTTCAGCGGCTGCTCGCGGGTGGCTTCGGCTCGGGCTCGAGGAAGGAGATGAGCTACGGCCGTCGGATCAGGCGATGGAGATTCATCGGGCGGCCTGGATTAGATCGCGACGCCGCGGATCAGATGTGCGGCGCAGATCAAGCGCGCGATGAGACGGACGGCGGAGATTTGCTCCCAGTGAAAAATACGCGTCCCACATCGAAACGGCGCGGGATTTTGCCGCGGCTTATAACCCTGGCGCTGCCTCAACCCGCCAGTTGAAAGATATGAAGACACTGCTGAAGAATTGCAAAGAAGCCTTTCTGAGAAAGAAATCTTTAAAGTTATAATCAAAGATGTTTACCATGCACTGGAGAAGAGACATAGAGTATCAATGGTTGTTAAAGATGCTCAACTTGAAGACAAAGTAAAACTGGTGAAGGAGCTGAACAATTCATTGCAAGAATTAAAGAAGGTGCATGAAGACCAGATGAAACAACTGGTGGAGAATTGGGAAGGAAGGCTAAGAACTGTTGAGGATGAGAAGAACTCCCTTAACATGAAATGCTTAGAACTAGAGGTGATATTGACAAATCAGCAATCACCTAAAGCCAAAGCCTCCCAGTCAACTGAAAGAAGAAATGTTGCTACTCAAGTGAGCTTTGAGAAGGATGATTCTAAAAGCAAGACATCCTCTAGTGAAAGTGCAACAACTTCTAGAAAGAAGGTACCATCCATACCATCTTGTACTGATGCTTCTAATTGTGTTTCCACAAAAAGTGCAGGATGGAAAAATAATTCCAAACAAGTATGGATGAAGACAATGAAGAAAGAAAGCTCTCCTGAAGTAGCACAACAATTCAAGACAGGTACCCAACAATCAGAAGGAATCAAGAGGTCAAGATTTGTGGGTCAATGTTGGTGTTGTAACAAGTATGGGCATTGTGCAAAGGATTGTTGGTACAATCCACTGAATGCCAAAGCACAGAGGAAGCCCATGCCTAGGGGGAGCAAGCCAGAAGGAAAGAAGCAACATCCACAGGTCCAGAGACATCTGTTTACTGCTAATAGATTTGGATTACTTGACAACATCTGGGATGATTGCAAAAGTGGTCAAATAGATACATGTCAATCTCCAACTGTATCCAGAGCTCAAAAGAAGAAAAGATCACTGAACCTGGCTAAGAGAGATTCCTTGGGAAGCAAGCAGAAGAAAGTGGAAGATGCTCCCAAGAAGAGTTTGAAGAATGAAGAGAAGTCCTTGGAATTCAAATCCAAGAAGGGTGA
Source organism: Viscum album (assembly GCA_963277665.1). NCBI lineage: Eukaryota > Viridiplantae > Streptophyta > Magnoliopsida > Santalales > Viscaceae > Viscum > Viscum album. Next base: position 1,003,184,765 of record OY728141.1, read on the forward strand.
TGCATCCAGAAGGACCACCAAGAAATGCTTCTACTGTGGAAAGAAAGGGCATATCATGGATCTTTGTAAAGAAGCCATGAAATTCAATAGAGGCAGACTGAACTCAAACAGACAATCAATCCAGAAGAAGCAGAAGGGATTGATTGAAAACAAGTTGCCTAAGAAAGGTAGCTTGACAGCATCTAAGGAACCATGTGAAACTTCCAGAACTGGGGCCACTCTTCCAAATGATATACTTGTCATATGGCCACATCAGTTGCAACTTGCCAGAGATCTACAAAGAGCTGAAGATGAAGTTCTGGCAATTGCTAAGGCAAAAGGGAAGAAGAATATTTCACATGAAGATGTATTGAGATCCACACCAGCACAATCATCAATGAAGATCAAATGTGCAAGTGTGAAGACTGGTGAAAATGGGACATCTCGGTTGAGAGAATCTTCTCAACCTTGTTGTTCACATTGATGAACCAAGGAGGTTCCATCTTATTCCCTTATACATTGGTATTTACATGTGCTAACATTGCAGGGAATTGAAGATGATGATCATTCTCAACTGGAGGATGGTTTGGACAGAATGGAGTGCACCCCTTGAGGGGGAGCCAATCTGGAGAAGATGATATTCTTAGATTAATACCATCTTGAGAAAAGTGAAGGTATTCCAATCATACTTTCATCCCTTGTTTCTTAATTGAGTTTATCTTGTCAATTAAGGGGGAGTATGAATTGAAGACAAATGGATGAAAGGGGGAGCTTTATCTTTGCACTTGAACTTTCTAATGTGTTTGGTGAAGTATGTGCAGGATTTAGCAATTCATTGTTATATCTGAAAAAAAAATTCAAACCCCTAAGCATGATCTCACATGTGTAGAGAATTATGGACAGCTTTGAATTCCTTGGTCATATCACTCTTGTTTTCTACACCGGGTTTGCCCAAGTAGACTTAGAGTTGATTTACTAAAGGTTCATTGCTCAAGTGAACATGTGACATCATCCCTCTCTTAGTGATTTTGAAGAAAATGCTTTTATAAGGGAGGAAGATATTTGTGAAAGTGAACCACACCACACCTTTGCATTTGATTGCCAATAAGGGGGAGAAAATATTGGCACACATATTGACCCATTCATATGTGCTGAAGTGGTGTATTGACAACAAATACAAAGGGGGAGATTGAAGTGCATTGTGTTGCATTTGTTGTCAATGAGGCATGAAGTTGTCTTGGAATGAATGGAAGTCAAGGAATTGTCAAGATGTGAATGCCAAAGGGTGTGATGGTGATGGTGATGAAAAGAGAATGGCCATAGTACTAAGAGGCATGTCACTTAGGAGATTCACTAAGTGACATAGGAGATGATGGTTGAAACATTCTCTAAGAAAATCTGACGATTGTTGAGCTGATCTTTAAAGTTCATAGAACTTGTATCAACTGGATACAAAGTCACAACATGATTAGAAGACCATGCATTGTAGTGACAATGCATGAGGAGATGGAAGAAGATCCATCCACAAGTACTAAGTGGATGAAGTGGATTAAAGAAGTCCATGTACTAACTCCTAGTGCATGTGAATTGGAAGTGATCCAACTTGGTCTCTGATTAGATCAATGAAGCACATTGGAGAATTCATGTTGATGCAAGAGCTCGGTTGATGAAGAACCTTCGGGAATTCGATATCCTAAGTGAAGATCACATGAGAGGAGGATTGATGAATTCCTAAGAAGAAGAGAGAAGACATGGCTTAGAGGAGAAGGCTTGGAGTGGCTCTTGGAATTTCACATTATGTATGTGGTTACTTTGTTTTTATACAAAGTACCCTATATTTACTTTGCAAAAAAATTGGGCCACCAAGGAGGCCAGCCGAGGGTCATCACCCAAGGAACATGTGGGACTCAAGGTCACCACACCCATGGGGAACCCTCAAGGCCAGGGCAGCATCCTTGAGGCAGGGGCGCACCCCAAGGACACCGCATGGGCGCCTGGGGCACGCCCGGAGGAGCGCAGGGGGCCGTGTGTAAGCCCCCGAGGGCACGCGGTGGTGAAGCCCGCGCACCCAGGATGCATAGTGGGCGCTAGGAGCGCGCCCGCAGAAGCACAGAGTGGGCGCAGAGCGCGCCCGCAGAGAGAACCCGGTGCGGGGCGGCACCGGGAGGGGAGAAGATTCAACTGGCGGGTTGAGGCAGCGCCAGGGTTATAAGCCGCGGCAAAATCCCGCCAGTTGAATCTTCTCCCCTCCCGGTGCCGCCCCGCACCGGGTTCTCTCTGCGGGCGCGCTCTGCGCCCACTCTGTGCTTCTGCGGGCGCGCTCCTAGCGCCCACTATGCATCCTGGGTGCGCGGGCTTCACCACCGCGTGCCCTCGGGGGCTTACACACGGCCCCCTGCGCTCCTCCGGGCGTGCCCCAGGCGCCCATACGGTGTCCTTGGGGTGCGCCCCTGCCTCAAGGATGCTGCCCTGGCCTTGAGGGTTCCCCATGGGCGTGGTGACCTTGAGTCCCACATGTGCCTTGGGTGATGACCCTCGGCTGGCCTCCTTGGTGGCCCAATTTTTTTTGCAAAGTAAATATAGGGTACTTTGTATAAAAACAAAGTAACCACATACATAATGTGAAATGCCAAGAGCCACTCCAAGCCTTCTCCTCTAAGCCATGTCTTCTCTCTTCTTCTTAGGAATTCATCAATCCTCCTCTCATGTGATCTTCACTTAGGATATCGAATTCCCGAAGGTTCTTCATCAACCGAGCTCTTGCATCAACATGAATTCTCCAATGTGCTTCATTGATCTAATCAGAGACCAAGTTGGATCACTTCCAATTCACATGCACTAGGAGTTAGTACATGGACTTCTTTAATCCACTTCATCCACTTAGTACTTGTGGATGGATCTTCTTCCATCTCCTCATGCATTGTCACTACAATGCATGGTCTTCTAATCATGTTGTGACTTTGTATCCAGTTGATACAAGTTCTATGAACTTTAAAGATCAGCTCAACAATCGTCAGATTTTCTTAGAGAATGTTTCAACCATCATCTCCTATGTCACTTAGTGAATCTCCTAAGTGACATGCCTCTTAGTACTATGGCCATTCTCTTTTCATCACCATCACCATCACACCCTTTGGCATTCACATCTTGACAATTCCTTGACTTCCATTCATTCCAATACAACTTCATGCCTCATTGACAACAAATGCAACACAATGCACTTCACATATAGTCACAACTCTAGCATCAGGAGAAATATGTACTTTTATTACTTTCTCATAGGAAGTAAACAATGAAGTTTTTGCCCCTTGACTTTTCAAAACTATCCAACTTCTCAGGTAACTTGGGTGTAACCAAATTTGTTTCCCCTTCAAAAGGAACATCTACCAACTCAACCACCTGTTGACAATTTAACTTATACAACTCTTCAAACAATGAAAAAGTAATAACTTTGAGATTATTTTCTTCACTAAACTCAACTAAGGAATAGTTTTCACTCATAATATCTGGATAGTGAAGGTCAAAGTCATCTTTTTCAACTGAAATATGTTCCCATCCTTGAAAGATAATCACAGATTTTAACAAAAAATCATACTTGCCATACCACGATCTTTCAATCAACCTCTCGTTTACAAATTCTTTGTTTGAGAAATCACTTGAACAAGTCATCTTAACTGATCGGACGGAGAAGACTTATCGGACAAACCACAAAAAAATGGACGAAGAAGAAATTGAGTGGCGAGAGCTGGTGGGAGAATCAAGCAAAGGATGAAGAGGTGGTGATCCACAACCCTTTATATAGACTCAAGGAAGGGTGACACTTCAACTTCTCCAAATCCAACAGTTGAGATTGAAACCCTCTTTTTTATCGACAATTGTTATCAACCCTCGAAGGATATAAAAAATCTTTGAACTCTTGAAGTTCTTAGAAGACTAAAGATATATGTTTTATTGAAAAAAAAATATTCCAATGAAATTTATAAGTTCATAAAATAGATTTTCAAAAATAGAAAAGTTATAAACAGCAAAAACAAATTATAACAATTGATAATAAATTAAATAATTAATTATAAATTTTGTAAATTTTTGCTCACTGGGTTGTTTAATGAGATTATAAAATCTAAGAAAATACTTGATGAACGGAGGAAGGGTTCTCTAGTACCTGTGTATAAAAAATTGAGACATTTTAAGTTGTGAGAATTATAGAGGCATTAAACTTATGATTCATACCATAAAACTTTGGGAAAGAGTGATTGAACATAGGATTTTAAGAGAAACTAAAGTTTCTAATAATCAATTTGGTTTTATGTTTGGACATTCAACCACAAAAGCAATTTATCAAATCCATGGAGCTAGCTCCGTCTCCATACTGGGCAACCAAAGCGAGAGGAACTTTCAAGGCTTCAGAGGTTTGTTGGATGCGGAAGTGCCACTCAACTCGTGTAAGCCATCTCCGTGGAGTTGTGCCATCAAAAATTGGCAAATCCAATCGGAAAGTTGTTGTTGAGTGGTCGGGAGTCACCGTCTACGACAAACCAGTCAGTGTCGTTACGTCGTGCTCCTGCACCTCAATAGCGTCAGACGTCGCAGAATACACCATAGGCAACACGATCGTTTGAGAATGCAGAGTGGCCTCATGTTGTGGCATAAATTATAACAACCCTACTCTTTATTTCACATTCATTCTTGTTTTATTACATAAAAGTGAACTTCATACAACCCAAAAGATCAAGAAGTCTGGTGTCTTTGGAAATTAGATATATTATATAACAACTTAAAACATGAAATACATCGTCTTTATTGAAAACCTCCTTAACATGTTCATAATATTCCTTCGTACTTAAAACTGTATGGGATATCCTGGAGACAAACATAAGCAAGGGGTGAGCTATAAAGCTCAGTAGGGGAATAAATAAGACATAACATGAAGAAGATAATACATGTTAGACAATATACATTTCAATAGAGCATAAAATGAACATGAATAATAAGGGATGATATAGCATGATAATCATAACGTGGGAAATGTGGCAACAACTTAAAACACTGCATCATAAACACAAGTCAAGGCTAAATCCGCCAAGGCTTCATGGTGGACAAAGTCTCATAAATGAATAAGGTACAACCATGTCCCAACATGACGTATCATGATACTAAACATTACTCATGCATTGGAGCGCTATCTGGGTGCATCTATCATAATCATTTCATTCTCATGCTTAAGTGTGCCGCATAGATCATACAACATGGATTCATTCAACATCAAAATTTATTCCATGATCAAGGAATGTGGAATACATACATGTAAGTTCCAATTTATAATTCTATGAGCATAAAGGTGAATACCCATAATAGAAAAATGGGTATGGTATTCACTACACAATTATTTTGGAATGGAAAATCAAAGTGAAATCTCGGCAGCATAACGACATTACAAAGAAATTCATAAAAATGGTTGATGAGAGAAAAATGAGTCTCATCATTTAAACATAAAATGGACAAGAATGGGGACATGTAAAGACATGCCTCAACACTAGGAAATGGAAATATAATGCATAAGTTCATAAAAAAACTTAAACAAAGGAGAGAAGGTGAGGATCCCTCACGAAATTTCAACATAGTAACAGCTTAGGTAAGGGTCCAAATGGGGGAGGATAAATGATCCCTCATTCAAATAACATCAAATAGACAGAAAGGGAATGATTATAAATGAATGACATTATAACAATTTCAAATTACAAGAACTAATTTCAAATAAGTTTCTTAAATTTTAAAGGAGGAGAGGAAAGTCCCTCACTTGAATGTGTAACTCCAAAGGCTTGGAGAGACTTCTTGAGAGCTTGAGATCATCTTGGGAGGACTCTAGGGAATGGAGGGAAGATAATGGACATGCTATAAGGATTTTTAGTGAAGAGAAATGAGAGTTTGGGTGGGTTTATATAGGAAAAGAGAGAGATTTATTTATTATTTTGGTTTTGGACTCTACATAATAAAATATTCAAAACCACAAATCATATCATGGTTTTTGCCCATGGTTTCTGCCAAAAGGGATTGGTCTACATTATTTTATGAGGGAAAGGGCCGAACTTAATAAAATAATGTCCTTTCTTATGTGGAGGTGAGTCATACTCTTAAAGAAATGATTTTAAAACCATAAAATATAGTATAAATTTTGGATTCATAATGGTTTTATAAAATAATTCAAATAAACTTAAAATCATGTTATTTTAAAGGGAAAACATATATTTGGTTGTGGATACCATTATTAGATCACTTTTAGGTCATTATGATGTCATAATATACAAAGTATATTTATATGGTATTTAATTTTTACCCGGAAATTCGACCTTCTCAAAAAATTATGAAAAATTTACCGTTGGATAATTTCGACGTCTTGATTCCAAAAATAATCTCCATTTTATCTAAATAATTTTCTAAATATGTGAATTTTCACTTTTAAAATAAAAACCAACATTTATTGAAAATAACGGGTTTTTGACAATAACATTTTTTTGAACCCTTATAAAATTCTTCATAAAAATTATATAATCATTTATATTTGATAAACATTATTTAATAATAATATTTTATTAAAATATTATTTATTTCAAAAATCCATTAATTCATCAAAATATATTCCTTAATTGAATATGAATATAAACCAAAAAAAATATTTGTGCTTTATTGTATCAAAATAAAAATCATTTACAAAGCAACAATAATAGGATGAAAATATATTCATTGCCCTATACAAAATAATTTACATACTCATATTGTTAGGTTCTCAATGTGTGTCCCTTTAATACACCAGCATACACCCTAAGAGTAAAGTGTGCGATGGTGGGGCTTTCATGGGGCCGTTCAGCAAACATTGTTTGGGTCATGATCTCGATGAGTTTAAAATTCTCCCGTAAATGGATTTGCTCATGCTTAAGTTGTTGGATCTAGGTTTGGGATTGGTTTAGGGCAAAGCCTAGAAATTCTATCTCCCTTGGAAGCTCCAATAAATGGGCTTCATAGGGTACGATCCTACCAGTTGAGGTCAACACTTCCTTTGTCAGCGTCAAATGGATTTTTTGAAACCCTATATTTATACTAGTCATGTGATCATTGTTTAACGGTTATATTATCAACGGTACTGATACTTCAACAGTGATTTAAATCCAATTGGATATAATAAAAAAAATTAAGTGCAAGTGTTTTCTAAAACCATATTAATTAATAAGACATTTAAAAAAATTGTAAGGGGAATTTTATTTATAAAAGTTTGAGTCATTACAATCTTCCCCCCTTAAGAAATTTTGCCCTCAAAATTTTCTCCTCTCACTAAAACAGATGAGGGTAGCTCTGCTCCATTACCTCATCTGATTCCCACATTGCTTCTTCAAACTTGTGGTTTCTACATAATACTTTATAAGATGCATTGTCTTATTTCTTAAAACTTTTTCTCTGCGATCTAAGATCTTCACTGGTTTCTCCTCATAGGAAAGGTCATTCTCCAACGGTACCACCTCTAGGTTGAGTACATGTGATGGGTCTGATATATACTTTCTCAAGAGGGATATATGAAATACATAATGTACTTGAGATAGGTTCGGTGGGAGTGTTATTCGATAGTCCACCACTCCAATGCGATCAAGGATATCAAAGGGGCCGATGTACCTTGGAATAAGCTTTCTCTTCTTCCCAAATCTCATCACTTTCTTCTATGGAGATATGCGGAGAAATACCATATCTTCAATATCAAACTCTAGGTCTCATCAATGATTGTCAGCATAGTTCTTTTGTCGACTCTGAACAGCTTTGATGTGCTGTTGAATGGTCTTAATATTATCCACCATTTCTTTGATCATTTCAAGAACTATAAGTTTTCATTCCCCAACTTCATCTCAACATGTCGATGTTCTGCACCTCTTCCCATAAAGGGCTTCATAGGGGGTTATTTGGAGGCTCAAGTGGAAACTGTTGTTATAAGAGAATTCAACCAAAGGAAGATGTTGGTCTCATCCGCCTTTGAAGTCCATAAAACATGCTCGCAACTTATCTTTCAGTGTCTGAATAGTCCGCTCAGATTTGTCATCAGTTTGAGGATGATAAGCCGTACTGAAATTCAGCTCAGTGTTTAGAGCTTGTTGGATACTTTTCCATAACTTGGAGGTGAATCTTGGATCTCGATCAGATACAATCGGTAGCGGTACTCAATGCAGTTTTACCGCTTCTCTGATGTATATCCGTGTCAGTTGATCTAGTGAGAAATCCTCTTGAATTGCAATAAAGTGTGCAGTCTTTGTAAGACGATACACAACAACCCAGATATCATTGTTTCCTTTGGATGTCTTTGGAAGTCCGATAACGAAGTTCATGATGATGTTTTCCCATTTCCATGTTGGTATGGGTAATGCTTGCATCATCCTCTTATACTTATGTCCTTCAGCCTTCACTTGTTGACATGTCAGACACTTTGATGTATAATCAGCGATCTCCTTCTTTATGTTGTCCCACCAATAGTGCTCTCAGAGATCTCGATACATATGGGTGTTTCTTGAGTGGATGGAGAAAGTCAAACTGTGTGCATCATCCAATAGTTCCTTCTTTAACTCGGGATTTGATAGAACACATGGTCTTGACCCAAATCTCACAATTCCTTCTTCAATAACATTAAACTTCAAGGATTTCATTTTTTTTATAGTTTCCACTTTCTTTTGAATTCTCACATCATCTTTTTTAGCATCCTTTAACATTTCCAAAAGAGACGGTTGACCAATAATTTGTGAAAGGATTAATGATGCTCTTTTCTTTATGATTCTCATGTCCATCTTCTTCAAATTCAAGAAGATCGAATCTTTCTCAATTCTCATTAATGATAGAATTGTTGGGTCATTTCTACTTAGAGCATCTGCCACTTTATTTGCATTACCAGGATGGTAGTGGATTGAGGAATCGTAATCCTTGATGAGCTCTAACAATCTCCACTGGCGTATATTAAGCTCTTTCTGTGTGAATATATATTTGAGGCTCTTATGATCATTGTATATCTCATACTTCTCCCCATAGAGATAATGCCACCAAATTTTCAACGCAAAGATCACAGTTGTCAACTTCAGATCATGTGTGGGATAGTTTTGTTCATTAATTTTCAACTGCCTTGAAGCATAGCCTATGACTTTGTCATTTTTCATTAACACACAGCCTAATCATTTCTTTGATACATCGTTGAAGATTATGAAAAATTCTCCACTTGTGGGTAGTGTGAGCACAGGGGCAGTGATAAGACTCCTTTTTAATTCCATGAAGTTTTCTTCACATTCATCATTCCAAGAAAACTTGACTCCCTTCTGAGTTAGTTTGGTAAGAGGGTTCAACAATCATAAAAAATTTCTCACAAATCAGCGATAATATCTAACTGACCCAAGGAAACTACGGATATCTGTCACGGGTGTTGGTCTCGGTCATCCTTCAATTGCTTTTGTCTTTGAAGGATCCACGGATATCTCATTGCTTTTGATGATATGCCCCAAGAATGAGACTTCATTCAACCAGAACTCGCATTTGTTGTGCTTTGCATAAAGCTTCTCCTTTCGCAGGGTCTTTAGCACAGTGCTCAGATGTTCCCCATGCTCCTTGGTTTTGGAGTATATTATAATATTATCTATAAAGACAACCACAAATTTATCAAGGTAATCTCTAAAGAATATATCCATCAAGTCCATGAAAATTTATGGAGCATTAGTGAACCCAAAAGACATCACTATGAACTCATAGTGTTTGTACCTTACACGAAAAGCGGTCTTGGGGATATCTTCTTTCACCCTTACTTGATAATATCTTGACCGAAGATCCATCTTGGAGAAGTATTGTGTTCCACGTATCTGATCAAACAAGTCATAAATTTGTGGAAAATGATACATGTTCTTTATCGTGATATTGTTAAGCTCACGATAATCAATGCAAAGACGCATTGACCCATCATTCTTCCTGACAAAGAGGACTGTTGCACCCCATGGTGAAGCACTTTGGCGTATGAACCCTTTATCCATATTCTCTAGTTTTTTCTTCAATTTCTCAAGTTCCAAAATAGTCATCCTATACGAAGTCTTGGATATTAGCAGTTCCCCAGGTATAAGCTCGATTAAAAATTCAATCATTTGAGTTAGATACGTTTGCTCATAGGGCAATAATATTCATGCTTGAGATAGTGGTGCTAAAGAAGATTCATCCTCCTTGCACTTGTATATAATTGGGGGTCGATTCACCATACGGAGAGTAATTTCCTTCTCGCGGCAATTTATGTTGGCTCTATATATGGAAAGTCAATTTATGCCCAAAATTTCATCAAATTCCAAAGAGAATATAATAAGGTTTGTCAAGAAGTTCAGCCCACAAACGTTGACAGGGGAGGAGTTATATACTTGGGATGCAATAATTGTCTCATTTTCTATTTTCACCGGCATATCTACTTCCATGATTTGTGGTGGTGTTTGGATAGTTCTACTAAACTTTCATGATATGAAAGAATGCATAGAACAACAATAAAAAAGTAAGTTCACTATTCTTGAGTGAATAACTAACGTACCTTTTACCACTTTGTTGTCGGGATTCACTTCGGCAGTAGTGGTGGCAAAATCTCGCTCTTACTGCCTTGAAGGTCGTTGGTTGCCTCTGAAAACCCTTGGCTTTGGACATAGATTTACAAAGTGCTCTGATTCCTTGCGGTTAAAGTAATGGACAATGAGGGTTGACCGGAGTATTCCTTTCCTTTGTCGTATTCGTGGGTTTCTCCTGTGGGCAATTGCTACCTAGGTGTCCTTCCTTCCCGCACCTAAAACATTTATATGTTCCCTTTAGGCAATTTTCAGGGTGCTTCTCGCACCCTTGACAAGTAGGATGTTGGAATTTCTTGGCACTGTTAGATTTCTCCATCGGACCGCCAGGATTAAACTCCACTTTACGCTTCTAATCCTCGTGATACCCTTAAGATTCTACGATCTTCATCTCAACTTTGAGGTAAGATCAGACAATCTCCTCATAGCTATCAAAGTCACGGATAGCCAAGGCTTTTCGTAGACTAGACTTTAGCCCACCAAAGAAGCGGTCAATCTTGCATTCGGGGGTAACGACAAAACCAAAGATGTATCATGCAAGTCTTGTAAAGTTTGTCTCATACACCCCAATAGATTTGTCGTATTTTTTCTTGAGGGCAAGGAAATCTCTTTCCATTTTAAGACGGAGAGTGCGAGGAAAATATTTATCGAATTTTTTTTTCCGGAATTCCTTCTACTTCATTGTTTCGATCTCTTCCTCAGGCTTCATATTTTTTATCAATGTCCACCACTGATCAGTTTCTCCCTCCATGCGATAAACAGTTAGTAGAACTTTCTCTTGTTTGGAACATTGAAGAATGGAGATCTTCTTAATGGAATTGATTCATTGTTCTGAGATTAAGGAATCAGATGATCCATTGAAAGTAGGAGGTCTTTGTCGCATAAAGCTCTTGATTGCAGATTGTTCTCTCTTTGGGGGGTTCGAGCGCTCCTCTTGATCCAGGTTTCTATTCAGAACTTGAGTCAGCTGATAGAGTATTGGCATGAAGTTCACGATTTCTGCTCCCATCGGGTTTGGCATCTCGTTGAGGCGGTCATGACATTGTCCATCGCATTGATTAATACTTGATTCCTCCTATTTCCGGTCATTGGCTAGAATAAAAGGGAAAACTAGGGATGAGTATTTTTAAACTATTAAACTCGTAAAAGGGAATTCAATGACATTAAAGGGATAACTTATAAATTACATTTATTTCTTAACTTATGGATTTCTATGCTTCGATCTATGTTATTCATAATATATTTCCTAACATATATTTTTATAGACATTTTTTTTATTCCCTTAACAATGGTTCGTAGTGAACTTATTAATTTACCAAAGCATATCCCTCAGAAGTGTCAAACCATGTGTGAAGTAAGGCCCACTGTTGTGTACCTAATTACCCCGAATTAGGCCCAAAACATCTTATTGGAGTTTTTACCCTTCAGTAGATTTGTGTTAGAACCACATCCACTTGTAGTATCCAGATAGGGATGTATTTGCTTGATAAACCATTCCTCTATACTAACCAAAATTCAGGGATGTTTTCTTATACTTAGTTTTATCCCTAAGGTTTTTGCTAGAGTTCTCTAATCTTAAGGTTCTCACTAGAAATTTCTAATCTTAATCCCAAAAATAATTAAATTTTTCCTCTCATACCAACTATAACAACCTTACCCTTTATTTCACATTAATTATTAATTTATTACATAATAGTGCACTTAATACAACCCAAAAGATCGAGAAATCTAGTGTCTTTGGGAATTAGATACATTACATAACAACTTAAAACATGAAATACATCGTCTTTATTGAAAACCTCCTTAACATGTTCATAATATTCCTTCGTACTTAAAACAGTACGGGATATCCTGGGGACAAACATAAGCAAGGGGTGAGCTATAAAGCCCAATGAGGGAATAAACAAAGCATAACATGAAGAAGATAATACATGTTCGACAATAGGAATATCAATAGAGCATAAAAGGAACATAAATAATAAAGCATGATATAGCATGATAATCATAACCTGGGAAATGTGACAAAAACTTAAAACACTACACCATAAACACAAGTGAAGGCTAAATCCACCAAGACTTCATGGTGGACAAAGTCCCATAAAAGAATCAGGTACACCCCTGTCATAAAACGACGTATCATGATACTAAACATTACCCAATTCATTGAAGCGTTATCTGAGCGCACCCATCATAATCATTTCATTTTCATGCTTAAATATACCACATAGATCATAAAATATGGATTCATTCAACGTCAAAATTTATTCCACAATCAAGGAATATAGAATACATACATATAAATCCCAATAAATAAGTATATGTGCATAAAGATGAATACCCTTGATAGAAAAATGGGTATGGTATTCACTACATGATTATTTTGGCATGGAAAATCACAGTGAAAATTTGGTAGCATAACAATGTTACAAAAAAAATCATAAAAATGGTTGATGAAAGCGAAAGGGGTTTCTCATCACTTAAACATAAAATGGGCAGTAATAGGGACATGGAAAGAAACGTCCCAACATTAGGAAATGGAAATAGAATACATAAGTTCATAAAGAAACTTGAACAAATGAGAGAAGGTGAGGATCCCTCACGAAATTTCGACATAGCAATGGCTTAGGTAAAGGTCCAAATGGGGGAGGATAAATGATCCCTCATTCAAATAACATCAAATGGACAGTAATCTAATGATTATAAATGAATGAAATTATAACCATTTGAAATTACAAGAACTAACTTCAAATAAGTTGCTTAAATTTTAAAGGAGAGGAAAGTCTATTACTTGAATGTGTGACTTCAAAGGTTGAAAGAGGCTTCTTGAGAGCTTGGGGGGTGCCTTGGGAGGACTCTAGGGAGTGGGGGCAGAGTATGGACGTGCTAAAAGGATTTTGAGTGAAGAGAAATGGGAGCTTGTATGGGTTTATATAGGAAAAGAGAGAAATTTCTTTATTATTTTTATTTTGGACTCTACATAATAAAATATTCAAAACCACAAATCATCTCATGGTTTCTATAAGATCTCAGATCTTGGAAAGGTATGTTCTCATTTAAGTTTTGGTTTGAATCCCTTTTTTTGGTTAATTAAGTGCTTACCCAAGTCCTTAAGGAGGCCTAGGGGTGTTCCGAGGGTTCGGGACACGAAAAATGGAGAAAAGGGGGTTTTCTGGGTAGGTCGCACGGTTTGCGCATGGTTAGTTCTAACCGTACGGAAAGCCCAGGAAACCATGCAGAAGGTGGTTTTTTGGACAGTGGTCTCCGCACGGTTTGCGCACGGTTTGACAAACCCTGCACATAAACCGTGCGGCCCAGAAAATTTTAAAAAAATTACAATTTTGCTACCCTGGGATTTCAATACCCAACTCGGGATTTCCTCTCATTTTTCACCTCTTCACCTTAGGAATGAACCAAATCTCCCAAGGGCTCCAAGGGATAAATCTCCCTCGTTTCTACGGCGTTTTTGGTGTCATTGGTAGTGGATCGAAGCTTCGGGTTGAAGCTTCAAGGGTTGGTTGAAGTGGAATCTAAGGGCACGATTAAGAGTGCGTTCACCCACGGAATCGAGGTAGGTGGTCTACAAGTTATATCTCATGGTTTATTTGTGGATTTGTGCATGTGTGGTTTTGTTCTTGGGTGTCTCTTGGTATGTTTTGATCACCGTTGTCATGTTTAGGTAAAATGGTTATCAAGAAGGTAAATGGAAACCCTCACAATCCCCATGGGATGCGTCGAGGTTGATGAGACTAATCTAGGTCCACCCTTGGGGTGTGCCGACTTTCCCGGATCTAGAGTTTTTGTGAAGAACAAGTGAGATTGTTGTGTATTTATGTAGAGCCCTTGATAAACATGTTGATGTAACATATTGTGTTGGAGTAGAAGCTAGGTGATGCACCTAGGCTTAGTAATAATAACCTAAGGGATATTGGGTTAACATGGAAGTGGTTCATAAGGGTTGACACATGAGAATGGTGAATGGATAAATGGGATAATATGTGGAAATGATTAAAGACCATAATGGGATGACATATGATCCCGGTAATGAAGCCTAGTGAGTTAGGCATAATGAACAAAGCCTGGTGAGATAGGCACAATGAAATGAATTCTTAGTGAGATAAGCATAATAAAAGGGAATTGGGCTAAATGGCTAAATGATGTGAAATGTGGTAAATGTGTTAAATGGGTTAAGGCATGGTGTTAACTCTCGTGTTATTTTTATGGTTTATGTTTGACTTGGGAAATGGTTGTGATGCTGTGTGAATGGTTAATGGATACATATATGTATAGAATGTGCACATAGCTTGGTAGTGTGGGGCATTGACTGAGGTTCTACGCCCATGGGTCGAGTTGGACTGAGGCTCTAAACTCCACCCCTGATGCACAGGTTAGGGAAGAAGACCAATGCTCTGTTTCCCTGTCAGTTGCATCCACCCGAACTGAGGCTTCGAGGTGAGGATATGGTTGACATGAGGAAGTTGATCCTAGTGAGATAGGACAACTGTGTGTTTTTCTTCATGTATGTGATTGTGTACTTTAAGCCCGTGTAACTTGTTGTGTTTGATGAACCCATGATAAATGCATCGAAAGTGGTAATAAATGTTGGTAATGCACCTAAACTAGTGAATGCACTTCCTCTTTTCTTTTTCATTTATCATTCATTCTCTTGCATGCACAATTGTTTATACTAGATATTTTGTAGACATCGTTGGTGGTGGGCTACTGAGTTGTACTCACACCCTGCTCGAACTGTCATTGGGTACCCGAGCAAACTTCATGTTTGCAGGTCAGGAGAAGGGAAAAGGTCCTTACTAGGCAGTTGGGTTGGCATGGGTGTACGTGGAGGACCCGAACTTAGTGTCGGGACAATTTTGGGGATTTTGCAGTTTGTCTTCATTTTGGGTTTTTTTCACTTTTGCACTTGTAGCATGGCATGGCATATTTACTGTTGGACATGATTGTACCCCGTTTGGGGAATGGTTGATTACGGATGCTCTGATATTATTGGTTATTATTCCTCTATTTTGTTTATCTTCTGTTGTGGCTTACTCTGATAAAAAGGGGGTATAGTCTCTCCAATTGACTATTTGGACCCCCGCTGCTAGTCTGCAACCTTTGGCGTACGGGGAGGCGCGCTTAAGGTCATGTAACCACCAGGCTCGGAGCACCGGTTTATTAGCTCCCGAGTCGGGAATGTTACAAAGTGGTATCAGAGGAGGTCTTTCTTCTCCTTCTCTAAAATCTTGTTATTTGGGGTGGTAGACGGGAGTTAGGATGTATTGGGTCTTGGTAATGAGCTCGTGCTTGGGAGTAGCTAACCCATGTATGAGGGAAAACCCAATTCACCCAGGGTGAGAATTATTGTTCTTGATTGTGCGGTGTTACATTTTATGATATTTCACCATTGGTTGATGCACATATTGTGTGATGTGGTGGTTTTATGATATTTGGCTCGTGGCCTCAATGGCACAAGGTTGTGCTTTCATGTATCATTTTAGGCACCTAGAGAGGTAGGTGACATGCATCATGGTAGGCACACACGGGTTGGGTGTGTGAGGCATGAAAGATAGAATGCACCTTGCATTTTGAAAATTAAAAATGGAAAATACTGTAAACGAAACAATGCAAGTGGGTGAAGATAAAAGAATTATAAGTGATGATTAATGAAACATGTGTAATTAAGTGTTTGTAATGAATTGAAAATGTTGTTTGTGACATGTTGTGTGGGCCTTGTGGTGGTGTATGGTTGTTTACCCCTTGTGAACCATGGCCCGCGGTAGGGATGGTCGGGGTGTTGTTTTCGGAATGTTAAGGTTTGTTGGGATGGTGCGTGTCTGGTGGGTTGTTGCGGCTGGTGAAGAGTCTTCTTGTTATGAAGTTGTGGAAGTTTTATGGTATGTGTTCTAAACCTCGTGTTTGGCAATGTAGAGAAATGTCACCACAACATCGAGCACCGGTTGGGCAACAAGAGGATGTTGCTGCTGAGAACACTCCTCTAGTAGAGGAGCGAGAGAATGTGGTGATCCAAGAAAGTAGATAAGATCAGTTCTGAGAGAACTTGGCTCGTTTTATACAGATGATGGATCAGGACTCAGGGCGGGTTGCACCGAGTATGTTTGAGCTGACTAGAGAGTTTCAGCTGTAGCACCCTCTGACCTTTACCAGAGAGGGTGGACCAGAGGCACCAGAGTTTTGGATAGTCTATCCAGACGATACTTGATCATCTAAAGACTCCTGATGGGAAGCGAGTCAAGTTGGCAGCTTATATGTTGCGGGGCCAGGCAAAGCGTTGGTGGAACATCCTAGCTCAGACCGAGCAGGTTGAGGGGATGTTGTGGAAAGATTTCCAGGAAAAGTTTCTGAAATATTTTTTACCCAGAGACTTTGAGGCAAGAGCGGGCTGTAGAGTTCATGAGCCTAACTCAGAGCACTACTACAAATCTGAGCTATAGCCACGGACCTATAGCCACGATTTTATAGGTCTGTGGCTATATCTTTTATACTGCCACGATTAATTATTTCATCCGTGGCTATATCCAGCAGCCCCATTTTTTTCCCAAACCCATCGGGCTCCTTCTCCTCCCCCTCGCGATTCCTCCTCCTCACTGCGCCCTCCCCCTCCCTGACGCCTCCACGCCGACGCCTACTCCACGCTGCGCCCTCCTCGCCGCACCCTCCTCGTCGAGCCCTCCTCGCCGCGCCCTCCTCCTCGCCACGCCCTCCTCCCCGACTCACTCCCCTCCCCTGACGCACTCCCCTCCCCGGATGACCGTGCCTCCCCCCTCCCCGGTCGACAACGCCTCCCCCGACGCCGATGGACTCCCCTCCTCCCCCGACGCACTCCCCTCCTCCCGATGACCTCTCCTCCCCGGAATACCGCGCCTCCCCCGACGGACTCCCCTCCTCCGGACGACCCTGACGAACTCCCCTCCTCCCCCGACGGACTCCCCTCCTCCCCCGACGGACTCCCCTCCTCCCGACGGACTCCCCTCCTCTGGACGACCGCAACTCCCCTGCTCCCGACGAAATCTCCTCCTCTGACGAAATCTCCTCCTCCCGACGACCTCCTCCAGATGACCTCATTGCCGATATCTTTATCATTCCATTTTTTATCATTTCCAGTATCTTTATCTTTAACAATAGTTTTTTCAAAATCCATATCAGTAGTAATTAGATCCTTCTCAAGAATATTTCCACTCTTTTATGTAAGATATTTCTACTGCTCAGGTCGATCCTCATGAATAAGGATACTAAATCATACCATTTTCGAATCTGAGGCATCCATAAATTATATAGGGTATGTCAACATTTTAGAATTGTGTTCCATTGATTTTGGTTTGATTTCCATCCCTTAAATATCGTATGAGGCATTGTGGTTTTGTATAGGGTAATACTATATATTAACATCAAGAACTAGGAACATTAGTGTAGGATATGCCTTCATCTTCCAATTATTTTCTACCATATATATCTATTTTTGAGGGAATACTAGATTTCTAGTTGTTTAAGCGAAATTAATGGGGCTTATTCCCAAAAAGGAGGAAAATATGAGAATATCATGGTGATATAACCATATGTAACATATGATTTTACAATTAATCTATGGTTGTTCCTAGAGATAGATGGTCTATCCATCATTGCACATCCGATAAGGGGGTTTATGCATTCTGCTTCCACCCGAGAGAGACAGGTGAAGGTTTCAGTTTGAGCTGGCGTTGTGCTGCTTCGAGCAGGCGTGATCCTGTAGCATTGAAGGCACTCAGAGTGGATCTGGTTTTGGATTTCTCCTTGCAAACATGGACTTTGGTGGACATCATCTTCAACTACCTGCGATGTCGGAGGCTTGGATCTGATTTCTCTGTAATAAGAACTCAGTACTGTATTTTTTTTTCAAAATTTCTTTTGATTTTTTTCCTACGGTATAGACTACATTAGGGTTGTTGCTTCATTTATTGGTCTTCTTGAGTCCGCACTTGTAATCCTCCCTTGATTGTTTTTTACAGTGAAACCCCAAAATCCCTGCCCAGTATATGTAGGTCAATTTTACTGAATCATGTAAAAATACGTGTTCTTTACCTCTTTCCTTTTACTGCTTATGCGAACTGCCAGTGTAAATTGTTGGGGTTCACTGCTGTAATTTCCATTGGCCTAAAATGGTTTATTCTGAACTAGCACATTGGGTTAACTGATACTTCGTTGATTCTTGAGGTTTCCTTTGTGATACCTTTCTAATTTGAACATGTTGAAGTGTTGTTCAATTTTTTATAGCATCTCTTGAATCTGTTCATAGTGTTGGGTGATGCCATTTATTATTGATCATTTTTGTTTCTACTGTTGAACTATTAATCACATTTTAGTTTCTGTTATTGGACTTAAATAACAGCACCTTTTCAAAGCAGAAAGACCATGTAACAGTACAGAAGCACCATTTGAATTTTATTCACTATTAATTTTTCAAATTAAATGGTTTAATTCTATGCATTTTTAATTGGTGAATTAATTTCATTTTATTTGATGTAAATGTTGTACTGCTCATTATTTTCATATGGGCCTGCAGTTTGGATTTCTTGCTTGGGTCGCATATTATCCCTGCTCCTGGCTTGAATATGTTCACAGTGTTTGGTGCTGCCATTTATTATTGATCATTTTTGTTTCTATTGTTGAACTATTAATCACATTTTAGTTTCTTTTATTGGACTTAAATAACAGTTTGGATTTCTTTCTTGGTTCGCGTACTAGCCCTGCTTCTGGTTTGAATCTGTTCACAGTGTTGGTTGCTGCCATTTATTATTGATCATTTTTGTTTCTATTGTTGAGCTATTAATCACATTTTAGTTTCTGTTTTTGGACTTAAATAACAGCACCTTTTCAAGTTTTCAAATTTTGAGTTTTTCCGAACCATCTCTAAAATCAATACGCCCTTATGGCCATTGAATGCGGACTGTCTCACAACACAGCTCGCAAAAGAAAACATCCCTTCATTCAATGCAGGCAGACCATGTAACAGTACAGAAGCACCATGTGAATTTTATTCACTATTAATTTTTCAAATTAAAATGGTTTAATGCTATGCATTTTTTAATTGGTGGATTAATTTCATTTTATTTTATGTAAATATTGTACTGCTTGTTATTTTCATATGGACCTACAGTTTGGATTTCTTGCTTGGGTCTCGTTCTAGCCCTGCTCCTGGCTTGCTCTCTTGGTCTGATCCATGCCTTCCCCTATGGCTGATATGAGCCGTTAATTTAAAGGATCCTACGGGTAGATTTTCTTCAGTTTGTAATTTCTCGCAGAAGCATTTCAGGTTGATCCATGTCCGCCCTCGTTTCCCTATCATGTGGTGGTGTGTGTACCTGCTCGGTTGTTCGGGTAGTTATGCAGGGCTTCTTCCTTTGCTTACGTGTGTCCCTCCGCATGTGTGCCCGCCTGTTTTACCATTATTGTTGGTGTGACTCCTCGATTTAGTAGGGTGCACCGTTGCATTTTCTGAGGTGATTGGTTTGGAAGGGAGAGCTCCCTGGTTGGGGTGATTTTCCATGCTTGAAGGACCTGGTTCCACCATAGGAGGAGGAGGAGGAACATCCGGATCCCACACTTGGCTCGCCGGAGAAAGTGTAGTGATGTGAAGGTCTGACTTCCTTTTTTCAGGTGGAGAAATAGCAGGAGAGAAGCTTTTCGATCCATATGGTACCAAACGAGGAACTTTTGCCAAGATTTTGTTGTTCTTTCCATTGTTCATGATAGTTCTGGTTCGCAGGGATGTTGCGGTGTGTGCGGCCTGTACCTAGAGGCCGACTAGAGGATGATGACCTCAACATTGACCTTGTGCATCTAAGAGCCCTGAGCATCCGACACATTCAAGAAGCGACCAAACCATGGCAAGGTGGTTTGGTCTGGTACGCGTTCTTCTATTTTCCGGTTTTCCTATTTCTGCTGTTCTTTGTTGTTTAGTTGATCTCGTTGAGTGTGTCTGTCCAGCTTGTGAGTACATGTCATCTCCTTGAGCCCAGTTTGACCGTAGGTTCCTGACCTTGTCAAGAACTCCAACTCAGATAGCTTCCCTGGTTTGTCTATTAGTATTTGTTGCTTCTTGTATTTTTTGTACTTTTTTTTCTTCTAGTGGAACCTTGGTTCCCCTGCCCCATGCATGTAGGCTAATTTTTCGAAGCATGTAAAATCCAAGTGGCCTTTTCTTTCTTTCTTTATCGCTTTTGTTGACCTATCGATGTTGATGTCTGCAGCCTTTTGATTCTACTGTTTCAAATTTAATTCGAGTTAATCAATATGAATGCATTGTTTTGGAGCTTCTTTAAATGATAAAACATAAATATGGAATTTTGTATTCTCATTCTTTTGATTTTGGTTCGATGGAATCTGGTTGATTGCTTCCACTGCTGAGAATTCAATTGAAGATTTGTTGTCTTTATGTGTTGTTTCCACTTCCTTATTTATTCAGAATTGAAAACATGTTTGTTTGGAATTTTGGGAACCAAAATTAATTCCATATAACTCCTTGGGATGTTGAATGGGGACTTACCCACAATTTAGCCCTCAACACTTGGTATCAGAGCCTATATGGAATTGCAAAATTCGTTGTTATTCTGTTTTGTGCTATTGTTTTTTACAGAATGCTTGTTTATTGCTTTAATCAGCATGGCCGTGTATTTTTAGTTCAATGGCCTTCTTTGTTTTCTGTTCTAATTGATAGATAGATTCGTATAATTGTTCTTTCTTCCCGTTCCGCCTCATTGGGATTTGAGGGTTTGGGTAGCTTGTATTGGTGTTGGCCCGGAAGCAGTATGGTTGAGAGTTGGTGAGATGTTTTCTAGGTGTTTGTCTACCTTTCCCTCCTTTAGGTTTGAGCCGACATTGAGTTCATGTTGTTATTCCATAGGGTACCCACTTGTTGATGGAACATCTTTTTAGTGGTGTGTAGTTTAGGCAAAGAGTTCTCCTTAGGTGGAGATGTGTCTGAATTGGACTCATTGAGTGTTCTTGTGGGCTTGAAATCAGGACTTTGTGTGGATTAGGGATATCCTCTATTATTGAAGAGGTTTAAAAGGCCTTATATTGGTACCAATGTGGTTTTAGTGTCTTCCTCAGGGTGTGTTTTATGAATCAGACTCATAGAGGATCCATGATGATGGGTGGGACTTTGCAGATTCAGTGTGAATGTTTAGGTGTTGTAGATGCCTGGAGCTATGTTGATTTGATTTTTTTTCTCTTGTTGCTGTTGTTTCATTTGAACCGTTTCATGTTATTGAGCTCGTTCTTACCTTATATTGTCATTTACCATGTTTTTTTTTGCTAGCAGAATGGTACTGCTGCTTTCTTTCATGTCTTGTTGGAACTGCCGAAGCTAATCCGGACCTTTGAAGCTCAGGTGAAGGTATGAGTTCAACTCCTGTTTTTGCTTCCTGAGCATGTTTTAGCATTTATCATTAGATGCGTGTCACATTTATGCACAGAGGACACATTGATGCACTATAATTTATTAGGATTACGTATTTCCCAAGTCAATGTGATGGGTTAGCTTGCACAGGGTAGGTGGAAATTTGTGAATTTTATTCACTATTAATTTTGTAAATTAAATGGTTTAATTGCATTTCTTAATTAGTGAATTAATTGTATTTTATTTGATTTAGATGTTGTGTTGCTCATTATTTCCATATGGGCCTGCAGTTTGGATTTCCTGCTTGGGCTATGTGGTGTCCTAGCCCTGCTCCTGGCTTGCTCTCTTGATCCGATGCGTGCCTTCCCCTCTGGCTGATACGAGTCATTGATTTAAAGGATATTACAACTAGTTTTGCTTCAGTTTTTATTTTTTCACAGACGCATTTCAGGCTGATCCGCATCCGCCCCGTTGCCCTATCATGTGGTGTTGCGTGTACCTTCTAGGTTGTTTGGGCAGTTGAGCGGGGCTGCTGCCTTTGCTTCCATGTGTCCCTCCACATGTGTGTCCACCTGTGCGACTCCTCAATTCAGTAGGGTGTGCCGATCCATTTTCAGAGGTGATTGGTCTGGGAGGGAGAGCTCCCCTATTGGGGTGATTTTCCATTGTTCACGATGTTTCTGGTTTGTGTGGAAGTTGATGTTAGAATTGAGCTGGAAGGAATTTGGGGTATAATGGTCTTTGTATGGGGGGTTAGTTTGTTAGGGTGGTATCAAGTTTGTTAAGTAGTGGGGGGTAGCTTTCTCCACATGGCAAGGGGGTCTTAATAAGTAGAATCACTAGGGAGTGAGGGAGGCGGGGAGAAAATTGTATCACAGGTTGCGAAGCAGATTCGGCCTTTGGTTTGGGTCCTCTACCTCCTTTTTGCTGTATTTTCTGTTGTTTTTCTTCTATAATTCAAGTAGTCGGTCCTTTGTTCTTATCAACTGGTCCAACCTGCATTCTTCCTCCGACCAACTCCACCTGACGTGATTCTCCATCTCTTCAGCCGCCTACTTTCCCTTTCGACGCAACGCGCCCTACGACGCCACACCCCACTGCACCGCCGATGCCTTCCCCAGAAGCAGCCGCACGCTCCCCGATCACGATTTGAGGAGGCGTTCCTGGAAAAAACATTTACATTTGCCTTCTTTCGATGATGACGACCATTGCCGTCCGCTCTTCCGCTCAACCCACGCCATCGTGCACTGTCGGAGGGGTAACCTGCACTCCCGTCGCCTATTGCTACGCTCAACAAAACGCGGCACCTGCACAACGGGCTTTCTCTGGTGCTCAGTTCTGGCTTGCACTAGTTTGTCGGCACGCACTCTACTGTCATCAGACCTGTTGCCACCCCCGCTCGATCTTAGCGCAGATAACGCATGCACCCATTGGACTTCTTTAGTGTGGGTAGTGCGCTTCGTCGACCGCTCGATGCCTTCCGACACGTCATGCCTCGCAGCACCAAGTTACGTACATCGCTTCAGGTGAGCCGCACAAAAAAAAATAGCGGTTGAATCGGGCACGCCAACCTGTGGCACCTTTTCCAGTTTCTCCAACCCCGCCCAATTTCTCCATGACCTCTCACTGCCAAGATACCCCCACACCACTGGTCGGTTCACTAAAGGGCTGCCTGGTGATGGGCAAGCACACTTTCCAGGACGAGGTCGACCAGCGGCTAGGCCGCCTTGAGGCCTTGCTCGAAACCTGGGGTCTGGAGCAAGTTGCCTTCTGACAAGAGCATATTGCCTTCCGAAAGTCTACACAACACGACATTGCTGAACTCACCAAAACAGCTTCTGGCTTGGTCCACCGCTTCGACAAAGACCACACAGCCTGACGAGGTGCGCCCATCACTAACGACATGTTTCTTCCTCGTGCGACCAACAGTTGGCTAGAACCCATGTGTTTGATCAGGAGGTTGGTGTTGCTACCCTCCCTTTCCACACTGGCTTTGGGCAGCAGTCTCCTGCTCAGCGATTGGAGCTCCCGGTTTGCGCTGGCACGGATCCCAGATGTTGGCTCGTGCGTGTTGAGATGTTTTTTCATCTTCACCAGACCACCAAATCTAATAAAATCGCCTTCACTCAATTGAGCATGGAGGGCATCACAATTCACTGGTTTACTATTTTAGTTGAGGTGTATCCAACTTTAATGTGGACAATATTAAAGGAGGAGATTCTCGAACGTTTCAGCGACTTGGAAATTCAGAACCCCTATGAAGATCTTGCAGCCCTCCAACACCAGGGACCTATCTAGGATTATATTGAGCAGTTTGAGTATCTGGCGTCCTTGCTACCTCGCCAACTTGAGGCCCAGTATGTCGGTTATTTCCTGCATGGCCTGAGCGATGACATTCGAAGTTGGATTTGCATTCATGATCCACCGACCCGGTTGCACACCATGCGCTTAGCTCACAATGTGGAACTCGTTCTCACGAGAGGGGATAGTGCTCAATCCCACAAAGGGTCCCAAAAATTCACGAAGGTCCGCGAGTCTGAACCGTGGCATCCTCCAAAATGCTCGGGACTACACAAATCAGACAGGGTTTTTCTTCCTCCTGCCAAACATGGTGCGACCGTCGGGAATGAAGTTCCCCGTGAGCCTCCTACTCACACCACCCCTGATGGGTGATGTGTTCGCCACTTGACTACCCAGAAGTGGGAGAATTGACGCTGCAAGGGCCTTTGTTTTCGATGCGGTCAGCTCTACAGACCCATGCACATGTGTTCCGATCCTCACTCGAGGGTGCTAGTCCTGGGCGAAGGCGATCCTGGACACGACAACGGGGCAACATATTGGGGCCTCGAGGCAGCCCGCGACAACGAGGCGCCTCAAGGCTGATTTCAAGGGGGGGGGGGGTGAGTGCTAGAAACCTTTGAGTTGGAAGGAGTTTAGGGTATAATAGTCTTTGTATGGGGGGTTAGTTTTTTAGTAGTAGGGGGGGTATCTTGCTCCACGTGGCGTGGGGGGGGGGTCACTTGGCTTGCCAGAGAAGCTGTTCGATCTCCATGGGACAATGGGCTTTGTCCGGATTCTGTTGTTATTCATTGTTCACGATGGTTCTGGTTTGTGTGGAAGTTGTTGTTAGAAATCTTTGAGCTGGAAGGAGTTTGGGGTAGCTTGCTCCACGTGGCAAGGGGGGGGGGGAGGAGGGGGTAGCTTGCTCTACATGGCAAGGGGGTTTAATAAGTAGAAGAAACAGTAGGGAGTGAGGGAGGTGGGGAGAAAATTGTATCACAGCAGGGGGGAGGGGTGTCCAGCAGGGGGGAGGGTTGTCCAGCAGGGGGAGGGGCTGTCCAGGCAGGGGGAGGGGCTGTCCAGGCAGGGGGCGGGGTTGTCCAGCAGGGGGGGAGGGGCTGTCCAGGCAGGGGGAGGGGTTGTCCAGGTAGGGGGCGGGGCTGTCCAGCAGGGGGGGAGGGGCTGTCCCGCAGGGGGGGAGGGGTGTCCAGCAGGGGGGAGGGCTGTCCAGTAGGGGGGAGGGGTGTCCAGCAGGGGGGAGGGGTGTCCAGGCAGGGGGAGGGGCTATCCAGTAGGTGGGGAGGGGCTGTCCTTAAGGAATGTCTAGCTGAGAAGGAGCATGAATAGGTGTAACAGCAGGTAGAGTAAAATGTGGCAGCCCTATCAGGGGTCATCCAATCCTATAGCCATCACAGATTAGCATTCATTTCTTTAAATCTTCTGAGAAAACATCCTCTCATGCCATCCATATCATCCTATTTGAAACTAAGTGGAAGATGTTGCCCTGCATATGTCGCTGGACCGGGCCAACACGTTGTGGTCACGCCGCGGTCACGTCACGTTCACGCCGCGGTCACGCCGCGGTCACGCCGCGGTCACGCCGCGGTCACGCCGCGGTCACGCCGTGATTTGGCCCTACTCCAGGACAACACCCTGCGGCGGTTACTCCTCCAGGACGACACCCTGCGGCGGTCACGCCGCGGTCACGCCGCGGTCACGCCGCGGTCACGCCGCGGTCACGCCGCGGTCACGCCGCGGTCACGCCGCGATCACGCCGCGATCACACCGCGGTCACGCCGCGGTCACGCCGTGATTTGGCCCTGCTCCAGAACGACACCCTGCGGCGGTTACTCCTCCAGGATGACACCCTGCGGCAGTCACGCCGCGGTCACGCCGCGGTCACGCCGTGATTTGGCCCTGCTCCAGGATGACACCCTGTGGCGGTTACTCCTCCAGGACGACACCCTGCCGCGGTCACGCCGCGGTCACGCCGCGGTCACGCCGTGATTTGGCCCGGCTCCAGGACGACACCCTGCGGCAGTTACTCCTCCTTAGAGAAACATTGAATGGTTAGCTCTATAATTTTTCGTATTTCCTCATTCCTAAACTATATCTCCTCTCAGCGCTGCCTCTCATCCATCTTTCCACAAAACGTGCATAGCAGGTGGTACAAAGGCTCAATTCAACTGAAAACATTGGTTTGGAATTGTCTGATCCCATGGGGTATTCCTCTAGGTATTCCTACACATTTCTAGATCTCAAAATCTCATCGAATTAGGTATATCAGGGGTCATCCAATCCTATAGTCATCACAGATTAGCATTCACTTCTTTAAATCTTCTGAGAAAACATCCTCTCATGCCATCCATATCATCCTATTTGAAACTAAGTGGAAGATGTTGCCCCGCGGATGTCGCTGGACTGGTCCAACACGTTGTGGTCACGCTGCGGTCACGCCGTGGTCACGCCGCGGTCACGCCGCGGTCACGCCGCGGTCACGCCGCGGTCACGCCGCGGTCACGCCGCGGTCACGCCGCGGTCACGCCGCGGTCACGCCGCGGTCACGCCTTGATTTGGCCCTGCTCCAGGACGACACCCTGCGGCGGTTACTCCTCCAGGACGACACCCTGCAGCGGTCACGCCGTGGTCACGCCGCGGTCACGCCACGGTCACGCCGCGGTCACGCCGCGGTCACACCGTGATTTGGCCCTGCTCCAGGACGACACCCTGCGGCGATTACTCCTCCTTAGAGAAACATTGAATGGTTAGCTCTATAATTTTTCGTATTTCCTCATTCCTAAACTATATCTCCTCTCAGCACTGCCTCTCATCCATCTTTCCACAAAACGTGCATAGCAGGTGGTACAAAGGCTCAATTCAACTGAAAACATTGGTTTGGAATTGTCTGATCCCATGGGGTATTCCTCTAGGTATTCCTACACATTTCTAGATCTCCAAAACTCACCGAATTAGGTATATCAAGGGTCATACAATCCTCTAGTCATCACAGATTAGCATTCATTTCTTTAAATCTTCTGAGAAAACATCCTCTCATGTCATCCATATCATCCTATTTGAAACTAAGTGTAAGATGTTGCCCCGCGGATGTCGCTGGACCGGGCCAACACGTTGTGGTAACGCTGCGGTCACGCCGCGGTCACGCCGTGATTTGGCCCTGCTCCAGGACGACACCCTGCGGCAGTTACTTCTCCAGGACGACACCCTACGGCGGTCACGCCGCGGTCACACCGCGGTCACACCGGGGTCACGCCGCAGTCACGCCGCGGTCACGTCGCGGTCACGCCGCGGTCACGCCGCGGTCACGCCGTGATTTGGCCTTGCTCCAGGACGACACCCTGCGGCGGTTACTCCTCCTTAGAGAAACATTGAATGGTTAGCTCTATAATTTTTCGTATTTCCTCATTCCTAAACTATATCTCCTCTCAGCGCTGCCTCTCATCCATCTTTCCACAAAACATGCATAGCAGGTGGTACAAAGGCTCAATTCAACTGAAAACATTGGTTTGGAATTGTTTGGAATATTTTATTGTACATGTATCACATAATATTTGTTCGGTAATTATTCTTTTTCCTCATCCTCTTCACATGTTGTCCGAACCAGATCATCCTCATCCTCTGCACATGTCGTCTGAATCGGATCAGCCTGTTGTGATGGAAATTAAATGTCTACTTTTGGCTGTTTTAGATGAAATTCCTTCCATAATTCCCTCATCTCATGTAGCACTCATTGGAGGAGGATGATCACTGCCAAGTTGAGTTTTAAAGGCTGCACACAATCTGTTTGATGCAATTCCAAAGAGGCTGTTCTATTCTGAGGGCCTATTTCATGCTGGAGTTCCCACATTTCCCCCACAAGCTGGCAAAGGGAGGTCTGTTTGGGCCTATGCAAACAGGGCTTGTTTGTTATGGAAAAAGATGCAATTGGAGACCTGGTTTTCTTGAAGAGTTTCCATGAAGGGTCTTCACTGTAGAGGAGACTAGCTCTGGTCTGTATTTGGTAGTTGCTTCCATGATGGTTCCCACAACCGTTTTACTGAATTTCACACCAAACCAAGCCCTGCTAGTGACTATTTTTCGATGCACTATAAAAATCCCATGGTCAACCCACCAAAATCAAACCAGCTATTCCAGGGCCATTTCCACTCTCACTAAAAAATCCAAACTCAAGCCCTACTACAATTCCAAGCTCCCACTTCAATTTAGCCACTATGAACTTCTTCCCAGTCCCCCACCATTTTTCAATCCACCTAGGAAACTCATCCACAACTTGACCACCAATCAGGCCTACCCACCTCTCAACTTCTAAGCCACCAACCCCACATTTTCCACCAGGCATCCCACTTTAAAACCATTCCAAACCTCACCCAATTCTAACCAATTAAACCAGACCCCTTAACATTTGAAGCCCTCATCTAAATTCATGTTCCAACTCACTTATTTTAGACCCAATCATCCCTGCCACTTCAGAAAAACAAGAGCAGCCTACTTAAAATCCAGTCCAACTTAGTTTCCTTCATGCTTGCCCCCATGAGTCCACAGCCTCACCTTAACCAAATTATTAACCACCTGGACACCTGGAAGCCACAAGAGGAGGGAGAAGGTTTATAGATTTTTTTTGTAATATTTTATTCCATTGGAAGAGAATTTGTTGAATGCTTCCACTTGTAATGAGGTACTTAATTTCCTCTCCCTCTTTATTCCATTAAATATTAGACAGATCCTATGTAAAAAAATCATTCTCCACCTCCGGGGAAGGAACTCTCAGCTACCGTTCTTCTGTTCTTCTTCCTGCTGATGAATAAAATTCCCCAAGTATATTGGGAAAATTTTATTCATTTTTCTTAATTTACCTCTTCTTACTTACTGCTGATTTCAACAGCCGGATTCAGTCTTTTAGCAATAGCCCATGACATCCATCCGTTGTCTAGGGGGTCCAGTGGGGGGGGTCTGTCCTGGGGTGTCCAGGGTCTGGGGGGGGGGGCTGTCCTGGGGGGTCTGTCCATGGGGTGTCTAGGGGGTCCAGTGGAGGGGGGGTCTGTCCTGGGGTGTCCAGGGTCTGGGGGGGGGGTCTGGGTTTGAGGGGGTAGGTTCTAGGGGGTGTCCATGGTCTGGGGGGTTGTCCAGGTTCTGGGGGGGTCTGTCCTGGGGTGTCCAGGGTCTGGGTGGGGGGCAGGACTGGCAAGGGTGTCCAGGGTCTGGGGGGGTCTGTCCTGGGGTAGGGTCTGTCCTGGGGTGTCCAGGGTCAAGGGGCAGGGGGGCAGGGGGTAGGGGGAAGGGGTGTCCAGCAGGGGGAGGGGTGTCCAGCAGGGGGAGGGGTTGTCCAAGCAGGGGGGGAGGGGTGTCTGGCAGGGGGGGAGGGCTGTCCAGGGGGTGCAGGGGGTGTCCAGTGGGGCTGTCTAGTGGGGCTGTCCAGTTGGGGCATGGGGGTTGTCCAGTGGGGTGCAAGGGGGGCATGGGGGACCAAGGGGGGCATGGGGGGTGCAGGGGGGTGTTGAAGGGGGTTGTCCAGGGGGTTGCAAGGGGGGTGCAAGAGGGCTGTCCAGGAACCTAAGCCCATGCAGGTTATGAATGTCTCTATAGAGAAAATGCAGTGCTGCCCAGATCTGGAAAATATCATAAAACATCCCACAGATACTTCACAGGCACCAGGTATAACTATTTCACCACCTATAGATAGTGAGCACGGTGCTATAAAATCTGGTAACTATATTTCAAATCATAATTCCAATGTTTTGTTTAATGCAGTACTACATGAAATGCAAGAAGATTTTATCTGAGGATGAGCATGTGTGACCATGATTTCACCAAGCAGTTTGTTTAGTTGATAAACAGTTTTTCTGGTAATGTTTTCCAATTTCAAATATGTTTTATTTTATTTCCATAAACATTTTATAGTTTATTCTGTTTTATTTTCCAGACTGATTATATATATGTTTTCCTAGATTACTCATATATAGCTACTTCTGAATTTTGTTTCAACTGTTTCCCAAGTCATACTAAGAACCTATAGTATGGGGCCAGTGTCCAGCAGGGGTCCAGTGTCCAGTAGGGGTAAATATGCAGGGGGAGTCCAGTGTCCAGGGGGGAGTCCAGTGTCCAATAGGGTAAATATGATTTGGGCATCCCAAGAACTAGTTTCCAGGGGGGAGTCCTGTGTCCAGCAGGGGTACAAGGGGGCTGGTAGGGGTGGGGGGAGTATGGGTCCAGTGTCTAGCAGGGTTCCAGTGTCTAGCAGGGGTAAATATGCAGGGGGCCTAGCAGGGGGCCTAGTAGGGGGCCTAGCAGGGGGCAGGGGGCCTAGCAGGGGGCCTAGTAGGGGGCAGGGGGCCTAGCAGGGGGCATGGGGACTAGTAGGGGGCAGGGGGCTGGCAGGGGGGCTGGCAGGGGGCAGGGGGGGCTGGCAGGAGGACTAGCAGGGGGGGACTGGCAGGGGGTGGCAGGGGGGACTGGCAGGGGGCAGGGGGGCTGGCTGGCAGGGGGAAAGTAGGGGGTGGCAGGGGGGGGGGAACTAGCAGGGGGCAGGGGACAGGAGGGCTGGCAGGGGGCTGGCAGGGGGGGACTAGCATGGGGCAGGGGGACAAGCAGGGGGGTGGCAGGGGGGAGGGGTGTCCAGGCAGGGGGGAGGGGTGTCCAGGCAGGGGGAGGGGCTGTCCAGCAGGGGGAGGGGCTGTCCAGCACGGGGGGGTGGGAGGGCTGTCCAGCAGGGGGGAGGGGTGTCCAGCAGGGGGAGGGGTGTCCAGCAGGGGGGGAGGGGTGTCCAGGCAGGAGGAGGGGCTGTCCAGCAGGGGGGAGGGGCTGTACAGCACGGGGGGGGGGGAGGGGTGTCCAATAGGGGGGAGGGCTGTCCAGCAGGGGGAGGGGTGTCCAGCAGGGGGGAGGGGTGTCCAGGCAGGGGGGAGGGGTGTCCAGCAGGGGGGAGGGCTGTCCAGGCAGGGGGAAGGGCTGTCCAGCAGGTGGGGGAGGGGCTGTCCTGCAAGGGGGAGGGGTGTCCAGCAGGGGGGAGGGCTGTCCAGTAGGGGGGAGGGGTGTCCAGTAGGGGGGAGGGGTGTCCAGGCAGGGGGAGGGGTTGTCCAGTAGAGGGGGAGGGGTTGTCCTTGAGGAATGTCTAGCTGAGAACGAGCATGAATAGGTGTAACAGCAGGTAGAGTAAAATGTGGCAGCCCTATAAGTATATGTCATGTGTAACCTATAGGGTGAGGTCGGTAATGATGCTCCTAGACATGTTCTGGTTGTGTAAAAAATGTTGGGAACTCTCTATTTTCTATTTCTTGATTCATGTATGTTGGTTGTTGGTACCCCATGTTGATATGATGTTTCATCTTAATTCTAGTTGTGGTAGAGAACCCTCTTTGATAAGGTGCTCAAGTTGGGAGTACGAGTTGAGGATCTGCTTATAGAATATATCCAGCAGAATTGTGCTTTACCAGTTTCAGCATGAACACATCCTTGGGCAGGGGGGGCTGGCAGGGGGGACTAGCAGGGGCAGGGGGGGCTGGCGGGGGGGGGGGGGGGGACTAGCAGGTGGCAGGGGGGGCTGGCAGGGGGACAAGCAGGGGGCAGGAGGGGGGGGGGGGGGGGCTGGCAGGGGGACAAACAGAGGGTGGCAGGGGGGGACTAGCAGGGGGCAGGGGGGACTGGCAGGGGGGACTAGCAGGGGGCAGGGGGGACTAGCACGGGGGGTGGCATGGGCAGGGGGGACTGGAAGGGGGGTGGCAGGGGGGGACTGGCAAGGGGGTGGCAGGGGGGTGTCCAGGGGGGTGTCCAGGGGATGTCGAGGGGGTGTCTAGGGGGGTGTCGAGGGGGTTGGGGGGTATTTTTTTATGGATTTGGACACCCTATAGCCACGGTTTAAACCGTGGCTATTGGTTTATTGCCACAGTTATTAACCGTGGCTATAGACATAATGCCACGGTTTAAAACCGTGGAAATTAAGCCTGTCCGGCCTTTAGTATAGCCACGGTTTCAACCGTGGCATTAGGTAAACAGCCATGGTTTGAACCATGGCTATATACCTATAGCCACAGTTGAAACTGTGGCTATAGTGTTAAAGCCACGGTTTGGAACCGTGGCTATAGGTCTAGGCCTATAGCCACGCCAAACTTAGCCACGGTTTGAGGAACTATGGCTATTACCTATAGCCACGGTTTTAGGGCCTATAGCCACGGTTTAGAACCGTGGATATAGCCCAAATTTCCAGTAGTGGAGATCGATGTCGGTGATGGAGTATGTTGGTCGCTTCACTAACCTGCGAAGCTTTGTTCCAGCGTTGGCGGGGGATGAGGCAGTAGTTACGAGGTGTTTCCAGGATGGGCTGAGACACGAGATAAGTTCTCAAGTGAATATATTTCACTTGGAGAGGTTTACAGAGGTAGTGGATCAAGTGTTGATCTCAGAGGGGACCCTGAAGGGAGCTTCAGGTAGTGGGTTTGTCGTGCCAGCTGGGCAGAGAAGTGGTGCAGCTTCCGAGGGCTGGAAGCATCGTTTTTGAAGTTTTCAGCAGGGCGGAAGTGTGCAAGGTGGTCAGAAGAGAGGGTCGGCCTCTCAGGGTGGTGATCGGGTGTTATGCTATCAGTGTGGCAGGTCGGGGCACATGCTGGCCAGTGTCCTCGACCTCCAGTTGAGTGTCGGTCATACGGAAGATTGGGACACGTGCACAGGTTCTGCAGGAATCCTCATCAGGAGACTATGAATGTTGGTGACAGGAAAATGTCAAGTGGAGTCAAAGGATCAGTTTCTCCTTATCAGGCAGGAAGTTGGAGCTCTACGAGCCGTACTGGTAGGGGCGGTGGACGTGGAACTCCGGGGAAGGATTACCCACGTCAGCAGGGCAGTGCAGTGCAGGGCACGCAGGTTGGGGCCCAGGGTAGAGGGGCAGGTCAGCTTCATGCAGTTCAGTCTGCACCTAGTGATAGCGAGGTTGGGCCATCAACTGTTCTAGGTACAATCTTTGTAGCTTCTACGCTTACTAGTGCGTTGTTTGACACTGGCGCCACACACTCTTTTAATTCTGCTCAGTTTGTGGTAGCGTTGGGTTTGCCTGTAGAGAGTGTGTGCGGGGTTATGTCGATTGACAGTCCGTTGGGGGTGCGGAAGGAAAATATCAGGCAATATAAGGGATGTGCTCTGGAAGTTTGTGGGTACCGTTTCCTGTGGGACTTGATCGTTCTCGAGATTTCGGGATTTGACCTAATCTTGGGTATGGACTGGTTGGTGTTGCATCGGGTGCACATAGACTGTTATCGTCGCAGTGTATCGTTTAGGTCACTTGAGGGTGACGTTTATGTCCATCGCGGAGAGTGGGATGTTCGAGCAGGTCTTGTGGGACCATTTTGTCAGCAGTTGGGTAGTCTCACGGCTCAAGTAGTTTGTCTTGTGCTTGATAATGAAATAGGGGAACAATATGTTTTCCCTCCAGTAGTGGATCAGTTTCAGGATGTGTTTCCTAAGGATTTCTCAGGGTTGCCACCCGAGAGAGATGTTGAGTTCACGATTGAGTTGCTGCCGGGAGCAGAGCCAGTTTCTATTCCGCCATACCGAATAGCACCTGCAGAACTCCAGGAGTTAAAGGTTCAGCTTGAGGAGTTTGAGCGTAAGGGGTTCATACGTCCTAGTACGTCTCCTTGGGGATCTCCTGTGCTTTTTTCAAAGAAGGATGACGGGTCGTTAAGGGTGTGTGTTGATTATCAGAAGTTAAACCAGATGACGGTGAAAAACCAGCACCATCTTCCTAGAATTGATGACCTGTTTGACCAGTTGAGGGGTGCATCAGTGTTTTCTAAGATTGATCTGAGATCGGGTTACCACTAGTTGAGGGTGAGGCCTTCTGACGTACCACTGACAGCTTTCAAGAGTCGGTACGAGTTGTTTGAGTTTGTGGTGATGCCTTTCCACTTGACCAATGCACCGACGATGTTCATGGATTTGAGGAACCGAATCTTCCGGATCAGTTTGTGATTGTCTTTGTTGACGACGTCTTGATGTACTCGAAAACTCATGACTATCATGCCCAACATCTTGACGTCGTTCTGAGTACACTAAGAGAGCATCGGCTATACGCCAAGCTGTCAAAGTGTCAATTCTGGATTGGAGAAGTGCATTTTCTGGGTCACATCATCTCTAAGGCAGGTGTGTCGGTGGATCTCGAGAAAGTTCAAGTTGTCGTGTCTTGGGAGCAGCCCAAGAGTGCTTCAGATGTTCGGAGTTTTCTAGATTTGGTTGGATATTACTGGAGGTTCATCCAGGATTTCTCTCGCTTGGCAGCACCACTATCGGGCTTGACCAAGAAGGGAACCAGGTTTGAGTGGTCTGAGGCTTGTGAGAATTCCTTTCAATAGTTGAAAAGGCGATTGACGACTGCACCGATCTTGATCTTACCTGAGCCAGGTAGGAAGTATGTCTTATTTTGTGATGCGTCTGGTGTCGGGCTTGGGGTTGTGTTGATGCAAGATGAGCGGATTGTAGCTTATGGGTCGAGGCAATTGAGACCCCATGAGCGGAATTACCCCACTCATGATCTTGAGTTGGCTGCAGTAGTGTATGCTTTAAAGTGCTGGAGGC
This sequence comes from Viscum album, assembly GCA_963277665.1. NCBI lineage: Eukaryota > Viridiplantae > Streptophyta > Magnoliopsida > Santalales > Viscaceae > Viscum > Viscum album. The sequence goes on from OY728141.1 coordinate 1,003,219,595, forward strand.
ACTAGTTGTTGGGGGAATAGTTTACGGTGTATACCGATCACAAAAGTCTAAAGTATATCTTTTCGCGGCGGGATTTGAATCTTTGGCAGCGAATATGGGTCGAGTATCTCCAATCTTTCGACTTTGAGATGGTATATACACCGAGAAAAGGGAACAATGTTGTTGATGCTCTGAGCAGGAAGGCTCAGAACCAGGTGGTTCAGGAATCCAGCACTGAGTGTAAGGTGATGGCTTTGTTTGCAGAGATGCACCTGGAGGTGCGGGATGAAAACGGTCAGGCGACTCTTGATTTCGTGGCGGTTGAGTCTACACTTTTGAGTCGAGTTGGGGAAAAACAGCTCGACGATCCTGAATGTTTGGCCATGAAGGAAAGGCTTAAAAGTGGGGAGTCACCTTCTGGTTGGTTTATCGGTATGGACGGGGTTGTTTGTGTTCATGGTCGTGTGGTTGTGCCGGTATGCATGCGGGAAGAGTTGATGCGTGAGTTTCATGCATCGAAATGGGCAGTGCATCCTGTTTGACCAAGATGTATCGTGATCTCCGCAGGCAGTTTTGGTGGCCGGAAATGAAAAAGGAAGTTGCGGGCTTTGTGGCACAGTGCCTTACCTGTCAGCAAGTGAAGGCCGAGCATCAATGCCCAGGTGGTTTGTTACATCCATTGCCCATTCTGGAATGGAAGTAGGATGATGTGACGATGGATTTTGTGGTGGGTCTTCCAAGGACATCTCGGAAGAATTATGCAATCTGGGTGGTTGTGGATTAGCTAACGAAAGTGGCTCATTTCTTACCGATTCAGGAGACTTACACAGTTGATCAGTTGGGTGAGTTGTATGTTCAGGAAATAGTACGGTTTCATGGTTTGTCGCGAACTATATTTTCGGATCATGACCCTCGTTTCACATCGCGCTTTTGGAAAGGGTTGTAGAAGGCGCTTGGTACTCAAGTGCTTTTGAGTACGGCTTTCTACCTGCAGACGGATGGGCAGTCGGAGCGTACAATACAAGTGTTGGAAGACATGTTGAGGGCTTGTGTCTTGGATTTTGGTGGTTCCTTGGAGAAGTACTTGTCTCTTGTTGAATTTGCCTACAACAACAGTTTTCAGGCTACGGTTCAAATGGCACCGTTTGAGGCTCTCTATGGGAGGCCGTGTAGATCTCCGCTGTGTTGGTTGGAGGCCGGTGAATCCGAGATGTTGGGACCGAGTCTCATGCAGGAGACTTCAGAGAAAGTTGAGTTGATTCGGAAACGGATGGCAACGGCTCAGAGTAGGCAGAAGTCGTATGCGGATCGGAGGCGTAGACCTATTGAGTTCGAGGTGGGTGATAGTGTGTTCCTTTGGGTGTCGCCAAGGTTGGGTCACCAACGGATTCAGAAGCAGAGAAAGTTGGCGCCTAGGTATGTGGGGTCGTTTGAGATTGTGGAAAGGATCGGGACGGTGGCGTACCGATTGACTCTTCCACAGCGGTATAGCGGGATGCATGATGTTTTTCATGTGTCGCAGCTTCAGCGGTACCACCCTGATGTAAGGGTTGGTGTCCTGAGAACCAACTGTTTTGTACTTTGATTACATGAATGTTCACTTATTGTATTGTTCATTGTTCTGCGTGACTATAATATAATAATGTCCTGGAATATTTGTTGTATTAATAAGGTCATGGCAGATCTCTGCTATGATGAGAACCTTGAAATGATATAACAATATTCTTAAATAAAGTTCGGCGGTTGGATGACATACTATGATAGGACACATAGTATACAGACTGTCATGTGCGAGTACTCGTAAGAAGACGAGACTCTCTCTCATGAAGTTCGCACTTGGTAATCTCCAAGATGGGAGATTATGAGAACAGACCCGCCAGTAGTAATTCCGCATGTCTTGGTGTCATCGGACATTACTATCTGCGAGCGTGTGTAATGATCCTTAGACTGAAAGATTATCATTAACTCATTTCATGACTCGCGCACTTAGATTTACTGACGAAAACCGTCACGCATACAGTTGGCGGGAAGTAGGGTACGTTGGGTGCGTCACGAGTGACATGTTGTTAATGGATAAGTCGAGGAAGGATTTGTCCCTTCCATTTATGGAAGTTAATATCTCGGCCCTTTGATTGAAATATAACTGTCGCATTAAATTCCATGACCATGGTGTAAACGACGAGTTTATTTCAGGTAGTCAAAGAACGACGGATCAAGCATATAGGTTTATGACACTGCCATGAAACCTGCTTGATGAGATATCGAGACAAAGAGATTAAATTACACAGTAAGCGTTCGTATGAGGTGATACGTCAATACGGCGTCAACTTCTTTCTCTTGGGTGCCTTGACCCGTTGCTAGACAACAATCTTGGACTTTAGGCAAGTCTGCCTAATGCCAACGAGAAAGAGGCCTAGAGGGTCACACACTAAGTGTATTCAAATATCTCAAGTAGAATAAAGATTATTCTCGTACGTGGTTTAATAATTATTCAAGGAAGCCTAAATCGTTTTAATGGAGGAAGAAGGAAATGAAAAACAAGATATACGCGTCGTGTATTAAAGATTACACGCCGTGTAGTTTTTCATGGAAAACAAGTACACGCCGTGTATTAATAATTACACGTCGTGTAGTTTTCTTTATGGAAAGGAAATGAATAAATGAAAACAAGATATACACGCCATGTACATTGAATGTACACACTGTGTAGTTTTCAATTAAAAACAAGTACACGCCGTGTATTTATTAATACACACCGTGTAGTTTTTCCAGTCAGGATTTTGAGGATATAATATTATTTTAAGTGATATTTATTATAATCAGCGTGGGCGCATGTCAAGGAATTAATTATTCGACATGGGGGTTTTAAATAAGATTCAATGAAATAAATAAAACGCGTAATGCATTTATTTATTGTCATAACTCTACAACCTTAAACTGATTATAAATATGCTCACAACCCCAACTCTTTTCTGATAGACAAGGGAATCGTTGTGCACAACAACTCTGGAGAATTCTTTCAAGGCCGAAAGAACCTCTTCCTCCAAGAATGATATCAAGACTGAGAGAGATCCTCTTCCATCAGATCAAGACAATCTATGGTGGACAACGCAAGCAAAGGATTCTCCACGCTAGCACCCGGAGACTCCTTTGGCGACGTCCCGAGATACGAGGTACACGTGTGGATCACCGCTAGAGGAAGTCTACACTTGGATTCTGCGACGCAACGACGAATCACATTAGAACATGATCAAGAACATCAACGAAGAAAGAACACCCAAAAGGTATTTCTTTTCAATTGATTAAATTAATTATAATCAACTTGTAACGATCCTTGTTTGTGGTTCCGGGACAAACCTTCTTCTTTGTCTTTTTCTGTGATTCGATCTATAGAGACCGACGTTTATCTTCGTATTGATCACAGATTGATCATTGCTAATAACAAAAATCCAAGTGGGCACATCCACCCACGCGCTTCCGCTGCGCCCAAAACCTTCACCTGACCCAACTCACATGGTGGATGTTGAGAATGTTGAGCTTGAGGCCGATGCGTCCTTTGAGGAACATCTGGTTCGTGTCGTGGATCGTAGTGAGAAAGTCTTGTGGGCCAAGGTTGTGCCATTGTTGCGAGTACTATGGCAACATGGGAAGGTTCAAAAAGAAACTTGTGAGCGGGAATCAAACATGCGGACTCAGTGGCCCGATCTATTTCCCTTGAAAGTGCAATGAAACTTGGGAGCTCAACTCGAGGACGAGCCGTTATAAGATGGAGAGGTTTTAAGATCCCGGATCTTGGAAAGGTATGTTCTCATTTAAGTTTTGGTTTGAATACCTTGTTTTGGTTAATTAAGTGTTCACTCAAGTCTTTAAGGAGGCTTGGGGGAGCTCCAAGGGTTCGGGACACGGAAAATAGAAAAAAGAGGTTTTCTAGGTAGGTCGCATGGTCTGCGTACGGTTAGTGCTAACTGAGCGGACAGCCCAGGAAACCGTGCAGGAGGTGAGTTTTTTGACAGTGTCCTCCACACAGTTTGCACATGATTTGACAAATCGTGCGGGTAAACCGTGCGGCCCAAAAACTTTTAAAAAAATTACAATTTTTCCACCCTGGTATTTTAATACCCAACTCGGGATTTCCTCCCATTTCTCCCCTCTTCACCCTAGGAACAACCCAAATCTCCCAAGGGCTCCAAGGGATCAATATCCCTCGTTTCTAAGGCATTTTTGGTGTCGTTGGTTGCAGATCGAAGCTCCAGGTTGAAGCTTCAAGGGTTGGTTGAAGTGGAATCTAAGGGCACGATTAAGAGTGCGTTCACCCACGGAATCGAGGTGGGTGGTCTACAAGTTATATCCCAAGGTTTATTTGTGGATTTATGCATGTGTGGTTTTGTTCTTAGGTGTCTCTTGGTATGTTTTGATCACCGTTGGCATGTTTAGGTAAAATGGTTATCAAGAAGGTAAATGGAAACCCTCACGATCCTTATGGGATGCGTCGAGGTTGATGAGACTAATCTAGGGCCACCCTTGGGGTGTGCCGATTTCCCGGACCTAGGGTTTTTGTGAAGAACAAGTGAGATTGTTGTGTATTTATGTAGAGCCCTTGATAAACATATTGATGTGACAGATTCTGTTGGAGTAGAAGCTAGGTGATGCACCTAGGCTTAGTAATAATAACCTAAGGGATATTGGGTTAACATGGAAGTGGTTCATACGGGTTGGCACATGAGAATGGTGAATGGCTAAATGGGATAATATGTGGAAATGATTAAAGACCATAATGGGATTAATTATGAGCTCGGTAATGAAGCCTAGTGAGTTAGGCATAATGAATGAAGCCTAGTGAGATAGGCACAATGAAATGAATGCTTAGTGAGATAAGCGTAATAAAAGGGAATTGGGCTAAATGGCTAAATGATGTGAAATGTGGTAAATGTGTTAATGGGTTAAGGCATGGTGTTAACTCTCATGTTATTGCTACGGTTAATGTTTGCCTTGGGAAATGGTTGTGATGTTGTGTGAATGGTTAATGGATACATATATGTATAGCATGTTCATATAGCTTGGTAGTGTGGGGTATTGGCTGAGGTTCTACGCCCACGGGTCGAGTTGGACTGAGGCTCTAAACTCCACCCCTAATGCACAGGTTAAGGAAGAGGACTGATGCTCTGTTTCCCTATCGGTTGCATCCACCCGGACTGAGGCTTTGAGGTGAGGATATGGTTGACATGAGGAAGTTGGTCCTAGTGAGATAGGACAACTGTGTGTTTTTCCTCATGTATGTGATTGTGTACTTTAAGCCCGTGTAACTTGTTGTGTTTGATGAACCCATGATAAATGCATCGGAAATGGTAAGTAAATGGGATGAAATTGTAAGATGAGAAAGTGGTAATAAATGTTGGTAATGGACCTAAACTAGTGAATACACTTCCTCTTTTCTTTGTCATTTATCATTCATTCCTTTGCATGCGCAATTGTTTATACCGGATATTTTGTAGACACCGTTTGTAGTGGCCTATTGAGTTGTACTCACACCCTGCTCGGGCCACCGTTGGGTACCCGAGCAGACTTCATGTTTGCATGTCAGGAGAAGGGCAAAGGTCCATGCTAGGTAGTTGGGTTGACATGGGTGTACGTGGAGGAGGACCAAGACTTGGTGTCGAGAGCATATTGGGGATTTTGCAGTTTGTCTTCATTTTGGGTTTTGTTTACTTTTGCACTTGTAGCATGGCATGACATATTTACTGTTGGACATGATTGTACCCCGTTTGGGGAATAGTTGTTTACGCATGCTCTAATATTATTGGTTATTATTCCGCTATTTTGTTTATCTTCTGTTGTAGCTTACTCTGATAAAAAGGGGGTATAGTCTCCCCAATTGACTATTTGGACCTCCGCTGCTAGTCGGCAACCTTTGGCGTACGGGGAGACGCGCTTAAAGTCATGTAACCACCCGGCTTGGAGCATCATTTTAGTGGCTCCCGAGTCGGGGACATTACAGTTTCTGCCAAAAGGGAGTAGTCTACATTATTTTATGAGGGCAAGGGCCGAACTTAATAAAATAATGTTCTTACTTATGTGGAGGTGAGTCGTACTCTTAAAGAAGAGATTTTAAAACCATAAAATATAGTATAAATTTTGGAGAATTCATAATGGCTTTACAAAATAATTCAAATAAACTTAAAATCACATTATTTTAAAGAGAAAACATATATTTGATCGTGGATCCCATTATTATATCACTTTTTTGTCATTGTGATGTCATAATATACAAAGTATATTTATATAGTATTTAATTTTTACTCGAAAATTCGACTATCTCAAAAAATTATGTAAAATTCACCGTTGAATAATTTCGACGTTCTGATTCCAAAAATAATATTCATTTTATCTAAATATTTTTCTAAATATGTGAATTTTCACTTTTAAAATAAAAAACGACATTTATTAAAAATGACGGGTTTTTAACAATAATTTTTTTAACCCTTATAAAAATTAATTCATAAAAATTATATGATCATTTATATTTGATAAACATTATTTAATAATAATATTTTACTAAAATATTATTTATTTCAAAAATCAATTAATTCATCAAAATAGATTCCTTAATTAAATTTAAATATTAAGCAAAAATACTATTTGTGTTTTATTGTATCAAAATAAAAATCATTTACAAAGTAATAATAATAGGATAAAAATATATTCATTATTCTATAAAAAATAATTTGCAAACTCATATTGCTAGTGTCTCGATACATCTCTTTAATACACCAGCATACGCCCTAAGAGTAAGGTGCGTGATGGTGGGACTTTCATGGGGTCGTTCGGCGAACATGGTTTGGGTCGTGATCTTGATGAGCTTAAACTTCTCCCGTAAACGGTTTCGCCTATACTTAAGTTGTTGGATCTAGGCTTGGGTTTGGTCTGGGACAAAGTCCAAAAATGTTATCTCCCTCGGAAACTCCGATAAATGAGCTTCATAGGGTACGATCCAACCAGTTGAGGTCATCACTTCGTTTGTCTGTGTCAAATAGATTTGTTAAAACCCTATATTTATACTAGTCATGGAATCATTGTTCAACAGCTATATTATCAACAGTAATGATACTTAACGGTGATTTAAATCCAATTGAATATAATAAAACAAATGAAGTGCATGTGTTTTCTATAACCATATTACTTAATAAAACATTTAAAAGAATTGTAATGAAAATTTTATTTATAAAAGTTCGGATCGTTACATAAATGGTGGAGATAACTCACCTTGCACATTGCCACAAATGTTTGTTGGCAAAACTGCTTTTCGCCCTTGCGCCAATTGAATTCCACTTGCTCATACCATACCTGATCCTGCTCCAACTGCCTCTACTGAACCGTAAACATCATCCAAATTTTTTACAAAGCTACTAGATGAGTGGACCGACTTGCTTCCTTTGTAGTTTACCTTCCTATTGAATTCATCATTTCACAGATCCTTTAATAGGATCTCCTTCTGTTCCTTACTATGTTTTGGCTTTGGATTTTAATTTGTCTTTTTTTTTTTTTTTTTACTTCTCATACCCACCACACGCATAGTGTGCATGTTAATTGAACTTTTTTTTATTAAGTCCACCATGTTTCGAGAGCCTACTGAAAATACCCTGCTGTATTTCATAAATAGATCGGTTGTCGTTTTTCATACTAGGTTTTGTATACAGACTGAGGAGAATGACCTTACTGCGTGTTGTATATAGATTGGTTATCACTTGTACAATTGTATTTTGTGTGCAGACTGAAAAAAAGACCTTACTATATTTCATATACATTTCCATCTTCAATTCCCTGACTGTATTTAACGGTTCCGATAAATATAACAAAAACAGAAACGTCAAACAGATTTTTTTTTACTATTACATGGAAAAAACTTCATATCCAAAAGCACGTATTAAAAAAAATCGTAGTCTATTTTTATCAAGCCATGAAACACAAGAGCATCCACAATATTAGTCACTAAAACTAACTAGTAAGAACGCTGAGGTAACATCAGTTCTTCAGCAAACCAATACAAAAAGGAAAGGGAAACAGAATAAAAAACAATGAATGCAGAAATCGAAATGGGTATCGGGGAATCCAAGAAGTTACTTTTGATGTAAGTCCAGTCATAGTGTTCCAACCGAGTAGGGGGGATGGCGAGGGTGGAATAGGTGAACAAATCAATACACTTTTTTACTTATTTTTTTATTCATGATACTTATCAATACACTTTTTTACTTATTTTTTTTAGGTCAAGTTTTACCTGAATTTTGACTCCCATGGAACTTGAAACTCAAGTTACACTAGAACACTCATAATTTCAGTGGAACTTGACCTTAAAAGGTGCACCGAGGATCCATGACATGGAGAGTATTATGATGAGTTTCTACAAAGTTTCTAATTTAATTGCATTTTTTGGAATTTACAAACAGATAAACCTAAGCGGGAAAACCATTTTTTTCCTACCTGAAATGTTCGCACGGTCAATAAAGGACTTCGATGATTTTTTTCTGTGATGGAAACCGCATGAATCAATGAGTGAAATCGCACGAACCACCGTATACAAGCGATGAAGAAGAGTAACCGAAGCTGCTCGAATGAGTCGACGATGGATAATACATAGTTGTGTTCTACATCCACCAATCATGGTTATTTATGGTGAAGCCAAGAAGACAAGTTGTGCTGCATAAGAGGTTTTTGTTTTTTTGTGCTTGTTGTTTGCATAATATTCTTGGACAATTTTGAATTGAAACAATCGGTTGCTATTTGTTGTTTCCCTAATATTCCAGACCAATTTTATAAAGCATAATTAAAATGCTAGAGTAGTGATTGACTTTTTGATGTTGAAATTTAAGTATCGTTATCTTGCGAATGTGGTGAAGATATAGTGGACAGTGGTTGGTGTTCATGTAAGCAAAAACCTGTAATATGGATTGCTTTTAAAGTTATTATTCTTGCTTTTGCATTTTACATTGCTTGTGATGGGAGAGCTGGTTTTAGTGTGCATCGACAGTATGCAAATAAAAGTAAGAGGAACAAAACAACAGTTAACTCAGCTCTTTATACTTATAGCAAGGAAGAGCATAAAAAGATTGATAGACGTAACACGTTTTTCAAACATGTTCGTGCAGTGGCAATGACAGACCGTTGTGCTCGTATAGATGTCATTATGTCACCATGTGGGTAATATTCTTGTAATTTATTTATGAAATACCATAATCATTCATAGTATTCTTTTGAATGTTCTCATCTTATGAAGTCCCAAAGAAAGGTAACCAAAGTTCAAGCTAAAGAGTTGAAAGTTAACTCTTTGGTGGGTATTAGACCGATTGATTTTTTCTCTTTGGTAGTGACTGTTACCGGAGGTGGAGATATTGTAGGGTATACCCATGTGGATCAAATGATATTTTTTCCGATTGAAATGGCCCAGAGATTTGGTTTTAGGGGATGGTGGCATGATATTAGATTACTTGGAACAACAATGTCAAGAAAATCCATCATTTGTTTTTTATATTCAATTTGATATGTTTGAGTAGATTACAAATGTTTGGGTTGACCTGAAAATAAATATTAATTTTGAACAGTTTGGAGAAGTTGTTGTCTTTGATACAACATTCAATACAGATAGGGAATGCAGACCCTGACTGTTTTTGTTGGATTTAATCATTCTATGGAAACTGTGATATTTGGTGCAACAATTTTATATGATGAAACTGCGTGTTTTTTTTTCATAGTTTTTTTCATAAATTTGTAGATGTCCACAATATGAAGAGGTTGTTGGCTATGTTTAGTGATCAAGATGCAGTCATTGCAAGAGTTATCTTTGAGGTGCTTCTTGATACTCATCAGAGCCTTTGTACATGACATTTAATGCAAAATTGCATAAAACACCTAAGTAATTTTATGAAATATAGTTCTAGTTTCCTTCATTGTTTTAGGAAGTGCATATTCAAGTATCATGATGTGATTGATTTTGAGGTGGAGTGGGGAAATATTACAACTGAATTTAGTGACGGTAAATTGACTTGGTTGGATGATGTATACAGTCTGGAGGAAAAACAAGCACATTGTTTTATGAAGGATACATTAATGTTGGGGTTACATAGCACCTAGTTGAGTGAATGTTTTAATGGTGTGTTGAAAGATTATGTGCATCATAGGTTGACAGTCATTGATCTAGTCAAGCAATTTGAGTGAGTTGTGGATAAGCATCGATTTTGGGAAGATAAATCTGGATTTCAAAGCAGGAAAAAAGTTCCCATAAATGTATTTCCATTCCATCAATTGATTACACGAGTTTTGGATATGTACACTCCAAATTTGTTTGAATTATTTCAAAATGAATATCAAATGGTTGTGGCATGTTTTATGAAATATTCTCACGAATTTAAAGTATCGTGCTCATATTTCTTTGACATCTTGGGGTTTGGTAGAGAGTTCCATATTTTATATGATGATCGTGTTGGAATTGTGAAGTGTTGTTGTAGGAAATTTGAATCAGTTGGAATTATGTGTTGCCATATTTTGAAATTTTTTGAGGGGATTAATGTGAGTTCCACCCTGGAACATTACATTTTGAAGTGGTGGATAAGAAGTGCATGAAATTTTGATATGGCTGGAGGCGATCCTGTTGATAAAAAGGTTGATAAAATTTTCCTTAAAGAAAAACGCTATAATGAATTGGCACGAATGACAATTAAATTGGTAGCAATGGAATGTGAGACGGATAAAGACCATGAGGTTGGTTTTTCAAACCTAAAAACCTTTTCAAAGTACGTGGACAATATTGAAAGACCTATACTATGTGAAATGTGGTTGATAGTCACTGTACAGTTGAGAAAACTGCTAAGTTTAAAAGGAAGAAAGTTTGAAATGGAGGATACCATGTCAAAAGTTGTTCAGAGAAAATGAATCAGAAGGCCTATAAAATAAATAGAGATTGAATCGTCAATGATGATGGTATGTTGTTTTTTAGTTACATTCACTATATAGAATTCATCGTGTACATTTCATTTTGTTTACTGTATATGTTATTCTTTTTTTAGGGTGTTTCTCAATAGGCAAGAAGTAACGTTGCCTTCACTATAGTAGATTTTGATGTGAACTTATGTTTTACTTTCTGTAATTTTCTTTTAAAAATTAGTAAAGGGGTTATCTTTTATAAATTTGTTTAAAATTTATAGGAACATCTCTGAAACACTTCAGGACTATATTGTTGGAGCTTACTTGGGGATGCAATTGTCTACAATCCTTTTGTTCACACAATTGTATTTACAGAAATAGGCTATGTTGTTTGCATTGTAAAATTACCTACCCAACTCAGCTAAAATTAATGATAAATTAACATTTTTCATATATGAACATGTCTATTACATGAGGTGAATCTCATTCATTGCATCAACATTGAAATCCAAAACATAATTTGTAAATGAGATAGTAAAAAATAACATTGTTTGACTTAAACATAAAATCAGTCTGTCATGCCAAAACATTACTACTGTCTAGCATTCTAGGTGTCATGTGACATCTCCAAACTTATTCTGTTGGTGAATCTACTCTCCATAAAACTATGCATTGGATGAGCCAAAAAATTATGGAACATTGAAAACCTTAAATTATTCATGTCAGGCTGCGTTAATGAAGTTGAAACATGTTTTTTAGATGTTATTGTCTTGATCAAATAAAAAACAATGATGTTGCAGTCTAAGCTTGTGGCGCCCTACTGTGGAGTTTCCTCAACCCATAGTTCAATTATTACTTTTGATTTCTTCAAATTAATCTCTAAATTATCAATTAGCTATTACAAATACGTTTTCTAAAAAAAATCAAAGTGTTTCCATGTTATTACCATAGAGTTGATGTACTCCAATAGTTGAAGAATTATATAAATATTAAATCCTTGCCACTGCAAAGGCATATTCTATGTACATTTCTTGACATCTCAGCCATACCTTTAGTTTCATTGAATTGATGTAGGTGAATGGGTTATCTTCAATGTTAAAATTCCAGTGCAGGTTTGTTATATTGAGAGGAAAGAATATGAATTGGCTGATTTTCACTGCTTCTATAAGCAGGTTGTTGACTAGGATTCTTCAAATTGACTCATTATGACCTTTGATAATAATATACAAAATAATATGTGTAAATTTTATCAATTTTTGAGAAATATGGAAACTTAACAAGACCGATACTTATGACAAAAGCACTTGTAACGAATGCTGTTTTTTGTGGAAAATAATCAACTACACTGCCTTACCTGCACTTCTCTTTAATGATCTCCTAGTAAGAATTAATAACCAAATATTAAGATATTTGTAAGAAAAATGATCACAATAAGTAGTGTAATGCCCCAACCCCAATTACCCAGAGTCGGTGCATTATTACATAACATTGACACGATCACAAGGGATCAAATCCCGAAAGACCGATCAGTTTATTAGCCTTGGAAGTACTAGATACAAATATAAGTTTTACATTACATTATGAAATGAAAAAAACAACAACATTGTGTCTCCTTTTAACACATTAATCTCCCTTAGACTATCCCTACAGGTCAGTTATAATATACTTCTTCGCATCCTGGGAAAAATAAAATATAGAAAGGGGTGAGCTTAGGTGCCAAGTAAGGATAACAATATAGCGGAAACTTTCATAAATAAACATAAACATTTAAGGCAATGTATAAGACTAAAACAAAAGCCTTTTAAACTTAAACTTCAGCATAATATGAAAAAGATAAATCAAATAATTCAATTTACGTATTCACATGGATATTCTACTAGTCGAATAATCACATGTAATATCAATAGCCAATTTCATAATGATGTAATTCATAATACCGAACATCATAACCACATAGTCAAGGCCTCGTGCCAAGACTACAATTAAGATTTTGTCAAGGCCTTGTGTCAAGACACTAGTTTGTCTCATGAGACCTATCGATTCATCGAGGAGCTATAGCAGGCTCCACCCGTTACTTACTAAGTCCAATGCATTCCTCATATGAAAAGGTTGAAATATAACATAAACATTCGTATTAAAATTAGTATACAAAATGTTAACAATTTAACCATAAACCATTAATGGTATAAAAATAACACATCCACATTCAAACATATCACAAAACCTTCAATACAATATGGAATATTGTATCATAATAAATCAACTTCAAAAAAGTGTAAAATCCATAAAAGGATGTTGACATAGATGAAATCAAAACCATTTAAGAGAAATGTCTCTTTCTATTTTGAAATCATTTAAAAGTCACATAATTATAAAATAAAACATTTATTTTGAAAATATTCTCATAATCTTTTAAGGGAAGCTTCGAAGGTGTTATAACGGTGGAAAATAGCTACACTCTCCATATAGGTTAAAAAAACATTATTTCCTTAATTTTGTCGAAAAGGTCGTAAAGGACCTTGTTTGGAAAACGATGGAAAGATTCCTTTATAAACATATTATAAAAAGTCAGAAAAGGGTATAAATGAATTTAACCCATAGTCTAGAAAAAAGTAAAAATATTTTGAAATACATTTTTAAGAAACACGAATGTGGATGATAAAGAGGTCCTAATAGATACTCACGTATAAACAACCTGAGATAATAAAGAGATTGTAGAATTAAATCTTACCTTGTACTTTTCCTTGACCAAGGGTACATTAACCTCCTGTATAATAGTTAAATCATTGTTATTAAATTATACAAGAACCACATACATAAATATGATATCATATATAATCCTCTAATATTGCTTTGTTAATAATATTTCAGTAGTATCGTCATTTCGAGTGTTAACTGATTCGTTTTCCTTTATATGCTTGGTTACGTAAGCCATGTTTTTTATGGATAGGATGTATTTTATTCATATCCAAAATTATATTAAGTTCTTAAACATTATTTTTAATCATAAAATAAAAATTATTCTTGAATGGTTATGATGGGGAATGGATTTCACCGCGTTCGTGGAGATGGTAATCTGTACGTACAAATGAGCGACAATATCATTCTATTGATGGTGAAATCATATGTAATTTTATGGTATATCATATATATATAATCCTTAACATGTTATATTTATTATTTACATCAGTTGTAATCATTATTACACTCATCCAAATAATGAAGTGTTTGAATAACAAACTACACCACAACGTGGAGACTGTAAGTCGTACGTATGCACGTATGGTGACTTGTCATTCATAGGATGGATAAAATAATGAATATGGTTGTACCATATTTATAATAACATAAAATTATGTATAAGGTACTGTAGTTATTATTTTGGTATGGAAACAACAAATAAAGAGGAAGTGGAAGAAGAAAATAACTTTGAAAGAGGTGGTGAAATTATTACCTCTTCTTCAGGTGTTTCCTTTTGAGTTGATAAAAATGGATACTTAGGTTGGCTTTATGATAAAATTAAGGCCTATAGATCTAAGTGAGGGTATTTGGGAGGATATTTGAGCATGGGTTGGCCGAGCCAAATGGATTTGGAGGTGTGATTTTGAGTGAAGGGGAAGTACCCTTTTATAAGAGAGGTGATGGTCACTTTAGGAAAAGTTTGAAATATTATTTTATTATACAATCATATTCGATTTATAATGGCTCCAAAATAATTTATTTTGAGGCTAAGGTGGGGATGGGTCTAAAACCTCTCAACCAATAGGTTTTAGACAGGTTTAGGTCACCTTATTAACCTTATCTTTTAGATTTAACTCTTGGTTAAATAGTTTAATTTTTACCATGTTTTCTTGTATTATTATAATAAATGGTTAATAAACTTACTATAAAAATCCAAGAGAACCACAAGTGGTTCATTATTTATACATCTAACCTTATCTAAGTCCTTTAGCTGATCCTTAGATTTTTAGGAATATTATATTAATTAATAATATAGTATTTGTTTTAAAAACTCATTTATGTCAATTTCGACACTATTTGGTATTTTGTTTTTGTGAAAGTCATAACAACTTTATCACTTTGAAAAAAATGTATTTAATAAACCCTAACATTTCATATTAACCTATAAAATTATTATAATTCATCAGAAGTCTCAATTTATATTTATTTGGATATTTATAATATCAATTATTTAATCTTTCATTAATAATCACTACTGAAAATAGGCTATTTTGCGATGGGTCATTTGCGACGGGGGTTCGTCGCAAATGGCCCGTTGCGGAAAACGACGTCATAACTAAATCTATTTGCGACGGGACCGTCGCTAATAATATTATTAACGACGGGAATTCTTCCCGTCGCTAATACTAGTCGATGTATTTAAAAAAATCTTTAAATAATTATTTGCGACGGGATGAGCAACCCGTCGCAAATAAGTACAAAAAATAAACATTTGCGATGAGACCGTCGTAAATGCTATTTGCATCGGGTTACTCATACCGTCGCAAATAAGTATAAAAAAAATATTCAAAAAATATATTAAGAAGTATTTGCGACGGGCCCGTCGCAATTACCTTTTGTGACGGGTCATCAGCCCGTCGCAAATAAGTATAAAAAATAAAAGAAATAAATTATTATTATTATTATAATTCATATTAAAAAATATTATAATTAAATTAAAATATTTGAAAATTTTAATATATATAAAAATAATAATTATTCTAAAATATGAATAATATTATTAATCATATTAATATTATAATATTATATAATAATAATAATAATATAAAGAATTCATATTATTATAAATAATTAAAAAATTATAAAAAATAAAAAAATATATTAATATTATAATAATAATATTATTATTATAATTCATATTAAAAATATTATAATTAAATTAAAATATTTGAAAATTTTAATATATATAAAAATATTAACTATTATGAAATATGAATAATATTATTAATTATATTAATATTATAATATTATATAATAATAATAATAATATAAAGAATTCATATTATTATAAATAATTAAAAAATTATAATTTTATTTAAAATATTTGAAAATTTTTATGTATTAAAAATATTGAATATAATATTATTAAAATAATTAGAAAATAAAAATATGAAAATTATCAAAATTTGAAAAAAAAATATAAACAAATAATTAAAATACCAAGTATAATATTATTATTAATAAAATAAATAATAAACTATTAAAAATAAATAGAAATTAAATAATGCAATATATAAGAGAGACAGAAACTCTGAATAGAAAATATTATATATTTTGAATTCACAAACTTTATAACATAAAAAAAAAATCACTGATCTGAAGGAGAAGGGGGAGGGGGAGGGGGAGGATCTGCAAGAGCTAGTGGAGGAAACTTCATCCCTAATGCACGAGTAAGTCTGTGCATGTACTCCATCTGCTAATGCTGCTGCTGCTGCCACAGACTCATCTGCTCCTCGTGCACCTGCTGCTGTCATCGACGCTCCTCCTCATTGTAACATCCCAAGTAATTAATGAATAATAGATATTTTTATCTATGTCTATTAGTGAATTAGATAGTGTTTTAGAGGCTTAAAATGATAATAAATTCAATCTTAAGCATGAAATACACTAATATTTTTAAAAGATTGTTTTACTGCCTTTTGATGGAAAACCATTTTTAAATCTATCTTTTGACAATTTTATAAGCTATGTTTGTAAAAATAAACTTATTATTTATGATTGGTACATCAAAATTTACTTTGTGTGAATTTTTGGTATTTTTCTGACAATGTTCATTTTTTAATGAATAGTGAAAAATACTGCATTTTACATCAAAACTGCTTTTTAATCTAATTTATTTATATGATTAGATTATATTTTGAATTGGTTTTGAAGTGAAATTAGAATATATTTTTACCATTTAATCCAATGGTGGGCATTGGAATCAATTTCACTTTGAAATTGGACTTAAACTGGTGTCAATCTTTTGATACTTATTGTTTCATAAAAACACGCTATTTGTCATGACAACGGGAATTAATTATTAAATTAATTAATGTGACTTATATGTTTTGGAATTTTGTAAAATAGACTTCATTTTTGAATTTGGAATATCAAATATAGCTTAGGGTGAATTTTTGGTATTTTTCTGAAAAACTTCAATTTTTGATGAATAGTGAAACCACTAAGTGATACTTATAAAAACTGATTTTTCGTTTAAATGAAATTTTAACACTTCTGTGTTTTGAATTTCAAAAATCCGACATACATGGTTGTCATTAAGAAGTAAAATGTGGTTCAATGAGATTAAAATAATTTTTTGGTGAATAGTAACTCTTAAGTTCTTAATCGCGATTAGAGGTAATTAGTGTAGTTTAAGGTAAAAATAATGCTTTAATAAAATGAGATGAGCTTGACACATGTCCTACCCTCATTGGATGTGTCATGGAAGACCAATAAAATCCATGGGTCAACTTGGGGACCCCATGGAGCCACTTTGGTTGGGAAATGACATAAATAACTTTTTATTTAATGTAAAAGTAAAAATGACACAAACATGAGATGTTTTACTAAAACAATTTTTACATGGGGTTATAAAAATCATATTTTTTTATTATAAATATTAATTGGAAAGATAAAAATATTTTCTACATCATAGTATTTTTTTTATAATTTTTAGACCTTAAATAAATTAAATTATTTATGACATCATGATGCTGCAGCGATGACCTCATTATTTAACGATTTAAATAAAATGGAATGATAATGTAAAATCTAAGACCTACACATGGCCAAAACCTATTTTATGGGTGGATTTCGAACCCTTATCACCTTATCCTCGAAACACATCAATGTGGGACCTCTTAAATCTGAATACCATTTTCAAATAAAGTAATATTTCTTTACTTTCCAAGAGTGCCCCTCCTCTCCTCTTATAAAAGGCCCCCACCTCTACCTCCTTACCCACACTCCCAAAGCCTTTGACTCGGCCAAAACCTACCCATTTTGGCTCTCCAAATCCCTCTCTTACTCCTTGAAGCCTCACTTTGGGCAGAAGTCTTCCCAAGGAATCCTTTGAGCTCAAATCTAAGAGAGTTACCTGATTTTAAGGTAATGTCTTCTTTTGAGTCCTTTTGTTTGATTTTGCTTCTCCAACCCCCTAAAATCTTTTTATTCTTTTCTTTTGTAACAACTACAGTATCCTCAATATACTAGTATGTTGTTATAAGAAGTATTCGAGCTACACTTACACACACCTACATCTAATGGTTAAAGGACATATTGTTTCCGTGGATGGTGAATTTATGCCTCTCGAAACGATGATTGTTCAACATTCTTTTAACACCTTCAAAGGTGGCCATTAAGATGTAACTATATTTATATATGATATATAATATGTTTATGTTTTCCTTAAGATTCTGTATTTTTCATTTTGGGTATACCTTTATGGTTTCCATTATGGGTAAATGCGATATCTTCATTTAAGGAAGTGCGGACTACTGCCCCCTCAAAATGATTTGATTCGTTAAATACCATATGTGGGACGTATAAAGGATGGAACTATGATATTATATATGATATTATACTGGAATTATAATATACCTTTATATCATTATGATTCCATTCTATAAAATACGAAATAGAAATGAAAGTAGCGTTCATGCGTACGTACAACTTACCGTCTCCATGAACGGTGCATTTCATTTCTTACCTCTAAATGATTATGTAATATTATAAATGCATATATATACTGGATATATATGATATATACATCATGATTATAATTCTGGATATAATGGATACATGAACAACTTGTAATTATAAAGGGTTTATTTTTGACTCAAGTACCAATGATCGTTAAAACGACCGTTATTTACTTAAATAATTACATAGTTTTCATGACATGGAAATAAGTGATATAAAAGGAATAATGAACTTGAAAAAGGTTCTTAAGCAAGTAGAAATTAACTCAAGTTTATTATTCAGGACATTAAAGAACGATCGAGTCAAGTCAGACCCGAGGTATGGGACTTCGTCTCAATCTCCTTTCATTGAGGCATATTTTGTTTTATACACAACCTTCTTTTATACGGTGTATAAACCCCTTTGACTTTTACGTTTATCCAAAAGGAATCTTTTTTATATGTATCATTTTACTAAATGACAAAAGGGAATGTTTTTGTTGTATGTATGCGGCGACAACGACTTCTCCGCCGCTGTGACCGTTATTTGAGTTTCAGATTCCTCTACAAGCCATACCTTTTTTTAAAAGAAAAATAAATACCATGTTTTAATTTTATTTTATTTTGTTATTGAAAATGGTTTTCAAAATGTTTTTATATCAATGTTTTGTATTGATATTTTGTGATTGAAAGGTGGAAATGTTATGTTTCCTTTATGCATGTTTTATGTGATATGATTATGTTGAGGTTCTTGGGCATTATTATGAAGATGGGTGGTTCCATGATAAACTAAGGGTGGGTGAGCCCGATATAACTCTCCAATGCATTGGGTAACGAGAAGGAGTGAAACTTTAATGTTTCTTCGAAGAGATTTAGGGAATATACTGTGATGGGTATTCCAAACGTAACCAAGAGGGTTACTCCCTACGTAAGAATGTTATGAATGCCTCAAGTTACCTTTATGTCTTATGATTTCTATGATTTATTCATGATTTGATGAGGTATGTTAAAGTTCTTATGTTTTATGGGTAAATTATGATTTCATTCTTATGTATATATGTACCCATGTTTCCTTTCCATATTTTTATATCCCTTACTGAGCTTTTTATGCTCATCCCAAGTTTTTTGAAATGTTTTTCACAGGTCAAGGGAAAGGTACATGATATGATGATAGTGTCAAGGAAGTGTCAAGAAAGAATCCATGTTTTATTTTAAATATGTTTCCATTGATGGGAAAGAAGAATACTATATTTATGTAACCACTTTGTTTATATGTGGAATGTAATGAAAGTTTTATGATCTAATTCTCTAAAACTCTAAACCTGAAAAGATCCTCAATGTGTAATCTTGTAATAACTCAAGATTAAGTAAGGTTTAAGGCTGGGGCCTTATACTCATACTACTGCTACTGCAGATGCATCTCCTCCTACTCCTTACGGAGACTCTCTATCAACTCAGTCTGAGATCGCAACTGATCCTCATACTGTGAAGCGGAAGATGATGCACGAGCTCCTCTCGAGCTGGACGCCGACATCGCTGCAGTGCCATGATAATCTCCAGGAGTTAGTCGACTGTCGATACCAACTACTCGACCCTTCTCAAATCCATACTAGGTCACCTGCATCCAGGCCGCCTCATCAAACTGATGGCCACTGGCCTAATCAGCTATCTCGGCCTGACTCTCAGCCTGAGTCTGTGACGCTGCGGCCTCATATGACTCCTATAATTGCAATTTAAACTTAAAATTATGAATATATTATATGCAGTTAATTTTCAAATTGAAAAACAAATAATACTGACCATAATCTGCCGCTGGTGATCACCTCTAATCTCCCCAGTAGTTGGATCAATATACATCTTCTGATATACGTCGTACTCCGTAATATCAGGCTTCTCAATAGCCTATAAGAATATAAAATAAATTGTTAATATTTAAAGTTATATAAAATATTTATAAAAAATGTACGTACCAGATACTGTCTATGAGTACTGAATGTACGACTCCCATCTCGATGAGTCACCTCCTGTCTCCCTCGATTATATCTCCCCATCGATGATCTCCTCTGAAAGTCACCACTCAACCAATGTGAAAATAATCCATCCCATACGTGGGATGAAATGTAATCTGGTCGGTGCGCTCTATAGGAGTCATCAAATACTGACACTCCTTCTTTCTTCATGGTAGCCCTTCTTAAGTTGTGCAAAAACTGATGAAAGCGATCATGCATGTCCACCTTCCATGACTCGTGGATGGGGTCATGCATAGTATCCTCGATAAGATACCATAAACCCTACAAATAATTCAAAATATCAAGTTATAAATGAAATAACTTTCAAAATAAAAATTATTTATTTACGTACGTACCAACCAATGGTCGAACATGACCTGCTACACATCAACAGGAATCTGCTCCCATGTGGTCCATGACTGAGAAAAATAGTTGCGCAAGATAGAACTGCCTTGTCCGACTGCTATATGCATAAAACTGTAAAAAAAATAAAACATTTATTATGTAAATAGATTAATGAAATCATAGTAAAATGCCCAAGTTATCATACCTTCGTGTGTGTGCATAAAACCCAAGACATGGATGTCGCTCGGGGATGGGGTCAGGAATCATCAGTCGGGAAAGACTGAACCCCCTCCGCATACCTCCTAAAGTGCCTGTAGGCTGAGTGTCAGATGCCACCAAATAGCCCTCATCGAAATCTAGATCAGCCTCCAACAACTGAAGAATTATGTCTGAATCCATCTGAAACAGAAAATAAATATTGTTAACAAATAATTGAAAATTATTATTATATATACATATATATTAGTTATGATTATATATAACTATCATTGAATTGTATCAATGTTCACCTTCATCATCATCTTCATATCTGACGATGTCATCTTCAGATTCCTCCTCAATATCATCGATATCCATTTGAATTCCAGTTTCTTCATCTCTTACCATTTCACATTCATTTGTGACATCATTAACATCATCGTCATCACCGACTCTTAATTGTAGGGTGACATCATCGATACTCATGTCTCTTTGTAAAAAAGATTGATTTTGAGTACTCTCTTGAAAAACTTCAATTCCTTGTACTTCAGTGATAGCACATTCACTCTACCTAAATTGATTGTCTCGAATTTTTATTTTTATTATGCTCCACCAATCAGTCAAGTCTCTTGACGTAGCACAATACTTTGTGTAATAAACTTGATGTTCCTATTGAGCTAGTAAGAATGGTTCATTTACTGCAAGAACACTTTTATATTTAATATCTATGATTCCATGAGTCGGATGAACACGCACGCCTCTCTCAGTATCCAACCACCGACATTTGAACATCGTTATGTAATGTTTTCCTAGATAACAGAGTTCAATAATTTCATCAAGCATGCCAAAAAAGTCAACTTCATTTTCTCTATGATGAGATCCTCTCAAGAAAACTCCATTGTTCATTGTCTTTTCTGATTCCCCATATGCATGTGTATGAAATCAAAAACCGTTCACCACATATGCATTATAAGATTTAACCATTTTCGATGGTGGGTTACTCAATATACACAACTGTTTGTCAATTTTATCAGCATATTGAGACACCTGAAAAATTGTGAAATAATTATCAATATACTAAAATATAAATTGAATGAGATGTTAAAACATTAAGAATTTATGTTACCAGTTTTGAAACCACTGAGAAATTTTTTTCTGTTGGCGTTCTTCGAGAGCAGATGCTGTAATTTGTGGAAGTTGTTTCTTGATATGATTATCATATAACCTATGAAAAACAAAGTTATTTATTGTAACATAAATGATAGAATAAGTGATAGAAACACTTACAGTACAAATGATTTCATCTCTTCACAGTTGAGCAGAACATACGTATGAGCTCTGTGATGTTCATCATCCAAAATCCATCGTTCATGAACTCCACCGAAACCAAGCTTTTCCAGTTTACATATAATTACAACAACAACTTCTTTAAGTTTTTTTTAGAAAATAATAATCTGTTGCCTCCACACAAATGTCCCGAAAAAATATGATATGTCTGTTATGAAATCCCAAATCACGGAATTCAACAGACCTCTTAATCCAATGGGCAGAATTCTTTCTATTAAAAAATGACAATCATGAATTTTTAATTTGGTAATATGAACATTCTTTACACATCTACCCAAATTGGAAGCACAACCATCTGGAAGTCTCAAATCTGCAATCCACTGACAAAATAATAAGCGACTTTCTTTGGACAGTGTATAAACTGCTTTTGGTTTCATTAACCTTTCTGTTCTAACATTCTCAAACAATTCGAGTTCTGGACGCCTGCAAATTTGGGCAAGATCTAATCATGCATTTATATTGTCTTTTCTCTTTCTTGGAGTATCCAAAACTATATGAAACAAATTATCAAAACAGTTCTTCTCAATATGCATGACATCCAACATATGGCGAACCAGCAAATCAGACCAAAATGGAAAATCCCAAAATATGCTACGTTTTATCCAATTGTGCTCTTTCCCAAAACCAGAAATTTTCTGTTGGTTTATTGTGGGTCCAAATGTAATAGGAGGTAATGAAAATACAACTAATTTTAACTCCGTACCTGATAGCATTTTTGGAGGTCCATCCCTTTCAATTGTGCCTTTTCTAAAATGAGATCTGTTTCTGTGAAAAGGATGATCAGCTGGAAGAAATCTGCGATGACAGTCAAAATAGCAAGGTTTTTTTTCCATGGATGAGCATAAATGCTTTGTTCTCTTCCATACAGTAAGGACATGATTTCGGACCATGTGTACTCCATACAGATAACATTCCATAAGCCGGGAAGTCACTAATTGTCCACATCAATGCTGCTCTTAGTATGAAATTATGTTTCACATCAACATCATATGTACTAAAACCGGTACTCCACAATAAATTTAATTTATCAATCAATGGTTTCAAATAAACATCAATATTATTCTTCGGATGTCCTGGGATTAGTAAGGTCAAAAAGATATAGGGTTCTTTCATCAACATCCATGGAGGTAAATTGTACGGAGTTAAAAAAACAGGCCAACATGAGTACTGACTACCATAAGATCCGAACGGACAGAAACCATCAGTGGAAAGACCCAGTCGCACATTTCAGGCTTCTAAATCAAATGACGGATGTACTCTATCAAAATGTTTCCATGAATCACCATCGGCTGGATGATTCAAGCTTTTATCAGTTAAAATATTCATTTTGTGCCATGACATCATTATTGAGGTATTCTTAGACATAAATAAACGCTGAAGTCTGGATGTAAGCGGAAAATATCTCAACTGTTTTACAGGAATCAAGCCAGACTTCCCATGTTGTGCTTCTTTATACCTCGGTTGCCCACATGTGGGACAACTGTCCAACGACTCATTTTCCCCATAATATAAAATGCAATCATTTGAACATGCATGAATCTTCTGACAACTAAGTCCCAAATTCCGAATCAGCCTCTTACTCTCATAGTAATTTGCAGGCAAAACATTTCCTTTGGGTAATAGTGTTTTAATCAAAGTAAATATCTGATCAAAACAAGTGTTTGACATTCCATTATCTGATTTGATAGCCATAAATTTAGTAACTACTTCTAATCTGATCATCTTGTAACCAGGATATAATGCATCCTCAGAAGACCTCAACAACTTATAAAATTCAGACGGTGCAAACTCAGGAGTTGAATCAATATCATCCTGAGTTTCTATATGTTGAAAATATGGACCTGCAACATCATGTACTAAATTTTTAAACCGAGATGGATCCGTAATTAAGTTAGTATCACCTTCTCTGGAACTGCGTTCACCGTGTTGATACCAAAAAACATAATCCAATTGAAAACCAAAACGCAAAAGATGTCCCCAAACTTTGTCAAACGTGTCAAACATTCTCAATGAACATTTTTTACAAGGAAATTTTATTGTGCCTTATGAAAAAAATTATGAATTTGATGCCGCAAATGCTAAGAAAGTCTCCACACCCTCAATATATACTGGATTTAAACCAGAACCGTTTGGATTTCTATATTGATTTATCCATACACGGTCATCTAATAATGAATGTTTTCGACTTCGTTGTTCTATATTTTTCTATAAAATATAAAAGCATTACTGGTTTTGAATAATTTGATAGAAGAAAAAAAATCTCTAAAAGAAAAAACTATAATAATTACCACTACTTACGAGAGACACAATTTTCAATGAAATTATTACCAATTAGTAACATAATTTTTAAATCATGCCCAATAAATTATTAAAATTATCAATATTCACAACAGACTATTCTTAACATGTTAAAATCTTAAACGGTCGTTAATTTTTAAATCATACCCAATAAAAAGTTCACGTCAGTCATGTCCCATTTAAACTCTACAATTATCCTTACATGGTTGATCACCTCGCAAGTAGTGTTGCAATATGACGACCCAACTAATATCATTCTCACCTCTAAGAATCATCTCACATGACCGTTTACATAGACCATTATTCCTTAAAAATTTAATCTCTTAAATTTTTAAGGAAGAATGGTCTATGTAAACGGTCATGTGATATGATTCTTATAGCTGAGAAAGACATGACTTGGATCATCTCATTGGAACACTACTTTCAAGGTGGTCAACCAAGCAAGGACAATTATAGATTTTACATCGAACATGACTTACGCAAACTTCTTATTGAGTATGATCTAAAAATTGACGATCGTTTAACATGTGAACATGTTAATAATAGCTTGTTGCGAATATTGATAATTTTAATAATTTATAATTTATTTATTATTTTAATAATATTAATATTATTTCTTTATAAATATTAATCATAAAATTAATAACATTATTATATTACGTTACTAAATATATTATCAATTATGTTACTAATTAGTAATGAGAAGATATGCATAGAGACTGGTTAACCAAAACAAATGTGTTCATTTATCACCTTCGCTAATTGTTCTAATTGTTCGCTAATTGTTCGCTAATTGTTCTTCTTATTCGCTAATTGTTCTGCTTATTCACTAATTGTTCTGCTTATTCGCTAATTGTTCTGCTTATTTTATTATTAATATTAAAATAATATAATTTTTTATATTATGTTACAATTCTCTTTTCAGTGTTGAAACTTGACATTCTGTCTCTATATGTAATATTTACATTCACTTTCACCTCTCTGTTGGTGAGGAGGTTGATAATTTTGAAAATGAATGCAAATATTACATGTGGAGATAGAATGTGAAATTATTTCTAATTATTTTTTATATTATGTTACAATTCTCTTTTCAGTGTTGAAACTTGACATTCTCTCTCCACATATAATATTTACATTCACTTTCACCTCTCTGTTGGTGAGGAGGTTTATAATTTTAAAAATGAATGCAAATATTACATGTGGAGACAGAATGTGAAATTATTTCTAATTATCTGGTAATTATTCTAATTATTTGGTAATTTTTCTAATTATCTGGTAATTTTTCTAATTATATGGTAATTTTTCTAATTATATGGTAATTTTTCAAATTATCTGGTAATTATTCTAATTATCTGGTAATTATTCTAATTATCTGGTAATTATTCTAATTATCTGGTAATTATTCTAATTATCTGGTAATTATTCTAATTATCTGGTAATTATTCTAATTATCTGGTAATTTTTCTAATTATCTGGTAATTTTTCTAATTATCTGGTAATTTCTACTTATCTGGTAATTTCTACTTATCTGGTAATTATTCTACTTATCTGGTAATTATTCTAATTATTTGGTAATTATTCTAATTATCTGGTAATTATTCTAATTATATGGTAATTATTAGCTCATTATTTAAATTATTTATTAATTATTTTAATTATTAGTTAATTTCTAATTAAATTAGATTATTACCAAACAAATATCATCCGGGAGTGTCGAACCAAGAGTGTAGCAAGGCCCGTTGTCGTGTACCAGGATACCACGGGTCAGACCCGAGATTCCTTTTCAGGACTTTCACCCCTAGGTACAACAGTGCCAGAACCGCCTCTACTTGTTCGTATCCAGACAATGATTACTTGATTGATAAAGAATCTAATTATACCAAATTATATTATTTATCTACTAATTATGCCTAATTATTACTAACAAAATCATTTTATTAATAAAACTAAATATGAATAATAAATTAAATTAAATTTATATAAATTACCACTAAATAACAAAAATTAAAATGAATATAAAAAAATTAAAGGAATATAAAAATAAATAAAAAAATACCTTAAAATTTATGCTGAACTTTTTGACCCCTTCGAATTCCACTCGAAAAAAAAAATTAAAACTATTAAAACTGAAGACTGTAGAGAGAAAGTAGAGAAGAATTGGATCATCTGAAAAAAAACAGATGAGGTCTATATAGGTTAGATTATTTGCGACGGTAGCATTTGCGACGAGTGTACCGTCACAATTAGAAGTATTTGTGACGGGTCCCATCGCAAATACCTTCGCCGCATTAATTACACCCTGCGGTTAAAAGGGTATTTGCGACGTGTCCCGTCGCAAATACCCCTGCCGCCAGAACTTTTTGCGACGGGCAGCGAGCCCATCGCAAATACTATTTACTGCCGCCTGCTATTTGTGACGGTGATGATACGTCCTGTCGCAAATACCTTCGCCGCATTAATTATAGCCTACAGTTAAAAGGATTATTTGCGACGGGTCCCGTCGCAAATACTCGCGCTGAAAAAGGTTATTTGCGACGGGCCCTGTCACAAATAACCCTACCGCCAGAACTTTTTTACGATGGGTAGCGAGCCCATCGCGAATATGATTTACCGCCGCCTACTATTTGCGACGGGGATGATACATCCCGTCACAAATATCCTTCCCGCTTTTTGGCGAGAAAGCCACGCCAAAACAATTGCGACGGGACATCTCTCACCATCGCAAATACCTCATTATTTGCGACAATAATGCATTCTCATCGCAAATGTGTCTTGAGTCGGACCATTTGCGACGGGAATATATCCCGTCGCAATAACACAGTTTTCCCATAGTGAAGGTAATTATTGTATCATCATTGTGTCATAAATAAATTTAATTATTTAATATCTAAAAATTACAAATAAAATACCATTATGTAGAAAATATTTTTAGATTTATAATGAATATTTATATTCAAATTTATCTTATGTATAACCCTATATTAAAAATGGTTTAGTTATTAAACTTTGAATTTAACACTTTTAAATCTTCTTTAAATAAAATAATAATAAATGTTCTAATCTAATCCAAGTGGACCAAAAGGATCATATTTTATTAATAAGGTTTATTTTGGTTGAAATAAACTTATCTGATAGAAATAGGACATGTGTTGGGGTAATTATAATATCAATTTTTACCTTTAATTACCCTATTTACTTTTAACCATGGTAAATAAAAGCCAAAAGTTACTATTCACCAAAAATTATTTTCATCTTATTAAACCATATTTTTCTTACTAATGTCAACAGTGTCTCTCAGATTTTTGAAATTCAATTCACAGAAGTGGTAAAATTATGTTTTATGCAAATTTGCAAATGCACCTAGAAGGTGGGTAAAAGACGGTAAAAAGTTCAATAAATCTTTATATATCTAATATTATTATAAAATAACTCTAATAAATTAAATTGAAAATATATAAGTATTATGTATCTATTTTTACCTAATATAAATTTAAATAAAACAACTAATTATTTAAATAAAAAGTTTGTTTAAAACAATAATGTAGTGTTTTCACTATTCATCAAAAATTGAAAGTTTTCAGAAAAATACCAAAAATTCACCCTAATATAATTTTGATATTCTGAATCCAAAAATGAAGTCCATTTTGAAAAATAAAATTTATAAATTTTTAAAAAGTGGGAATTACTATTCATAACAGCTAGTTTGATTGGTCATGGTGTGTTAGAACACGAAGTTGCATACAACGCAAGCTATTGTATTATTCAAAGAGAAGTGTATCATGGAAGCTTGAGGTGTTACATTCTTCCCCCTTCAAACAATTTCATCCTTGAAATTTATATAATATTACTGCATAAAAAGATTTGGGTGGTTCTTCATCATAAGTTCTTTGGGTTCCCACGCTGCCTCTTCCATCTTATGGTTTCTCCATAGAACTTTCACCAGACGAGTCGTTCAATTTCTCAGCACTTGTTCTCTGGTACCAAGAATCTTGACGGACTCTTCACAATAAGACAGATCGGGTTCCAGTTCTATTTCTTCACAGGTGAGTACATGCATTGGGTCAGGCATGTATTTTCTTAACAGTGATATGTGGAACACATCATGAACTTTGGAGAGACTTGGCGGCATTTCCAAATGATAAGCTACAAATCCAATTAGTTCTAGAATTTCTAAAGGTCCGATGTACCTAAGACTTAATTTTCCCTTCTTACCAAATTGTATAACACCCTTCCATGGAGATACCTTCAAGAAAACATGATCTCCTACTTGAAATTCCAAATCCTTCCTTCAGTTATCGACATAGATATTTTGTCTACCTTGAGCTTCTTTGATGTGGGTTTGGATAACCTTCATCTTTTCCATTGTTTCCTCAACATGTTCTGGGCCTAAGAGTTTTCTTTCACCAACATCATCCCAAAAAGTTGGTGTGTGACATCTCTTTCTATATAACGCTTCATATGGTGCCATCTAAATACTTGAATGAAAGCTATTATTATAGGAAAATTCTACCAGAGGTAGATATTGATACCACATACCTTGAAAGTCAAGTGAGCAAGATCTCAACATGTATTTTAAGGTTTGAATAGTCTATTATGATTTTCTATCAATTTGAGGGTGGTAGGCAGTGCTCAAACGAAGTTCAATATCCAAGACCTTCTGAAGACTTTTCCAGAATCTTGATGTAAAACGGGGATCACGACCATAAAAAATCGATAGGGGTGCTCAATGTAGTCTTAAAATTTCATTAATACATAGTCTTTCTAAATGTTCAAGTGGTAAATCTTCTCTTATAGAAAGAAAATGTGCTAACTTGGTAAGATGACCAACAATGACCCATATTGCATCATTCCTTCTAGGAGTATTCGGTAGCCCCATGAAAAATTCCATCGTAATATTATCCCATTTCTACTCAGGTATGGGAAGAGGTTGCATGACTCCTCTAGGATGTTGTCTTCCAGCCTTAACCTGTTGACAAACCATACATCTTGACACATAATCAACAATATCCCTCTTTATGTTGTCCCATAAAAAATGTTCCTTCAAATCTATATACATCTTAGTGCTACCAAGGTGTATAGAGAAATTGGAGCTATGAGCATCATCCAAAAAATTCCTTTTTAGATTAGGTATATCAGGAACACAAATTCTCTTCCCAAATTTCAAAATTCCATCTTCATATATGAAGTCGATCAATTTACCATCATTCACAGCTTTAATTTTATTTTTAAACTTCTCCTCATCATTTTGATAACTTTTTTATCCTTTATAGTAAAGTTGGATTGAAAAAAATTTGAAAAAGTATTTATGTTTCACCTTCCATGATTATTATCATATCCATCTTTACTAGATCCATAAACGTAGGATCCCTTTCAACTCTCATCTTGTTCAAAACTCCATAATACTTTCTGCTCAAAGCATATTCCACATTATTTTCCTTCCCCGAGTGGTAGTATATAGTGTAATAATAATATTTGAGTAGTTCAAGCCATCATATTTGCCTCATGTTGAGTTCTTTCTGTGAGAAAATATACTTCAAACTCTTATGATTGGTATATATCTCACATTTTTCACCATAGAGATAGTGTCTCTATATCTTCAAAGAAAATATTACAGCTGCTAACTCAATATCATGAGTAGGATAGTTTTTTTCATGGATTTTTAGTTGTCGTGATGCATAAGCAATAACTCTATCATTCTGCATAAGGACACAACCAAGTCCTTTCTTTAAAGCATGACTATAAATAACAAACCCATCATTCCCTGATGGTAGAGTCAAGATATGAGAATCAACTAATCTTCTCTTCAGTTCTTCAAAACATTCTTCACACTCTTTTTTCCAAACAAATTTAACCCATTTACGTGTGGGCTTGGTTAATGGGTTTTCCAATCAAGCAAAATTCTGAACGAAACGCCAATAATAACATGCTAAACCAATAAAACTGCGTACCTCAATTATACTTGTCTGTGCTGGATATTCTTGTATTGATCTTATCTCAAAAGGATCAATAGAGATTTTATCCTTAGAGACAATATGGCCAAGAAAAGAAATGTCCTGAAGCCGTAATTCACACTTGCTAAACTTCCTATATAATTCATTTCTTCTGAGGGTTTTCATAATAGTGCGCAAGTGATTTTCATAATCTTCGCAGCTTTTTGAGTATATAGAGATATCATCAATAAATACTACTACAAATTCATCAAGATATTACTTGAAAACTCTATTCATTAGATCCATGAAAATAGAGGGTACATTAGTCAGTCCAAAAGGCATTACTGTAAACCTGTAATGCCTATACCTAGTATGAAATGTTGTCTTCAGAATGTCTTCATTCTTCACACACAACTGATGATATCCAGACCGAAGGTCAATCTTTGAAAAATATTGAGCTCCATGAATTTGATCGAATAAATCATCAATGTGAGGTAGGAGATAATTATTATTTATTGTTATAGCATTGATCTCCCTATAGTCAATGCACAACCTCATAGATCCATCTTTCTTCTTAACAAAAAGAACAGGGGATCCCCATGGAGAAACACTAGGGAGAATAAATCCTTTATTACTCAATTCCTCTAGTTATTTATTTAGTTCCACTAATTCCACAGTGGCCATTCTATAAGGGGTATTCGATATGGGCCTTGAACTAGGAATTAAATCAATAGAAAACTCAATTTCTCATTTTGGAGGATGTCCAGGTAAATCCTCTAGAAACACATCAACATATTCTTGTACAATAGGTACGTCCTCTATTCGAACGTTATTTTCCTCACCCATAGTTATTTCATTTTATTCCTCCCTAATAATTGAATTTATTAGAGCTAATGGGGGTGGATATAGATAAGAATGAGATGGTGACATTTTTTCTCTAAAGATAATCATTGAAAATTATAACCTCCTTCTTACAATAAATTTTCACATCATGGTATAAAACCCAATTCATACCAAGGATTATATCAAATTCAATCATGGGTATGCCAATGATATTAGTAGATAAATAACATTTATATGCCCTAATGGTAACTGATTCTCAAAACTTTGTTGCAATAATACTTCCCTTAGGAGTTTTGACTGACAACTACCTTGTTAAATCAAATTAGAAATATCTAATTTTCTTATAAAACTGGGAAGATATGAAACAATGTGATGATCCAGAATCAAATAAATCATTGGCTAAACTTGAGGAAACCATTAAATTACCTGCCACCATGTGTTTCAGAGCTTCAACCTCAGCAGTAGTGATCGCATAAGCTTGGCCTTGCTCCCTTGGCCTTTTTTTAGGTAATTTTCCTTGGAGCTTAGGACATTTATTTTCATAATTCCTCATTTCTCTACAATTGTAGCATTAAACATTGACAACCTCTTTTTTCCCTTGTAATAATGAGCTTGGTGGCCTTTTTCACCACACTTGTAACAGACTCTCATTCCCTTTAGGAAAGTACCAGGGTGTTCTTCCCATATTTACTGTAGGATAAAAATTTAACTTTTCCCTTATTCCCCTTATTTCTATTTTCAGAGTGTTCAACATATCTATTCTTCTCTTTCTTTTCTTTAAAGTCGTAAGACTTAGAGAATTCCTTTTCTGTCTTGATAGCATATGAGACAATATCTTCGTATGATGAGAAGGATTGCGAGACTAATGCTCGACAGAGAAATGGTTTTAACCCATCAAATAATCGATTAATATTACTCTTTGGGTTACATATATAATCTACCACATGCCTTGCTAACCTTGTAAAGTTAGCCTCATACTTTGTGACATTCTCATCCTTCTTTTTCCTTAGACTCAGAAATTGTCTTTCCATATTTGCTCGATGGTCACGAGGAAAGTATTTTTCTAAGAAAATCTTTTTAAACTCCCTCCATTCCATATTTTATACTTCTTAATCCTACTTTTTGTTTTGAATTAATGACCACCATTGATTTTCATCTCCTGTGAGGCGATAAACTACCATGACAACTTTTTCCCTTTCGTTACTTCCCAAAGCATGAAATATTTTCTCTAAGGAACTTACCCATTGCTCAGCTACAAATGTATTTGTAGTCCCATTGAATTTTTGTAGTTGTTTTCTCATGAAGAGGTCTAACGTCGATCCTCCATGTTGTGGATCAGGGTGCTCCATATGGGTAAGGTTATTATTTATAACTTGAGTGAGTTGTCCTAATATGGTGATGATCTGATCAGCACCAGTTGCATCACCATCTCCACTATAATTATCTTGAGTAGGAGGTCAATCCCTACATAGATTATGTGCATTAATACAATTTCCATTCCTTCCACTAGGCACCATTTCTAAGCAATGACATACACTAGATTAGTTTATGAATCACAATACATAATTCCAAACTTGTAAAACACTTTACATAGATTGAATAGTTTATGAATATAATCCATAATCATAAAAACGTTTTCTTTGAGGAGGTATATACTCATAAATACTTTATAATGGTTTGTAAAGAAAATGTGAATTATCCTAAGCATATCCACCTGGAGTGTCGTAACCAAGAGTGCAACAATGCCCATTGTCGTGTACCACACTACAACAAAACC
The DNA here is from genome assembly GCA_963277665.1 of Viscum album. NCBI lineage: Eukaryota > Viridiplantae > Streptophyta > Magnoliopsida > Santalales > Viscaceae > Viscum > Viscum album. Next base: position 1,003,252,914 of record OY728141.1, read on the forward strand.
TCCATTTATCGGCGGTTCCTAGAACCGCCACTAAATCTTTTTTAAAAAAGGTTTCCTGGTGGTTTATAATAAACCGCCGCGAAACCTTTTTTTTTCACAGCCCCGACCCTTCCCCCCCACCCCGACCCTTCTCACCCAGCGCCCCCAATTCGCCCGGCCCCCCGCTTCCTCCGCGACCCCGGCCCCCCGTGACCCCAGCGACCCCAACGACCTCGCGACCCCGACGACCCCGCAACCTCGGTGACCCCGGCCCACTGCGACCCCGACGACCCTGCTTCCCCATCGACCTATACGAACCCTAGGGTTTGATTTCTAATTTTTTTGTTGTTTTGATATTAGTTATTTATTTATCATTATTGTTTCTTATAATAAATTGTAATGTTGTATTTATTGTATTGTATGTAGATGTTTTCATTTATGATTATTTGTTTTTCTACTTATTTCATGTGATTTTTTATATGTGTTTGTTAGTTTTTATTCTTAAGTGATTGTTTGATACTATACTCATGGGTTGTGATGGCTCATGGTTACAATACATACTTATATTATGGGTTATAATGGATTAAGGTATAACATGTACACATTTCCCTAGGTTGTGATGGCTTTAAGGCTATGTCATGTTTTTCGTTGTGATGGATCAAGGTTATAACATGTGTCAGGTAATGATGTGGAAATTTAGTGGATGTTGGGATGGTTAACACTGGTTGAGAGTTGGACTTTCTTGTTATGCTGATGTGATGATGATGAGATGATTGACATAGGTTGAGAGTTGGGATTACCTATTTTATAGCTAATATGATGATGTGATAGTGATGATTGACACATGTTAAGAAGTATCTAGCATGTTCTGTTCACTATCCACAAGGCCTTACTAAAAAATCAATAAATAATGATCTTTAATGGGTTGCTATGGAAAATAACAATCAACTTCTTTAACCTTTTCTAGTACTCATAAACAGTTTCTATAATATATTTATTTATTCTATAAATCCTATTTTTTAGATGTGTTTTCTTTGAAGTGGGGATAAAGTTATGAAGAATGTCTCTTTAGAGATCATCCATGTTTGTGACCCCTCCAAGTTATAGGTTGTATATATATATATTCCTTTTATGATCCCTCTAGAGACAATGTTGATTCCTTCCACATGATTTGAGCTCATGAAACAACTCTAGTATTAAAGGTAATACATATAATACAAAAATTCATAAAAATATTATTGGGTTCATCACCATACAAACCATGAAACATTGGAAGATGTTGGATTATTCTACGCTCTAACTAAAATTCTAGTTGATTATTTAGAAACAATGGTCGATTATTCTGATAGTTAAAATTTAGTGCAGAAAAATATCTATGTATTCTAATTAATTGTACATGATTCTCCTTTATACTATGAATATTTAATGAATCTATAGAATAATTATATAGTTATTAAGGCTATTAAATTAATAGTAATATGATATATATCCAAAATTATCGATGATCCTTAGTAGTCTAGAACATTCCAAGATAGTTTTATGAACCATTGGATCAAAACCAAAAGGGTTACTAGAACTATATATAGTCATTCAATGGAACCATTTAAAATAAATAAAATAAAAATAAAATAATGAATATGGATTGACTACCCACAATATTGGAAAATTATTTATGTAGCTACCATTAATGTGTCAAGATATACAAATATAAACCTGAGAGAAATTTAATTAGTAGCGTGAATCACTATTTATCACAAAGATAATTCTATGTGATTGTGTGTGTGTGTGGGGGGGGGGGGGGTTGTGTGGTCGGTTAAAATAGAGAACCAAGTGTGTTAGTGTATGTAAATTACAGTTGAATATATGATGATAGAACAATTCCCTCACATTGGATATTCCCCGACCTAACATTCTGAATCATAATTCACTCAATTATAACACTCATGTTATCTCACTAATTTTCTACGACCACAACTTATTACCCTCACTTAACACGTTTGATTCAAACAAACATATGTAATGATCACCTCACTCTATACACTTAAAAAAATATGTGATCAAAGAACATTGATCACCCCTAATGTAATCATCACATCCTTCCACTAAATGGGAATTGAATAAGATCTTTTGGGAAGTACGTGATAACCAAGTAAAGGGAAGGAAAATGAATTGAAATATATTAAATAAAGGAAATATCATACTTCTCTGAGTAGACAAACATGTTCTAGTGAGATTGTGAAAGAAATAAATTCAACAAAATATATTGGAATTCAATAGTAGGGTGTGATAGAAATCTTCATGGATTGAATAGAAGTGTCTGATTGTGACATCAATAGTGAAAACATAATATTTAAGGAGAATAATTATAATAAGAAACCCCCATTATTATGAGTTTCATTTAATTGTTTATGGGAAGGATGATTATTCAAAAACACTTTTTTCTATACCATAGGATTCCTTGAGAGGGGTGGGGTTAATCAGGGCTTCAAATAATTCTTTTTGTTTAAAATATCTTATCACCAAATTGCTAGAAACACATTAAACCTATCTAAAGGAACACACATTTACCAAAAATAAGAATGTAGATGTAAAATGGAACCCAAAAATTTAAATTGGTTCAACACTAAGGGACAGTCCATATGTCATTCATTGATGATGTGTTAGTCATACCAGATTCTACTATTCTTCAATAAATTTTGTATATTATAAATGTTCATCCATGGTCACTCCATTAAAGATGAACCATATTTAAAATTAATTTATTAATAATTAACTACCTCCATTGGATCACTTCCTCTACTCCTCCTCACACATTTTGTAAGAATCACAAGGTTTTCCCTAAACATTATTTATAATAAATTTATTCGATATTAGAGTTTTATATGAAGACTCTATAGAGAACTTAGGTTGGGGTTATTCCAAATTAACAATATGCTTTGGTTTTCATGGTAAAGTAGCTACCACATTGTTAGCACACTATTTCTCTTTACCAAAGAAACTTCCCTTATCCCAAACACTAGAGGGTTCATATCTAACTCAGGGGATCATCTTTATTATATTATGTTTCTGTAATGTTACACTATCGTATATATGAATCTCTTTCTCTATGTATTAGTAACTATGTGTTTTAATTATTTTTATTATTGTGTAGGCACATTGTGATATACATGGATAAAAGCTGGATCACATTACCGAGGAACACAAATCTGTATGTTAACGGTTTGAATGAGTTTTTAGATTTTGAAATTTCTAATAGATCCGTTGAAGGGAGAATAAAACGTCCATGTCCTAAATTTAAATTTAGAATATGGTTGAAGAGAGATGAGGTTTATGAACATTTAATACTGAAGAAATTCCATGATCAATATTTGTGTTGGATTTGGAATGGAGAATCAAATGTTATAGAAAGATTGAGCACTGATGTTAATCCGCAGAATGAGGTCCCAAGTTCATCGACAATGGAAAATGAAATGCAAAACCTCATAAATGATGCATTAGGCACTGCAAGACACCTCTATCAACATCAAAACATATCAGAACAACCAGAAGAGGGTGCTACAAATTGCAATGTGACAAGTGATGTTTTTGAGACTATAACACAGGCAGATCAAGATTGTAACATATCATTGGATCCTCCTCTTAATTCTGTGGAGCTAAATGTAAGAGAAAACTTCATTGAGGAAAATGCATTTCATGATTTAGTTGACGATGGAAATCAAGAGTTGTATAGTGGGTGTTTGAAATATTCAAAGATTTCATTTCTACTAAAGTTGTACCATATCAAATGTCTACGTGGAATTACAAATAAGTCAATGTCCATGATATTGGAATTGATTCGTGATGCATTTCCTGAAGCAAAAATCCCAGAATCTTTTTATGATATGAAAAAAGTTGTTAACAATCTTGGTCTGAATTATACAAAAATATATGCGTGTCCCAATGATTGTATGATTTATTGGGGAGAGGATTCAAGTAGACATAATTGCAAGAAATGTTCTTCTTCTAGATGGCAGGCAAAGGGTGATGTTAGAAGTCTGAATTAAGAATAAAAGGAACACACCTGCAAAGGTTTTTCGTTACTTTCCTTTGAAGCTTTGATTGCAAAGATTATTCATGTCATCGAAAACCGCTGAATACATAAAGTGGAATTCTGTAGATAATAACAATGATGGGTTAATGAGACATCCACGTGATTCTCAATCATGGAAGACATTTGATTCATTACATCTTGATTTCTCAGCTGATCCTAGGAATGTTCGATTGGGATTGGCTGTCGATGGATTCAACCCATTTGGGACTTTGAGTACCAGTTATAGCATTTGGCCAGTTGTTTTGATCCCTTATAATCTGCCTCCTTGGATGTGTATGCAACAAACATATTTTATCCTTTCGATGATTATTCTTGGAAAAAAAATGCCTGGAAATGATATTGATGTATACTTTCAGCCTTTGATTGACGAATTGCAGGAGTTATGGAGCAACGATGTTGAAACATTTGATGCTTCTTATAAAACAATGTTCAAAATGCATGCTGCTTTAATGTGGACCATTAGCGACTTCCCTGGGCTTGGGAATTTATCTGGTTGGAACAATTACACGGGTTTGTCTTGTCCCATTTGTAACTTTGATTTTGAGCCCAAACATCTACCTCACATTAGAAAATGGTGCTTCTTGTGTCATCGAAGATTTCTCGTTGCATCTCATAGATTTCGGTTGAACAGATCAAAATTTAATGTTTTCATTGATCGTAAACCACCTCCAAAGTTGTAAACTGGTTCTGAAATATTGAAACAACTTGAAAATGTTGAAACAGAATTTGGGAAGGTTTATCATTTGAATGTGAGCGGAAAACGGGTCCGAAGTGCATCGTCAAACAAAACCAGAATGCAACAATGGAAGAAAAAAAGTATATTCTTCAAACTTCCATATTGGGAATTTAATTTGTTGCGGCATAATCTTGATGTGATGTATATTGAGAAGAATTTATGTGAAAATTTGATATTCACATTACTTAATGATCATGGAAAATCGAAGGATCATCTCAATTCTCGCAAAAACTTACAAATAATGAACATAAAACGTGATCTCTGGCCAGATGAGAATGAAAAGTATCCTCAGACAATTTTTGCAATGAAAAATAGGGACAAAGATACATTCCTTAGAATGTTAAAGAATGTTAAGGTATCTGATGGGTATTCAAGTAACATCTCGAGGTGTGTTGACTTGAAGAATCGTAAGTTACATGGATTGAAAAGTCACGATTCACATATTTTGTTACAGCAGTTACTATCATTGGAATTGCGTACATTATTACCTGAAAAAATTACTGCTGTTGTACTCCAATTCTACACATTTTTTAGACAACTATGTGAGAACTATCTACATCCATTTCAGCTTGACAACCTCCAGGAGAGGTTTCTATTGACCCTTTGTGCAATGGAGATGATCTTTCCTCCATCATTTTTTACTATAATGATGCATTTAACTGTGCATTTGGTTGAGGAAGCTAAATTAGGAGGCCCCGTTCATTATCGATGGATGTATCCAATTGAGAGGTACTTTATTTATATGTTTTCCAGTTAAGTAAACAAATTTTGGTACTTAATTAAATGCATAATTATGTTTATTTTATTTCACAGATATCTTGGTCATTTGAAATAATACGTGAGAAATAAAGCTCAACCAAAAGGCTCTATTGCTGAAGGATATTTGGCTGAGGAGTGTTTGACCTTTTGATCTCGATACTTGTATGATATTGAGACAAGATTTAATCAAGTTGGACATGTTGACAACACATCGACTCAATCTCAAATACATCATAAATCCAAAATATTTCCTGCTATTGGCCGATCAGTTGGGAGGACCTCAAATGTAACATTGACTGAATTGGAATTATTAAAGGCACATAGATATGTGCTTCTGAATAGTGAAATTGAAGATCCATTTATTGAAGAGTTTAGGATACAAACAAAGAGATGAATAAGAGGCCGAACATGAAATGAGAAATATATAATGAAAGTTGTTAATAAAGAGCTTTTAGAATGGTTTTCACGATGTGTAAGTTCATAAATATTACAATAAATATGAATATCAGTTTGACACATACATTTTGTAAATATAATAAAGTATATTTATTTTTTCAGATCATGAATACTGATACTCGAGCAGAAGTTCCAGAAGATCTGAATTTTCTTGCTAGAGGTCCTCTAAAACAAGTTAGAAAGTTCGACGCTTATAATGTGAATGGATTTAGATTTCGTACTGTCGATCGAGAAGTGGGTTTGAAAACACAGAATAGTGGTATATTTACATTTTCTGAAGTGGAATACTATGTAAAGCTGCATGATATTATTGAATTAAACTGCCATAGAAATTTTTTGGTTGTTTTATGCAAATTAAAATGGTTCGATTTTATCAAAGGTGTTAAAAGAGATTCCTTGAAATTTACTTCTGTGAACTTCTCTCGCTTGATGGATGTTGGTGATCGTCAACTGCATGATCCATATATCTTAGCATCGTAAGAAAAAATGGTATATTATGTGAATGATGTTGTCGATGAAGGGTGGAGTGTAGTTTCTCACGTAATACAAATAGATTTGTATGATATAGGTGATGAAGTGGAAAATTTGACCTCTGAAATTGAAGTTAATCAGAAACAGGAAGCGGGATTATTTTTCCATCATGATATTGAAAATATTATTCTAGCAAGGATGAATGAAGTGGATGAAGTAATGGAGCAGGAAACCGACATGATTGAAGGGGAAAATGATTGTATGTACAATTATTTATTTATTCAGCAACCACTTATTTCATTTCTGTAGTCATTCATTATCATTGTTATATATATTTTGTCTGTTAGTACTGGGCATCTATTATCATTTGTAATTTTTTTTTCTGAATAATTTTTTTTGAAATATATATTTTGAACTTAATTTTATTTGATTAAATGACAGGAATGCCAAGGAGGAAGTGATACACTATTTCATCTAGTTCTGCGACAGATGAGCAGATATGCCCCCGGTGGTAGTTCATCGACTGGTGGTATGCAGGTAAATCACAAAAAATCAAATTCATTTAGTTTGATAACTTTCATTGGTTTTAAGTTTTAATATAAATATTCAACCATATTTAATTTTCAATATAATGTTCTTACAAGTGACAACAGAAAGTGGAGATAAAGGTGGAGAGGGTGACGATGCATCATCAGACCCTGAGTAGTTGTATTATTGATATGTTGAAAAAATATGGGAACAATTGGTTTGTAGATGTAACATTTGTGGCACATAGTTTCCACCACACATTTTCATGTCCTATAATTTCCTTGATTTCTCATGTTTCTTTTTATGCATTTTATTGATTTCTGATGTTTTTTTTATGTCTTGATTTATCGAGTGTGGTATACATCATTTCATTTAGGCATGTGTTTGAATTGGTAGTTGCCACCACACATTTTCATGTCCTAACTTTCACCCATACTATCAAACATCAATCACTTCTACATCCTCCCTAAATAGTAGAAGTAATAATGGACTCATTAAACACTAAATACTGTGTTATTCAAGAGGGTTACTGGATGCAATGAATGATCTATGCCTCAATGTGCATTGTGTGCATCAACTGAGAGGGTTACCAACTCTATTAATGGAGGAACCATGTCCTATCACTATGATAGGGTTACGTAATCCAAAAAATAAATAAAGGACTCATTCCTTGGATCCATTATGCTACCAGGAGGGTTATCGACCCGATGGATACTCCAATTGTCCACCCACACCTATCATAATCCCTACAAAGCTATAAAGCACCATCTACTTGTATGTTATCAATATAAACCTCAGATTATGAATGCATGTGTAGCATCATGTTCTATATAGAAAAGTTATTAGAATGGACTACTCATATGTCCCAAACTAACACTCTAGTGAGAAGATATATAAATTACTAGAATATATCTAGCACACAGGACCTGATGGATTTTTTTTGCAAAAAAGGTACCTCCATTAGTTATTCACCCATACATATATCATATATGATTGATGATAGTTGTACTAAGTGTCCACCCCAAATATGTCATGATAATAGATTAGAAACACAATAAGAATCAAAGGGTCTCATCCATCCCAACAAGTGATTCACAGGTGTCCTAAGTAATGAAAATTGTGTCATGCCCAATTAGAGATTATAATGAATCTTGTTAAATATCATGAATCAAGACTAAATATAAATATAAATAAAACCATGGTCAACCGAACACCCATTCCCATCATTATCATCTTAGCTCCATCAGGCATCCACATTGGTTCAGGTTTTATAGTGACACCTGTAACCATCTCTAAAGAAACACATGCACCTGTTCAGGGTTGGTCTATCTAATGGGAACCCACATGGGTCCTCTAGGTCTATATGTATGTAGAGGAATCTCTCTTGATATCCTTTTTCATGGACCACTATATCAATCTAGTACTTTTCATTTGATAAAATCACAATTTCTAGCAGTGTTAATATATAAAATAACATCTCGGCTTCAATGCGGAAACCAAATAATGGGTTTTCCAGGAAAAGGGTTTGGTCAATACAAACAATTACTATGATTGAATAACTTGATGGTATACCCAAGACACATTCCAGACTAGATAGGCCATGGTTTCTAAGTCAAACATTACTTAATTGTTGGAGGTGTCTCAAGGGTCTTAGCTAGCCCACATTGGATGGTCATCTTATGTCACAAAACACCTCCATAAAAAGGTATACAAGGCTCATCCTCTAGGGAAAAGACATCTCAAAAGGTCACCCCCCAATGAAGGGGTCAAGAAGTCACTTGAGATCTCTAAGTTCAATGCCTCATCCTTTAGAGACCGAGGAATCAGGCCAGTATACAATCTTCTATTTATTCCCTAGAACATAGTTTAGTTTTCTCATGGTCTTCAATCACCCCTCTACCTACTCCAAAATCTAGAACATAGTAAATATAAATAGTCATAAACATCACAAGAGACACTGCCTACTACCCACTCAAAAGTTGGGTCAAGGTCAAGTTCTCTGATTCCCAATTTAAATTTCATTTAATTGCATATTTATATCATAATTATATTTGAATGGTTGAACCAAATGGGTCATAAATTCTTACCCATATGGTCCCATTCACCTTATAGACTGAAATATGGCATCCACTTAATCCATACCATAACATATTCTATTTCATGTGACCAATGGTCCATGACTCATTATTCCATTGTGAATCCATGAAATCCATAATAGAAAGGAACATCAAGCTATAACTGAATCACCAAACAGTGGAATCAAATCAATTGTAATAGGAAAAATCTAGGGGAACATGTTTCATTCCAAGAAATTTTGATTTTTCTAGTTTGTGGGATTGATAATCCTAGGTACCACCTATTACCTTATTTAATTACCTTAAAAATACCTAAATATTTGTCTCAAAATAGTAATAAAATAATAAAATGAATTCTATGATGCCATGTTATAACATCCAAACTTGGATTCCACTATGTGGTGCCCCGATCTGCTGGGTCGCATGGCCTTAAGCACACCTCTCCATATCCCAGAGGCTACCGACTAGCATTGAGGACCTATGGTGACTTTGTGCAGAGACTATTCCATTATGTTAGAGTGTACAATAGTATTAATAAACAATGTCGTCAATAGTGGAAGCATTTGATCATCCAAATAGAGGTAAAACATAAAAGATAGTAATAAATAAACAGTATCAAAGGAAATATCATAAAAAAATGATATGTCATTTCATGCCTCTATAATGTAAGATAATAGGTATACAAAATTCTAGTACAGTACATGTTTGAAAATACCCAAAATACCAAAATGTACTATCCCACCTAGCATCACGACCCTGCATGATCACGTTCTCTCCTGCTCCTACAAAATAAGAATGTCATGAATTGTATTGTTGAAACTTTACAATGTCCCTACATGCATCCAAGAAGTATATATAGGTACCCAATGACACAAAAATGGTGTGACATAACACTCAGTTGGACTTAACAAATGGAATCTATAAAAATTCCAATTTGTGTGATATAAACAAAATTTGTGTTCAATATATCACACTTATTAATGTACTGAATGAAAATTTCACAAGGCATAAGTGATACTATCCATACAGACAAGGATACCTATAATAAATATTCACGATACTATATATAAGTGAATCTATAAATAGAAATAAACCAGAATAACACTATCATGTCTACCCACTTTAGGAAAATAACCACAGCGAGGCTATATGTATTGTACAAGAAAACATCCGTCACAGCCACACCATATAATCTAGTGTAAAAAACTACAATAGCCACACAATGTTATCTAGTGAATAATACCCATCACAGCCACACCAGATAATCAAGTGTGTATCACATCCACAATAGTCATTTTGTGTAATCATAAGTGTTAGACCATAAAGGTTTGGATCTAAGGTATATAAGTCCAAGGAATCCATGTCGAGTCATAGGAGCATCTCGATGGAAACTTAGTAACATGGGTGGGGTCCAAGGAGCATGTCAATGAGCCATGTCTAGTTCAAGCCCAAGAAATCCATATACAATGGGTATCAAGTCCCAAATCATCCTATATAATCAAGACCAAAGGAGAAAACAAGATCAAGGCATCGACTACCACAAACATGTTCCATGGGAGTAAAGTCCATGGCTTCTACAAAATCATGATCCAAGGTATTCCAACCAAGGAACTTGACCTTGACCCAGCTTTTGGTGTGTGATTTTCATGTTGTTATTTTTGATATTGAGGAAGTGATTGTGGGAATGTGATGTAGTGAAGGAGGAGGGCTAGTGATGATGATACATAATGTGGGTTATGCATGGTAGGAGGGCTATAATGTATCTCAGTTGGTTTATATTTCTGGTTTGATTTGTTTTTCAGGGCAGTGGTGTAGCGGAAGCAGATTTTTTTTCTAGACAACTTTTAGTGGCGGTTTAAACCGCCTCAACATTTATAGAGGTGGCGGTTTAAACTGCCGCTAAAAGTAAATTTTTTCTTACTTTTAGTGGCGGTTTTAACCGCTGTGACATAGCCGATTCATTTCTGCCTCATTCCGTGGCGGTTCCCGTGACTTCGGGGGTAGTTTTACGGCCGCTGATTTTGAGTTTATTCATGGCGGTTATAACCTCCATGAATAAATTTATATCTCGGGATCGTAAAGACTGCCGCTAAATTCATGAAAACAGCCGCTAAATGAGGCAGCTACGACGCTTTCCTAAAACCACCGCCAAATAGAAAAAACTGCAGCAGATAGATTTCTGATGCCGTATTAGGTGGCGGTTTCTGTAAACCACCACCAAACCATGCCGCGACAGTTTAAACCGCCGCAAAACGCCAAAAAAAACTGCCACTAAAAGGTGGTTCGGTTGTAGTGCCAGGATACCCCGGGTCAAGCCTGAAACTCCTTGTTAGAGTTTTCACTACTAGGTATATCTGTTCGAGAGCTGCCACTACCTGATCATATCCAAACAAAGATGTATTTCTTGGAAAACTCACAAAATATCTACATTACCAAAATTATAGAAAGTTATTCTATACTAATCCTCAAAGTCTATCTTAAGGTAATGTTCTCTAATTAGAGTTTTTCTAAATCTAGTTTCCAAGGTTTTTATTAAACTTACTCTAATACCAACTGTAATGCCCCAACCCTAGTTACCCAGAGTCAGTGCATTATTATAAAACATTGGCATGATCACAAGGGATCAAATCTTGAAAGATCGATCAGTTTAGTAGCCTTGGAAGTACTAGATACAAACATAAGTTTTACATTACATTATGAAATTAAAAACAACAACAACATTGTGTCTCCTTTTAACACATTCATATCCCTTAGACTATCCCTATTGGTTGGTCATAATATACTTATCTACATCCTCGGAAAAATAAAACATAGAAAGGGGTGATCTCAGGTGCTCAGTATGGATAACAATATAGCGGAAACTTTCATAAATAAGCATAAACATTTAAGGCAATATATAAGAATAAAACACAATACTTTTAAAATTAAACTTCAGCATAATATGGAAAAGATAAATAAAATAATTCCATTTATGTATTCACATGGATATTATACTAGTCTAATAATCACATGTAATATCAATATACAATTTCATAATGATGGAATGCATAATGTCGGACATCATAACCACATAGTCAAGGTCTCGTGACAAGACTACAAATAAGATTTTGTCAAGGCCTTGTGCCAAGACACTAGTTTGTCTCATGAGACCAGTCGATGTGTCAAGGAGTTAAAACGGTCTCCACCCATCACTTACTAAGTCCAATGCATTCCTCATATTTAAAGGTTGAAACATAACATAAACATTCGTATTAAAATTAGCATATGAAATGTTAATAGTTTAACCCTAAACCGTGAATGGTATAAAAATAAAACATCCACAGTCAAACATATCACAAAAACTTCAATACAATATGGAAGATTGTATCATAATAAATAAACTTCAAACAAGTGTAAAATCCATCAAAGGATGTTGACATAGATGAAATCAAAACCATTTGAGAGAAATATCTATTTCTATTTTGAAATCATTTAAAAGTCACATAATTATAAAATAAAACATTTATTTTGAAAATTTTATTATAAGTTTGTAAGGGAAGCTTCAAAGGTGTTATAATGGTATAAAATAGCTGCACTCACCATATAAGTTAAAAAAACATTCTTTCCTTAATTTTTTTGAAAAGGTCGTAAAGGACCTTGTTTGGAAAACAACAGAAAGATTCCTTTATAAACATCTTATAAAAAGTAAAACAAGGGTATAAATGACTTTAACAAATAGTCTAATAAATAGTAAAAATGTTTTGAAATACATTTTTAAGAAACACGGATGTGGATGATAAAGAGGTCTCAGTAGATACTCACATATAAACAACCTCATATAATAAAGAGATTGTAGAATTAACCCTTAACTTGTACTTTTCCTTGACTGAGGGTACATTAACCTATTATATAATAGTTAAATCATTGTTATTAAATTATACAAGAACCACATACATAAATATGATATCATATATGACCCTCTAATATTTCTTTGTTAATAATATTTCAGAAGTATCATCATTTCAGGTGTTAACTGATTTGTTTTCCTTTATATGCTTGGTTATTTAACCCATATTTTTATGGATAATCTGTATTTTATTCATATATAAAATGATATTAAGTTCTTAAACATTATTTTTAATCATAAAATGAAAATTATTCTTGAATGGTTATGATGAGGAATTAATTTCATCGCGTTCATGGAGACAGTAATCCGTACGTACGCATGAGCGACAATATCATTCTATTGATGGTGAAATAGTATGTAATTGGATGGTATATCATATATAATTAATTATTAACATGTTATATTTATTATTTAAATCAGTTATACTCATTATTATACCCATCCAAATAATTAAGTGTTTGAATAACAAACTACACCACGACGTGGAGACGGTAAACCATACGTACGCACGTATGGTGACTTGTCATTCATAGGATAGATATAATAATGAATATGGTTGTACCATATTTATAATAATATCATAGTATGTATAAGGTACTGGAGTTATTATTTTGGTATAGAAACAACAAATAAAGAGGAAGCGAAAGAAGAAAATAACTTTGAAAGAGGTGAAGAAATTATTACCTCTTCTTCGGGTGTTTTCTTTTGATTTGAACAAAAGAACTCTTTAGGTTGGATTTATGATCAAAGTTAGGAATATAGGTCTAAGTGAGTGTAGTTGGGAGGATATTTGAGTAGGGTTTGGCCAAGACAAATGGATTTGGAGGTGTGATTTTGAGTGAAGGGGAAGTGCCCTTTTATAAGAGAGGTGAGGGTCACTTTAGGAAAATCTTGAAATATTATTTTATTATACAATCATATTCAGTTTATAATGGATCCAAAATAATTTATTTAGAAGCTAAGGTGGGGATGGGTCGAAAGACTCTCAAATAATAGGTTTTATACAGGTTTAGGTCACCGTATTAACCATATCTTTTAGATTTAACTATTAGTTAAATAATTTAACTTTTACCATGTATTCTTGTATTATTATAATAAATGGTTAATATACTTACTATAAAAATCCAATAGAACCTCAAGTGGTTTATTATTGATATATATAACCTTATTTAAGTATTTTTTCTGAAACTTATATTTTTAGAAATATTATATCAATTAATAATACAATATTTGTTTTAAAAACTCATTTATGTCAATTTTGACACTATTTGGTATTTCGTTTTTGTAAAAGTCATAACAACTTTATCACTTCAAAAAAAATTATTTAATAAACCTTAACATTTAATATTAACCTATAAAATTATTGGAATTCATCAAAAGTCTCAATTTACATTTATTTGGATATTTATAATATCAATTATTTTAATCTTTTATTAATAAGGTAATTACTGCATCATCATTGTGTCATAAATAAATTTAATTATATAATGTCTAAAAATTACAAATAAAATACCAGTATGTAGGAAATATTTTTATCTTTCTAATTAATATTTATATTTGAATTTATCTTATGTATAACCCTATATTAAAAATGGTTTAGTTATTAAACTTTGAATTTAACACTTTTAGCTCTTCTTTAAATAAAATAAAAATAAATGTCCTAATCTAATCCAAGTGGACCAAAAGGATCATATTTTATTCATAAGGTTGATTTTTGTCGAAATATACATCCAATAGAATTAGGAAATGTGTTAGGATAATTATAATATCATTTTTACCTTTAATTAGCCAATTTACTTTTAACCGTGGTAAATAAAAGTCAAAAGTTACTATTCACCAAAAAATATTTTCATCTTATTGAACCAAATTTTACTTACTGATGTCAATCGTGTCTCTCATATTTTTTAAATTCAATTCACAGAAGTGGTAAAATTAATTTTTATGCAAATTTGCAAATGCGCCTAGAAGGTGGGTAAAAGACGGTAAAAAGTTCAATAAAAAATTATATATCTAATATTATTATAAAATGACTCCAATGAATTACATTGAAAATATATAGGTATTATGTATCTATTTTTACCTAATATAAATTTAAATAAAATAACTAATTATTTAAATAAAAAGTCAATTTTAAAAAATAACACAATGTTTTTCACTATTCATTAAAAATTGAAAGTTTTTAGAAAAATACCAAAAATTCACCCTAAGCTAATTTCGATATTCCGAATCCAAAAATGAAGTCCATTTTGAAAAATAAAATTTATAAAATTTTAAAAAGTGGGTATTACTATTCATAACGGCTGGTTTGATTGGTCGCGGTGTGTTAGAACTCGAAGTTGCGTACAACGCAAGCTATTGTATTATTCAAATAGAAGTGCACCGTGGAATCTTGGGGTGTTACAAGTAGTTAAAATCAGTTTTGTGATATTCTCATAGAATCAGATGTTATCTCCTTGTCTATTAGTTGTACATTTTCCTTCATCAATAGTCATTGTTTTTTATCGGTTGACTCTCACACGAATAATCCATAGTTACCAAAATTTATCTAAATAGGACTGAGAGAAATATATTGTTCACTTAGTTATATAAAATAATTAAATCATCACATACACTACTATAGATAGTGCTTTTATCAGCATTATAAAATGCTTTTAATAGTGCTAAAAATGCGCTGTTAATCTCAGTGAAGATAAAGGGGGTCCCCTTTAATAGCGCTAAAAAAGAACTGATAAAGGGTGTCCTTTATCCGCACTAAAAAAAGAGCTGATAAAGGACCCCCCTTTATCAGCACTATTTTAGCATGGATAAAGGACACATTTTATCAGCGTTATTTTTAGCACTGATAAAGGACCACTTTATCAGCGCTTAAAATAGCACTGATAAAGGCCTAGCTTCCTGTGATGTGCTATTTATATAACATCACACCCACCACTAGCACCTACACATATAAACAGCACACCCACCAGCAACACCTGCAAATCACACACACACCACCTATACAAAACAATTCCTGCATGATGCACACAAGAACAAAGAAGCACACACAATAGCGAACACAAGAACAAAGTAGCGCACACAAGGGTTTTTCAAACAATGTTTTATACATTTCGAACAAAGTTTTATATAATTACATATAAAATTATCCAACAAACATTTAAAAACATTAATGTTTCATCCTTTGAAATCCGTGATCTCCTCTTAAAAATGTCCGCCCATTGTATTAGTTGTTGAAAAAATCATCCAAACTCAAGAAAAGGGTTCCACTTATATAAGAAAACAAATATTATGTTAGTAATACTATAAATACATAAATTAAACATTAATATGAAAGAATGCATTAATAAAATGTCATTTTTTAATAAAAAATACACATTTGGAGTTATACAGGTCACAACGTGCGTCGTATTGAGGTGATATTGATTCTTACATGTCACAAATGAGTTATGGATCATTGTACTAAAATATCAAAACAATCTGAATGTGTTTTCTTGGTTTTGGGTATGTCCCTTGTTTTTTTTACTAAAATTAATATCAAATTTAAATGAAATATTTGGATTTATACTAATCATATCATTCATCGTATTTAGGTGTGGTTGATTCCTACACATCACAAATGAATCATGGATCATTTTTCTAAAGTATCAAAACAACCCAAATGGGTTTGGTCGGTTTTTAGTATGACATTTGTGTTTTTTTACTAAAATATCATTTCAAACCAGAAACACTCATTTTGAGTCATACCAGTTGTATCATGTGTCGGTTTGAGGTGAGACTAATTCATACACATCACAAAGGAATTATGAATCACTCTCCTAAATTATGAAGGCAATCAGAGGGAATTTTCATGGTTTTCAGTGAGTGAAACGTTTTGAGCTAAAATGTCAATTTTAAACTGATAACAAACACTTTTAGTAATATTGGTCACAAAATGTGTCAAATTGAGGTGAGGTTGATTCCTACACATCATAAATGACTCATGGATCATTGTTTTAAAGTATCAAAACAATCTGAATATGTTTTCTCAATTTTCAGTATGTCACTTTTTCTTTTTTACTTAAATTAATGTCAATTTTAATTAAACACATTTGAATTTATACCAGTCACATTGTTCATTGGATTGAGGTGTGGTTGATTCCTACACATCACAAATGACTCATGGATTTTTTTTCTAAGGTATCAAAATAATCCAAATGTGTTTTCTCAGTTTTCAGTATGTCAGTTGTGTTTTTTTTACTAAAATATCATTTCAAACCGAAAACACGCTTTTTGAGTCATACCAGTCACATAATGTGTCAATTTGATATGAGAATACTTCATTAATGTCATAAAGGACTTAAGAATAACTATACTAAATTATGAAGACAATCAGAAAGAATTTTCTTGGTTTCTAGTAAGTGACACGTTTTAAGCTAAAATGTAAATTTTAAACTGATAACAGACACTTTTAGTCATACCGGTCACACCATGCATATGATTGAGGTGTGGTTGATTCCTACATGTCAAAAATGACTTATGGATTGTTTTAATAAAGTATCAAAAAAATTTGAATGTGTTTTCTCAGTTTTCAGTACATCAGTTGTTCTTTTAACTTAAATTAATGTCAATTTTAAATAAAAAGACACATTTGGATTTATATCAGTCACATCGTGCATTTTATTGAGGTGGGGTTGATTAATACATATAAAAAATTAATCATGGATCATTTTACTAAATAAAAAAAACAATCTGAACATGTTTTCTCAGTTTTCAGTATGTCAGTTGTGTTTTTTACTAAAATTAATGTCAATTTTAAATAAAAAGAGACACTTTGGGTCATACTGGTCGTACCATACGTCGGATTGAGGTGTGATTGATTCCTACACATCAAAAATGACCTATAGATCATTTTCCTAAAGTATAAAAACAATCTGAATTAATTTTATTAGTTTTTAGTATGTCAATTGTGTTTTTTTACTAAAATATCATTTCAAACTGGAAACACACATTTTGAGTCATACCGGTCGCATCGTGCATCAGTTTGACATGAGACTGCTTCATACACTTCAAAAAGAACTTATGAATAGTTTTCCTAAATTATGAATATAATCAGAGTGATTTTTCTTTGTTTTCATTTAGTGACACATTTTGAGATAACATGTCAATTTTAAACTGATAACAGACACTTTTAGTCATATCGGTCACACCATTCATCGGATTGAGGTATAGTTGATTCCTACACATAAAAAATGACTGATGGATTGTTTTAATAAGGTATCAAAACAATTTGAATGTGTTTTCTTGTTTTTCAGTATGTCACTTGTTCTTTTTTCTAAATTTATTGTTAATTTAATATAAAAATACACACTTAAAGTCATAACGGTCACACCGTGTGTCATATTTAGGTGCGATTGATTCTTACACATCAAAAATGACTTATGGATCATTATCCTAAGTATCAAAACAATACTAATGTGTTTAATTAGTTTTCAGTGTGGCACTTGTTCTTTTTACTAAAAATACTGACAATTTTAATTAAAAATATACATTTTGAGTCATACCAATCACATATTCATGCTATTTGTGTACATTATTCCATAAGGTATGCCACCCATTCATTTCTAAACAAATATATCTCATCTTGTGAATAAGAGTCTTTTTGATAATCACGAGAGTATTTAAAAAATATAAATACACAAAGGATTAATAAATATTTTAAATGAAATAGTAATTATCTTCAAAAATACATCTTTAGGGATGATGGTTTATTGATGGAATATGGTCTCTTTCATAAATTTACAAACATAATAACCACAAACTTTATCATTTGTTTGTTTCAGACACTGTAGAAAAATTGAGAAAAATAAGTAATTTTTTTATATGTGTTTGGACAGTGAAATCTTATTATATATACCCTGATTTGTATCTAGTCGTGGTACTTATGATGTTCCTTGTCCTTTTCCTCTAGCCTCATTTCATGATGTTGAAGGTATTCATGCACCGCCCTATCATAACAGAATCCTCATTAAAATATAATATAAATTATATAACTAGATGTTTAGTTTTAAAATTTTAGATGTAATGTATTACAAATTGAAAAACGCCATCATGTGTGGTCAGTTTATTGGATATACATACATTGAATCCAGGAAATAAATCTTTGGGGTATCCAAATCAACTACAATGAGCATCCAATGCTTCCTAAGAATACAAAAAAAAATAAGTAATGAAAGAAATTAAAATATATTTTATATGATTAAATTATAGAGTTTTACCCCTGCATCGTTGGTATTAAGAAGAGTCTGTCATCTATAATTTTTCTATTAAACAATTTGAGTTAGTCTGCCACTATTTCACCCTCTTTCTTGAATTATATTTATTTTTGTTCTATAGAGGTGACGTGAGGGCTAACGAGTCCAATTATTTGCTCATGGGGAAATACCTTCAATTTTTTTTCATATATATTTCTGCGAAAAATATGAAATGTATTTAGTCATAATTATTATATTATATCAGCTTTTGGAAAATCAAATCATGAAAACGTACCTCATGTATACTTTTACAAATTATCCGCTTAGCCAATCATACTTCAGGATTTCACTTACATTGTCAACACTAATGAAATTTATATCTTCCCCTTTGTACATATTTTCATAAAAAAGAATTGTGTGAACCTCACCGTATTTTAACTTCATATTCACATGATCCTATAATGATAATAAATTCGGATATAGAACAGGTGAGTTTAAGGTGATTTTGGTAGATTGTTTTGATCAGTTGGTTGATCCTTGTGATAGTTTTGATTTGTTCTTTATTTTCACCCCCTTCCCTGTGTTGATATGTAATAACATTCATTGGTTCAGACCTTTTTCATTAAATGTTAAAGGTTTATCTTGGAAAATAAATTATAAATGAATACCTCCTTGTTAACATGTTTTTTAAAAGCTGTGACGACCATGAAATGAATGTTCCAAGAGCTTGTTTGACCTTATGAATATTTTCATCATCAATTAGATCAGGTAGCTCGGTGCTCGGCTCATGGGATATGTTGGCATTCTGGATATTGAACACCATAGCCCTCACTACAAGGTGATGGGTGGGTGTTGATAGATATAAATCACAGTCATTTTCACCCTGTAAAATATCAGTACAGGAAACGTATCAATGTCTATCTGATTCAAAATTCACATAAACAATTATTAGAACATTGATTACCTTAGCTAAGATAGGTTTTTGATGGGAATGTCTTGCCTCAAAGATAGTGGGGGTGGGGTGGGATCTTCATGCGCTGGTTGTTCTTGAGTTGTTTCTTCTCTTTGCCCCCCGCCATCATATTTTCCACGAACTCTATCTACAATTTCATATGTTCTTCAAGGATATCTATTATTTCTCTTATAATTTTTATTTCTTCACTTTTATCCTCCTCTTGTTTTTTTTTCTCTCAAAAAATGTTCGAGGTGTCACCCCAAACCTTCACCCCTGACATGACCATACTTTTATGGCTACTTCAAGACCACTGAAAGTATATCTACATCTAATTTGGGTGTTGCTGATTCCTATGACTATGTCAGATAGAAAATATAAGAAAATAAGTAATCATTGTTATGTAATATCAATTTTAAACAAAACAAATATTTATTATATCATACTTACACATGGTTCCCACACTTTTTGTGTGCTTTCATCTATTATAATCCCATATTTATTTACACTCACCTCCTTTCATAGCACATGGCATGGGATGGAAGTGACTTTGGATTTTTATTCATCAATCTGCATATAAATAGAGGAACATATTTATGGTGTTGTTTTATGTAACATAAAAGTATTACGGTATATTTAAAATATGTACCATTTTTTTTCAAGTGAAGCGTACCCCATTTTTTCTTTATGGTAGGGGTACACTGGTTTTGCTGCTCGTTCCTTATTTTCAGCACTCAACTGTTTTTTTATAAATAAAAAACTGTCAATTTAAGTGATGAATACACGTATCATCAAATAACGTATTACCAAACACAATGTACTTGAAAAACTACTCTGCATGACAGGTAGTAAACGTATCCCATTCTCCTTGGGTTATCAGGTGTCCATAAATAGAAGGTGGGTGGATGTTTGTTTTCCCTTCATCATCTTTAAGATAACATTTCATTAAAATTGTGAAAAATCCTCTATGAATCCTTCCAGAAACCCTTAATACATAGTCCTTATGCGAGTCATCCACTATAAATACACTCTACAGGGGATGATGAAGAGTAAGTCAGTGTTTCATTATTTTATTTTTTATTAAATTAAAGAAATAATATCATAATGTTATCATAATATCTCCCCACATCAGTGTCTCAATCCCGACTACAACATGGTGCCACGACTGTACATCAATCAACACATGTTACCGAGTGATGATTACAAAGTAATTAATGAACATGGACTTGTTGGTGTTAACATTTTGACCCTATTTATTCCATCCAACCTTGTATTTGATGGCCTTTTCTTTTTCCTTAAGGATTTTTTCTAACACCATCAAACTAAGATGCTTCTATTTTTTCTATGCCACCAGTGTTTCATTGCCTACCATTTCATCGGTTTCAACATCATCAATATTTTTATCCGGAGCGCTAGCATCGGCATGTGCAGATGGTCGTTGTACTTCTACACTGGGAGAAGCAGTAACAATAGGTTGAGAAACCTGTTGGTCCTCTACACTGCGAACAACAGTAGGTTGAGAGGCCTATTGTGCCTCAGTATTAGAAGCATCATCACATGCATAATTCATTATCTATATAACTAATTTAATATTTAATTTATATTACATAAAAGTACCAGTGAACAAATAATAACATAAGGTAACATGATGTATATTATAAAAAAATATAACCTAATTATTGAACTCTCTCTTTTTAAAGGCTGAAGGAATTTGACCCCTCTATCGACTATCCAAATACCTTCATTGTGGTCTCCTATGACATACAAAATTCCATATACATTGGGACCACTACAAAATTATTGCGACGTTATAATAAAAGGGTCACCCTCCATTGAATTTTCATCTGACCCTTCAGTGGTTTTGGTCGATAATAGAAAAATTGATGAGTTTTGGTTTTCAGGATCTGGAATATAAAATACTTGTATTTCTTGTGATTCCATTATAAATTGTTCATCTTTGTACCCTTCCTTACTGAAATAAAATTTCAGAAATCCTAACGCATCGATTTTAACATCACTCTTGTTATAAACCCACTTGCATTGAAAAAATGGTACTTGGAAATTCATATAATCCAACTCCCATATTTGTTTGATGATACCAAAGTATGACATATTTTCATAAATTAGATTTCTCTCCTTAGCACCGGAAACATGCATCACTTTATCCATAAGTGTAAATCCACTATTCTACATGGTACTGTGTTCATCATGTTCATTATTATAGAATGTATAACTGTTAATTACATAAGCATTATAAGATAATAAATACACACTTGGTCCTTCAGCTAACCATCAAAGTCATTCTGAAATTGAGTCTGAATTTTCATCTGACTCCTTAAATATATGTTCCTGAAACTGTCCTATAAACTATCGATTATATGTATTTGATATCTATTTTTCATCCCTTTATGGATTAAAATGACTAAGAATTTCTTTGTGGGTTTTGA
The DNA here is from genome assembly GCA_963277665.1 of Viscum album. Classification (NCBI taxonomy): domain Eukaryota; kingdom Viridiplantae; phylum Streptophyta; class Magnoliopsida; order Santalales; family Viscaceae; genus Viscum; species Viscum album. Next base: position 1,003,275,520 of record OY728141.1, read on the forward strand.
TATATGGTTCAACCTCTAAACTGTTATACAAAATGTAAAGGTGGGTATGCTCCTGATCTATAATATTGATCGTGACAACCTCTCTTCCATAAATTCCTTCACCCATAAGCTGCTTAGTTTAATGATATTTCAATAGACCAATGCTTTTCACACCGGACAGGTATTCAGTACAAAATTCAATAGCTTTCTCAACAATATGTCGCTCCGCAATACAACCCTATATCCAACTTCGATTTTTGACATAACCTTTCAAAATATTTATATATCGTACAATGTGGTACATCTATCTATAGTGTACATGACCATATAGTCGAATCTCTCTCACCAAGTGAACTATCAAATAAACCATTATATCAAATAATGTTGGTAGGAAGAAAATTTCCAATTCACATAATTTGACGATAATTTCTCTTTCCATACTCGATAATTTTGTCGGGTCTATAACTTTTCTGCATATAGATTTGAAGAATGAATAGATCTTTGTTAATTTATAATAGACATTATTTGAAAAAAATGCAATGTAAAGCTATAAGAATTAGATCTTGCATCAAAATGTGTCATTTATGTGATTTCAGAACCTTTAACTTTAAATCGATTATTGACATGATGTTCTTGATATTCGATGAATACCCCTCTAGAACCTTTACATCATTCAAGAATTTTTAAAACTGATATCTCTCCTACCCAGAAAGAGTGTAAGTAGCTGGAAGAATAAAAGTTCTTTTTTCACCCTTTACTAGCGTCAACTCTTCTTGTATTCCCATGTCAACCATGTCCAACCTAGCCTTAATTCCATCCTTTATTTTGCCAGGTGCATTTAGCAATGTGATAATTACACTATCACATACATTTTTTTCAACATGCATAACATCAAGAAAGTGTCTGACATACAGACAATTCCAGTATGGTAATTTTAAAAAAACTGATCACTTCTTCCAACTAGTTTTTGTAAGGTTTTTTGAAAACAGTTTACCAAAAGTAGTGTCCACATATTTTACCTTCTCAAATATTTGATCACCTATTAGTAGAGATGGTGTTGTATGTTCTTCTGAACTTCCATTGAATTATGTCTTCCAAGATTGATACTTATGTCGTTAGGGTAGAAATCGACGATTTCCTAGAAACATGGTTTCTGATGAATGTTTCAACCTAATTGACTGTGTACCTTGTTTGCAGATGGGACACCCATGACCTCCTTTAATGTTATATCCTGACAAATTTCCATAAGAAATAAAGTAATTTATCATATCGTACAACATGGATCTCAATTTGAAATCTTCATTTCTATAAGCATCGTACAACGTAACAACTGAATCCCATAATAATTTCAAATCCTCGATCAATCAAGCCAAATGAACATTAATATCATTACCCGGTTGTTTCAGTCCTGATATAAACATATATAGCATGATGTGTTTTCATTTCATGCATAACCACAACGGAAAATTATAATTTACCAACATAATTGGACATATACTGTGAGTGATGCTTTGAAAACCAAAAAGATTCACTCCATCTGTAGATAATGCAAGATGAAGGTTTCTCAGATCATTTCAAAAATAAGGATACTCCTGATTGATTCTCTTCCACTAAGAAGAGTCTATTGGGTGACATAGTTTCCCATATTTATTTCTTCTATCTGCGTGCCACGTCAATTGCCCTGTGGTCTCCTCATTTCCATATAGGCACTTAAACCTTGGAATGATTGGAAAGTACCATACAAATTTCTTAGGACCAGATTTATCTTTCTTGTATCGAGAAGCACCACACTTTGGGCATTCTCCAAGTGATTTTTAGTCCTTGAGAAATAGTATAAAATCATTCGAACATGTGTGTATTCATTTAGATATCATACCCATCAAACGTATCATTCGTTTGGCATCATATGTTCGACTTGGGAGATCATTATCTTATGGGAGCATGTCATTCAAGAGAGCAAGTAATTCTATAAAACTGGTATCACTCCATCCATTGCCTACTTTCAAATTATACAACTTCAGTATAACTGATAATTCTGTATATTTAGTGCAACCACCATACAAAGACATCTTTACACAACTGTTTAACTGCTCAAATAATTTTGGGAAATCATGAAGTTCATCTTCAACTATCCTTGTAATTTCCTCAATACTATCTTCATCATCATTTACATCTGTAATCACACCCTCGATATGGTCTTCTTCATTGTCCACACTTGTAATCATATCAGATGATCCATAAAATGCACTATTATCCCAACCACTAGCTACATTCTCTTTTTTCCATATGTTGTTCCAACATTTATAACTTTGATCTATTCCGCGACAGATCAAGTGTTCTTACAAATCCTTTGGACTAAATTGTCTTGAATAAAAATATCATAAACATGGAAAAAGGATTTGAGAAGGTTCATATTCATGATCTTTTGAAAACTTGATAAACTCTTTCACTCCATCTTCATACTCTATTATCAAAAGATTGGAATCCATCCAGTCCTTATTCATATCCATCATACTTTATTCAGTGATATTAGTATTTAACAAAATAAATACACAAAATATTGATATAATGTAATGGTTTTCCTAATTTTATAAAAATATAAACTTAAAATATTATGAAAAAACTATAGTTCAAATATCATTTGAAAACTATTTATAAAATCACACTTGAAATCCCATTTTAAAAACCAACCATTTACACAAATTCCTCTTTAAAATAACATAACCTTTTTAAAATAAATCAACCAGTTCCAAACACTCTTTCACAAAACCACAATTCCTTTTTTTAAATCATTCAATACAACTTTATGACCCAACAATATTAATCATTTAAAATGAGCGACATCCCTCTAAGAAACATTTCAAAACACTTGAATCATTTTAAAAGATCCACTTAGGTATTTTCAAAAAGACATAGATCCTAATAGATATACTTTATAAAATATAAATAAAAACACCTTGATTCATCCCAAATCAATCAGTGTTGTATGATTCCATCACATTATTCCAAAGGTAGGTGTAATAATAATAATTTTCAAAAGCATTTGATTTTGTGCTCCCCACCATTGGATATCCCTTATCCATGCTTCCATTGTCTAGTTATATATGAATTATCCTTCACCACAACACCAGAGTCCCAACAGATATGTTCCATAATCAGTGACCACACTCGCAACCATGAAACTTTCATGTTTCAGTTTACTACAAACACTGCATTATCCCAATGATCCTTGGCTCACACCAAATCAATTGGTTATACACCCCAAGAACAATGTATATGTCTCTCACATGAATTACTATTGGTTCCTTTATAAATACACCTAAGAAAATCTACAAGCATGAACCCATTACATAATAAAAAATTTCTCAAGTGCCATTCATTTCACACAAAGAATTTCCCTATGCCACTGATCACTAGAAGAAACTATGTTGCTTTTCTGATCCTTTTAAGTACATCATGTCTCAAATCAAAATAAGAAAATAATTATGGTACTAAACTAATAGATGGTATGATTTTCCATAGTCTATTTTCTAAAATCTTAAAAAGTACTTTATAAATGACATTACAAATACTAGTCATTCTAAAATTCTTAACTAAACTCATATAAGTAACCTATAGAATCAAAGTGATGAGATTATCATTATAAGTCTCAAGATAATTCTTACCTCTCCAAAACTAATTCATGAGGTTAACAATATCAAGTCCCAAAATAGTCTAGAACCTTTTAAAGAAAATTTCATAACGAAAATCAAGGTTTGGTACCTTTTATGGATGCATAAACCTAAATGTCATGACCACTTCATAACATTGAATATCAATAGTTAATAATTCATTCATATAATTTGTTAAAGTTGTAATAAAATAATAATTTATATATTTAGATATAAAATTATGCTAATAGGAAAATATGATTTGATAATCACTTGAATTATATCATTTGTACCTTCGAGGGGATTCACCATAAAGTTCTTGTAGGTGGAAGGATTCATTACATATGTTGTTATGGTTATTTGACTAGGGTGTCTAGAAAGCGTCACATGTAGCTTTGAATAGGTAGGGCTAACAAAAGATATGTTTTACTTATAACTCAATTTATCCCTTAATAAAAATATCAATGTATTCCCCTATGAAGTAGGATTTTCATCCAAACAACATAAATTTCATGTGGTGTGCTTATTCCATTTATGTCATGTGTTTATCCTTTATTGCTCATTTTCCTTTGGGGGAGGTATTTTCAAAACCACGAGGCTACTGGAACTAGAAGTTAGAGATATGATTTAGTGACTTAGATATAACTTTACTTATATGTTATGGTATATCAGGTTTGGGGATTTTTTTCAATTTAGGTATTCTCTGGAATTTCTTTTGCTATCTAAAAGTTTTCGATGTTTAATTTATATTTTGGGGGTTTAACATTAGGATTGTTGATTTGTACCAAATACAACTAGCGGTATCAACTCTTTTTTTATTCTACTATCAGTTACTAAAATGTGGTATTAAATATTGTTTACATAACATATGGTGATTATTTTATCAAGACTCGATAGAAAGCCTTGGTTTCAAGACTACTAGGTTTCCTCTAGAGAAGTGGTTTTCTAAGATTTAGTGGAATTGAACTAGTAAAAAAGTGGTGGTTCCATTGAAATGGGTAAGGTTTGGATTGATATTCAATGGTGGAAGATTCAGACTTTGGGTGAAAATGTCATTCCTACTCTTAAATAGTTCAAAAGTTTCATTGATTTTGAATTAGTCAAAAGTGAGGTGTTCAGTAGAATGGGAAACCAGGAGATGAAAGAATTAGAATTTTTTTAAAAGGTGTGTCCAAGAGAATACGAATCCAAGAGGAAAGAAGGACATGCCTCAATGATGTTGATCATTAAAGGTGGATTTGTAGTAGAGGGAGGGATCAAGGAGTATGATTAGTCTAGGTTTTGGTGCAATAGTGGTTCTCGGTGAGAATGTATCAATGCCTAGAAAGTGAATCATTTTGATCTATATATAGGGAGAGCATATTGATTCCTAGTAAGTGTGGGGATGTAATACCATACTAGGGAGAGCAGATCAATGTCTAGAAAGTACATGTCCTAGGTCCCACCTAAGTAACTGGGGATCTCATGATAAATGAAATGGAGGAGATAAAAATCAATCATGAAGTCAATCACATAAAATATGAATGACATAAAAAACTATTCATCTCACCTCTAAACACCCTTCACTGAAACAATCCCTTTTTACCCATCTATAACAAATTCCAAATGAAAATCAAGCCAATTTATATAGCCATCAAAATCCAAATATAATATAGCTAAAATGTTCCCAAATCAAAAATGCTTTTTATAAAGTTCCAACCAGGCCTTTGAGAATTCACTGATAACCAAAACATGAAATTATTTTTAAGAATTTTCCAAATGATCCTTAAATATTTCACCCAAGTTGAACACATAAAATCCTTTTTTGGAGACCAAACACAATTCAAAACTTAATTAACAACTCCTTTAAATAATAAATGAATTAAATTCCAACATAAATATATCAAACATACATAACAAGGTGTCCAAAAATCATATAAGATATCATTATATATTACTAAATTAAATTAATATATAAGATTCATAAAATGATAAAAAAAGAACACTAAAGTTCAATAACAATCAAATCCCCTTCAAAAACCAACCAACATGTAATTTATTTAGTGTGCAAACAAGGAACACTAATTTCTTTTCAAAAACCAACCAACATGAAATTAATTTAGTGCACAAACAAGGACCACCAATGACCATGATTTTCAGTGGGGTGTTTAGCCCATATAATTCACAACATCCCCATCAAATAAAGAGAAAGAGGAGAAAACTCACAGCGGAGGTGTTTTTCAGCACATGGCGGAGGTGCGTTTATAGCGAAGGAGATACACGCAGTGGAGGAGTCCTCTGACGGAGGAGAGGCACTCGACATATGAGAGTCACACAATGGAGGAGAGGTGCACGGCGGAGGTGTAGTTCATGATAGAGGAGAGGCCGTGGGAGAGGAGGAGGAGGTGCGATGACAACGATCATATAATGTACCAGAAATTCCATATAAATTTTATTTTTAATTATATGAAATTATTTCAAGACCTCGAAATCTGACGGTGCACTATTCTGGGGCCCGGAGTGCCCAGAATGATTTGTCGAAGTTTTTTTAAGCTTTAATTAGCGCGCGTAAGCATTTTTCCAGAAAAAGTGGAATAACTCTTAAACAGTTACTCAGATCATAAATCTGAGGGAACCTTTGCACTCAGGATGGCAATTTTACCCTAGGAATGACTTAATTTTAGTCGGTGCGGGCCTCCTGTGAGAAAACCCGAAAATGGAATAACCGTAAATAAAATAATAAAACAAAGTTATTTTATTTTTCAAATGCTTATAACTCACAAATGGTAACTCGGATTAAAAATACGATACCATTGCTAAACTCATGAGGGTATTATTTCTTTAGGAAGATACTAACATTGGTTGACGCGGGCCACCAGTTAAAGTTAGTTTTTGGCTGAAAATAAAATAATCAAGTGAAAATTATTTTATTGTAAAATTCATAACTTTTAAATGGTAACTCGTATTGGAAATACGAGAGTACCGTTGGGTTCGTTGGGGCGTTTTTCACTTAGACAGAGCCTAACCTCGACCGGCATGGGTCAAGGGTGACTGTTAATAATTTTTTGAACTTTTTTTCAAGTACGTTCAATAAACGTGTGAGCGGCGTCTTCTAACATTTGAACCAGTGCTTGGATTAAAAATCCGAGGACATCGTTGAATCTGTAGGACTGAGATTCGCTTAATAGAGACTTCATTTTAACCGTAGTAGGTCTGTAGAAAAAGTTAAGTTTTGGGACTTTTTAAAAGAAATAAATAAAATAAATTTGTTATTTTATTTTCATTCCATTCCTCCAACAGACAAGCGACAACATGGGACCAGTGACGTATCAAGCCAATAAATGGATTGAACTTTCAATTCTAAGTAACTGCTACGTTGGAGAATTAGGAAGGTTCCTAATTAATGGGTCTCCATTAATCCCACAAACATTTCACACCCTCCCCCTCTCCTATTTATATGGAGCTTGGGGAGAGGAGTTGGCACTGCTTCGCCAAGCAACGAAGTGCTGAAAAAGTACAGTGATGCCAAATCCTTGGAGTAAAGAGCCGGTACCAGAGGGAGGTGATGAGTGACACCAAAACCCTGAACCAGAGATCGACGAACGCATGACATCATTGGAGGCTATTTGCGGGGGACAACGAACACCAACCCGCTTCCACAAACGCGCACTCACCATCATTCTTGAGGTAGGGGTTTGTTTTTAATATGATTGAATTTTATTGATTCTTCATATCCTAAATTCACGAAGACGATGGCCAAACAAACATGGCCATCATCCCACACATAAACCTTGCTCATATTTCTTTTTATTCTTCACGCGTTCTTCATGCGTTCTTCAATGGATAATATTTATTGTCGCTGGAAACACAGAGTTTCACTGAGCGCGATATATGGACATGGAGCCCTCAACTCAAGGATCACGAATATGCGATCGTTTAATTTTTCGGGCTTGGAACAAAGCCGATGCGGCTCAAGGAAGAAGGCGGCGAATGGCACCTGACCAGCCACGAGAGAGAAAGGGCGGCGCACATCTGCACCACTGGTTGTGAAGGAGGCCGCGACTCGTTGGCCGCAGCAGAGCAGAGTGGCGGTTGACATCTGTCCAACCGCATGGCGGAGCGGCGGTGCGCGTCCGCGCCGCCGGTGGAGCAGAAGGTCATGAAAAAGGACGGAGGGCGGCTGACACCTGGATGACTGCAGGTGGACAGCGGTGCCGTGGCGCCGCTAGAAGGAGAACTAGTTGGCTATTCCGACCAATCGAGACGCACCGTGTCAGACCGTCGAGCAGTCCCGCGTGCCAGTAGGGAGACCGAATGGACAACAGACCGTTCAAATTACCGGGGGGAACCTCCCACCGAGTAGCGACTAGAGAGGACCGCCTGCCCACCGTGTGCCCCCCAACGGGCCACACTACAGGTCGCCCAGTGGGCCGCACTAGCGGGCCGTGCCCTTCGCGGGCTGGGCCGGGCCGCCCCCTTCTCAGGCCGGGTCGGACCACGGCCCAGCAGGCTGAGCCCGCCGAGGCCCAGGATAACCGGGCCGGACCCAGACCAGGTCGGGTCGACCCGAACTAATTCGAGTCGGTCCGGGCTGGGTCGGGCTGGGTTGGGTCGGCCGGGCCGGGTCAAACCGGACCCGAGCCCATCCAAACCCAGTTTCACCTTTTTGGCCATAACTGGAGAACCGGGCGTTCATTTGATGAAACGTCTACAACACTAGAATCTTTGGATTGAGATGGTCTATTTGGTATAATCCACTTGAGTTTTGGATAAAGTTGGAGTATGGCCGGGTTGGATCGAACCTCGAATCCAACCGGACCCTCGGAGTGAAAACCTTAATAAGTTACAGACATGGCATCCAATTGACGCATCGTTTGTTGAATTGGGTCCCTATTGATGTGAAAAACCTATGGGATACATTTTCATGGAACTTTGGGATGGTTGAGGTATGGCCGATGGCTTAGGGAGCAGTTCTCCCAAGCGCGCTACGTGCAAAACACTGCAACTGGCTGAGATCTGACGACTACTGACCATTACGACTTGGAGTGACTCGGTAGGCCTAGTGGGGAGTGCCTCTGTGTGACACGGTAGACTGTCATGACCTGTCCCCTGGGGCCTGTGCCTTGACTACCCCAAGCCCTCCTTCTATAGGCTAGGTGCTGTCGACCAACACTGAAAGGCGTATTCCCTAAAACTGGGAAAACACTGCCTTTATAACTGGTAAACACACACAACTAAGAACATAACAAGATATGAACACAAGTATACTGTAGAGTAAAAGAGTGTGTACAGTAAGAAAAAGGGTCCAAAATAAAATCCCAACTAGAAAGTAAAAGAAAAATAAAAAGTACAAGTAAACTGGAATAACTCCTGTGAACACCCGCCAAGGTTCCTACCTAAAGGGTAGGTACTGATATCAAACTTGTCTCTGTGGTACGCCTCGTCTAAGTCCACCTTCGAGCTACCTCCAATCTTGGTACCCTCATCCTCAGTCAGCGTTATCCATCGTCTACACCAAAAACAACAAGGTGCAGGTGTAGACCGTGCAGGGGTGAGTATAACGATACTCAGTAGGGACCCCAAGACCCTCAAGGTCTCACAAAATCTACAAAGGATAAACCACAGAGCATGTAAACCAGTGAAAACCCTACTTAGGTATATTCCCATACATACACCTAAGTTATCAAATATTTCCCATCTCATTCATGAGGAAACACAAGGCCCAACTCCTTAGCCAAAGTACAACTATTCCACGAAGGAAAGATTACCACGAAGGTAAGTACCACACAGGTACGCCACACAGAAGAGTACCACAAAGGTAACACCACAAAGGTAAGTATCACATGGGTACACCACACAGAAGAATAACACAAAGGTAAAGACTCAGCTCACACCAGGTATAACTTAGGTACAATAGTGGAGATGATTAGATGTAACTACTGAATCATCTTACTCTGTTAAGAGGTAGACCCACGTAGTATCCTAAATCATCAGACCCATACAGGATCCTAGTACATCATCAGACCCACACAGGATCCTAGTACATCAACAGACCCTCACATGATCCTAGTACAGAAGACCCATGTAGGATCCTAGAGTAGTCCCACCTGGATTTCTAGAGTGGATCCAAGTGAGACTCTCGAACATAGACCCACAAAGGATCCCTTTCTCATGTAACATCCAGCTACAGGGTTCCCGCACTAATCTCGCTTGATTCTGGGAGGATCCACTCCTCAAGACACAGGTCGATACTCCAACTGACACAAATTTCCAAAAATAAGTATCCCAAAGGATTTACACATCATAGGGGTCTCAACGCAATAGACGGTGTGTCAAACGGACGCCCGATCTGTAAGTTATTAGCCTTTTAGTCCTGAGGGCCCAGTTGAATCTGTGCTCGATCCAACCCAACCATACCCCAAATTTATCCAAATCTAAATAGAGGTATACCAAAAGGACCGTCTCACTCCAAGGTTTCCATCATCGAAGACGGTTTGTCAAACGGACACCCGTATCTCAAGATATGGCCGAAAGAATGTATAGGGTCGAAACTGGTCCAGGTCCGGTCCGACCTGGCCCGAACCAGCCTGGGCTTACCCGATCTGGTTCGGGTTAACCTAGCCCGACCCAAGTCTAGCCCTGGGTTGGACCTAGCCTGCAGAATCCGACCCGGCCTGCGCGGGGCGGCCTAGCCGCGCTGGGTGGCCCGACCTGGGTAGCTCGGCCTGGCCGCATGCGGGGGGGAGTCGTTCACCCCCACCCTTAATCACCGAACGACCAAAGCCATTCGGTCTCCAAGACGCACACGGGACCCACCACGGGTCCCAATTGGTATAGATTAGCCGGTCGACACGGCCGACCCCTTTCTCCTCCCGACGGCGCGTCGTGCGCCACCCCTCCGTGGCTGGCCGAACGCTGGTCGCCTTCCACCATACATCGCGGCCACTTGCTCTGATGACACGGTCACCAGCGGCCGACTCGGTCGGCTTCCCTCCCTTTGCTGTCATGACACAAAGTCACGACCCTTGCTCGCTAGGTGGCGCAGATTTGCGCCACCGCCCCCGTAGTGCGCCGACCTCCACCGGCCGCTGCGACTTTTATCCGGCGGCGCGGTTGAACCGCCGCCATCTTCGCAGCTGGCCATGGTGCTGACCACTGTTTCCGAGCCCCACCAGTGTCGGTTTCCTTCCTCCTCCATCATGAAGAACACACCAAGAACCACAAATATTTTGCGGTGAGGTTAGGCCATGTTAGTTTGGCCCGTACCCTCCACGTTAGAGCGGTAGAAAGTAGCTCAAGGGAGGTGATTCAACGTGAGATAAAAATTAACGACGATCAATCAAAAACACACCCCTACCTCGAAGTTTTGTTGACATCAGTAAGGAGGGAAGGATGAATGTTGGTTCATTTTCGTTGAAGACGTTCCTCATTAGAGAGCGTGTTCTTCGTTGGAGAGTGTGTTCTTTGTTGGAGGGTGAGTTTCTCCAAGAGCTCTCTCTAAGCCACCCTTTCACCAACGATTTCTCCCCAGAAAAAAATGAGGATCCAACCCAAATAAAATATGTTTATCAATGTTAATTTGTTGGCACATTGGAGTTGGCATAATTAATTAATTAATTATTGTGTCATAATTAAAGTGGAGGGATTCCATGAGTTACCTCCCATTAAAGAGGGAGTTTAAGGGTTGAGTGGTCCCCACCTTTGAATTCAAATTGGGAGTTTTTAGTTTGGGTGGTCCCCACCTCCATAACCCCAAATAAGGTTACAAGAAAAATAAAAATGTTAAATATTTTTATTTTTCTATTCCTTCACGAAAAAGTGGAAAACTAACTTCTACCCTCGACCTACTGCGGTCGAGGTGAAGGTCTCCTTAAGCTAATACCGGTGCTGCAAGTTCAACAGTGCCATCAGATTTCAATTCTAAGAACCGGTTTAAAAGTTACAAAAATCCGCTTGCATGTTTACTGAACATACCTGAAAAAAAGTTCATAAATTCATTCAAGGCACATTGTGCCTCAGAATCACGCACCTTAAATTTTCACGGACTCGTAATATTCTATATAATTTAAAAAAAAAATTTACATGAAAAATTTGGGTCTTTACATTCTCTCCACCTCAGGGTTTTGTGTCCCTGTAAGATACAACTCAAACTAAGGGAACAAGTGGGGGTACTGAGCACGTATCTAGGCCTCCCTCTCCCATGTGATCTCCTGGAGGTTCTCGTGCTATCAGAAAACGTGCACCATAGGTATCAACCGACTACAAAGGACCCGCTTCAGTCGATCCTCAATCTCTACTAGAACCTCTATAAATGTCACCCCATCATCGATGTCCAGCTCACTGTGGTCGATGACATGAGATGGGTCATCCACGTATCTTCTCAGCTGAGATACGTGGAAGACGTTGTGCATCTGGTGCAACTAATGTGGAAGAGCTAAGTGGTAAGCCACCTCACCAACTCTGCTGAGGACCTGAAAGGGTCCAATGAACCTCGAAGATAACTTGTCACCCCGAACAAACCTATGAAAACCTCAACGGGGTGAGACCCGTAGGAAGACGTGGTCACCATCCTCGAACTCCAGAGGTCTCCATATCCTATCGGCATAATACTTATGCCTGCTCTGTGCAGTCTTCATCCACTCCTGGATGATCTGCACCTTCTTCGTGGTAGCCCGTACCATGTCTGGTCCCACTAGTGCTGACTCCCCTGGGTCAGTCCAGCACAAAGGCGATCTGCAAGGTCAGCCATACAAAGCCTCAAAAGGTGTCATCCCAATGGTGGAGTGATAGCTGTTGTTGTATGCAAACTCCAAAAAAGGCAAGTGATCCTCCCAGCTGCGACCGAAGTTAAGGATGTAAGCACGTATCATGTCCTCAAGGGTATAAATGGTCTGCTCAGTCTGTCCATCCATCTGAGGATGGAAGGTGGTGCTCAAAAGAAGTTGCATCCCAAAAGCCTCCTGCAACCCCTTCCATTGATGGGAAGTGAAACATGTATCATGATCGGAGACAATTGTTGAGGGTACTCCATGTAGTCGCACAATCTCCTGCACATAGATGTGTCCCAAGATCTCTACTGAACTCTACTCTCTGATCGGTAGGAAGTAGGTCAACTTGGTGAGTCGGTCGACGATCACCCAGATAGAATCCTAACCCCTAGATGTACGTGGAAGTACTGTCACAAAATCCATGGATATCTCATCCCACTTCCACTCTGGGACCTCTAAAGGCTGAACTAATCCTGCTGGTACCTGATGATCCGCCTTTACTTACTGACAAGTGAGGCACTGAGAGACAAACTCTGCTACTGATTTCTTTATTCCTGGCCACCAGTGACGTCGTCGGAGGTCCTGGCACATGTTTTCCACTCCTGGATGTACCTCTATAGGGGACTTATAGAACTCCCTATATACTTCCTCCTTTAAATCCACTGATACCATAGTACGTCCTCTGAAGAGGATGACGTGATCCCCACCTTCATAAAATCCATCAAGTGCCTGTCGCACGTCAAGCCTCGCAGTCAGTGTCTCCACATTGCACCTCCCTGACTCGCTAAAGGAGTGGGGGAGTGACTATAAGAGACTAAAGAAAAGCTGCTCCATCTCGATCCACAAAGGATATTTATAAAGCGGCCAACTACTCCGTCGCCTCACCTAGAAGTTGTATACCAGACCTCCTACTGAGTGCATCTGCTACAACGTTCCCCTTCCAAGGAGTATAGACTATCTTGAAGTCATAGTCCTGGAGGAACTCAATCCAATGTCGTTGTCTCAGGTTCAGGTCCTTCTGAGAGAAGATATACCTGGGACTCTTGTGATCCGAGTAGACTGTAAAATTCTCACCCATCAAGTAATGTCGCCACATCTTCAAGGAGAAGACCATTGCTGCTAACTCTAGGTCATGGGTAGCGTAGTTTTTCTCATGCTGTCTCAGTTGTCGGGAACCATATGTTATCACTTCTTGCTCCTACATCAGGATACATCTGAGCCCGGTCCCTGATGCGTTTTAGTAGACTGCGTACCCTACACCCTCCTCTGGAAGCCTCAAGATGGGGGAACTAGTTAGCCCCTACCTCAGATTTTGAAAACTCTACTGGTATCTCTTCGACCACATGAAGGGTTTCCCCTTCTTCGTCAATGCTGATAAAGGTGATGCAACTCTGGAGAAATCTGGCACAAATATCCAGTAGTATCCGGCCAAACCCAGGAAACTACGTATTTCCATCACACTCCAGGGCGGCTCCCAAGCAAGTATTTCCTCAATCTTCACTGGATCCACTGCAACTCTAACCTCTGAGATGAAATGTCCTAGAAATTGAACCTCTCAGATCCATAACTAGCACTTCGAGATCTTACCATAAAACTGGTGCTCTCGAAGTGTGTTCAAAACTATCTAGAAATGATAGGCATGATCCTCCTCAGTAGCTGAGTGGATCAGAATGTTGTCAATGAAGAATACTACAATGTAATCAAGGTATGGCTGAAAGATCTTTTTCATGAGTCCCATAAACACTGTTGGGGAGTTAGTCACATCGAATGGTATAACAAAGAACTTGTAGTGGTCGTACCGAAATCTGAAAGATGTCTTATGCACATCCTCATCTCGTACTCTGAGCTGGTGATAGCCTGATCTGAGGTCTATCTTCAAGAACCACCATTCTCCCTTCAGCTGATCAAAGAGGTCATAAATCCTCAAGAGTGGGTACTTTTTCTTCACAGTCATCTGGTTCAGGTGCCGATAGTCAACACAAAGTCTCAAGATCCCATCTACCTTCTTGGCGAACAAACTCGGGGCTACTCAAGGAGAAACACTGGACCAGATGAACCCTTTCCCCAGTAAGTCCTCCAGCTGTACCCCCAGCTCACGAAGCTCTGTATGATCCATTTGATACGCTAGTGTAGATTTCTGTTTCGTCTGAGGGTACAAATCAATGTAGAAGTCCACCTCTCTACGAGGAGGTAGACCCGAAACATCATCAGGGAAGACATTCGTGTACTGGTCCACTACTACAAGATAGCTCAGACTCTCCACATAAACCACTCTGAGGCTAAGGCTAGCCATCTGATGATTGATCGACTGTACTCTCCTCTGGGTAAGTCTATCTTGTGTTGCAAAGGCTCCCTTATCGCCGGTGAAGGTAAACCTAGTCCCATCCATGTGGACACACCACACTTTGTTCCTAATACAGTCAATCTGTGCATGGACTATAGATAACCAGTCCATACCCAAGATGACATTGTAAGGCCTCGACACCGCTATTAGGAGATCCCAGCTGAAGCTCTCACCTCCTAGAGTAATCTCACACTTCCAGCACCAGTGCGTAATCATCAAATCCTCTCCCGTGGGGGTCTCTAGTTGTAAGGATCAATCCAATGGCTCCATCGAAATCTCTAAGCTCCGAACAAGGGTAGTGGCAATAAAGGAATGATTGGAACCTGTGTCTATAAGTACTACAACTAAGGTGGAGTAGACATAGATCATACCTCATATCATCTCCGGAGAGCTATGGTCATAGGTCTCAACTGCCTAGAGATGAGCTCGCCCCTGTCCACTTGCTCCCTATAGTTGGGGTGGACCACCTGTTGGTGGTGGTGATAACATCTCGAATCGTCTCCCACCGCCAGATGCATGGCCAGCTCCTCTGCCACATTCGCCTGCTCTCTACGGACCTCCTTGGTCAAACCTCTTTCTCTGCCTGGGCGGTCCCTCGACCGTCTGCTGATCATCTGTATGGTGGGTCAGGCAGTCACGAGCCATGTGACCCTGCCCGCCGCATGTGTAACACTGCCTGTTCCTCGCATGACTGGATCTATCTCTGGTACACCACACAACCGACCCTGAATTCTGTGGTCATCTAATTGTAGGTCTAGTCCTCTTGGACCTCTATGACATCTGTCTGCTACCAGCTGTAGAAGACTCCACTACGTGATGACTGGTGGTGGGTCTCGCTCCTGGTGACTGCTCAGCAAGAAAACTCTCCACTAAGAGGGCTCGCTCTAACACCCCCTCTTGCATTGGAATGCTGAGAGAAATCATCGAAGCTATGATCTCCCACCTAAGTCCCTGCTCAAAGGTCTGGACCATGAATAATGGGTCCCGCACCATATTAGTGGAGTAGCGTGAGAGGTCAGTGAACCTCACTGATTACTGAGCCAAAGTCATGTTGCCCTGCTACAGATGAAGATGCTCCTATATGCATACTGTGCGAAGAGTCGCTAGGACAAACTCTGCCCGAAACAGGCTCTCGAAGTCTGCCCAGAGAAGCTTCACCTCGTCATGAACCTGGAGCATCAAGCTCCACCATCTTACTATTGCTTCCTGTAGAAGACTGGAAGAAAGGATCACCATGAGATCAACTGGTGTCCCTACCAGTCGAAAGACTCTCACCACGGCCTCCAGCCAATCCTCAGCCGCCTGTGGTTCTGTCTCTCCCCTGAACCTGGGTAGCCTCTGGCGCTGGAACTCGTGCAACACGCTCAAGTGGAGTGCACTCTCTACTGCTGGGGATGGTGGCATCGGTGGCCCAACGGGTAATGGTACCACTGGTGCCTCCACTGGTGCCTCTACTAGAAGAGGGCCCTGCATCGAGGCCTCGTTACTCGGTGGGCTATCAGTGTGTACTATACCCAGAACCCTAGCTGACTGTCTGCATGGAGGAATCCTAAAAATAAAAAGGTGTTACATGGTCAATAAGTTATACCTGGTGAGATTACTCAAAGAGATCACAAATAAAACTCTTGAAAACACACACAAAATCAGTGTTTTCGTGCACTGAGTTGGAAATCGGAAGTCAGGGTCCTGGTGTATGGATACGTCAGCCTCCGCACCAACACTGGATTCCCCAAACTGATAACCACAATCACTACACTTAACATTATTGCCATTAAAAATATTAGAGTTCAATGTTATACAGTAGAACCTCCCTCTGATACCAATTTTTCACGACCCGTCCCCCAGAGCCCGTGCCATGACTATCCCAAGCCCACCTTCCATAGGACAGGGGCTGGCGACCTACACCGAAAGGCATATTCCCTAAAACTAGGAAGAAATTTCCTTTATAACCTATAAACACACACAACCAAGAACACAAAAATATATGAAAACAAGTAAACTTTATAGTAAAAGAGTGTGTATAGTAAGAAAAAGGGTCTAGAACACAAGCCCAACTGGAAAGTACAAGAAAACTGAAAAGTACAAGTAAACTGGAACAACTCCTATGAACACCCACCAAGGATACTACCTTAAGGGTAGGTACAACTCTCGAACTCATCTCTGTGGTACGCCTCATCTAATTCCACCTCCAAGATACCTCCAGTCCTGGTACCGTCGTCCTCAGTCAACATTGTCCATCATCTGCACTAAACACAACAAGGTGCAGGCATCGCCCGTGCATGGGTGAGTATAACGATACTCAGTAGGGACCCTGAGACCCTCAATCTCTCACAAAATCCACAAAGGATAAACCAAAAATCATGTAAATTAGTGACAACCTTACTTAGGTATATGCCCATACATACACCTAAGTTATCAAATATTTCCCATCTCATTCACGAGGAAACACAAGGCCCAACTCCTTAGCCAAAGTAAAACTATTCCACGAAGGAAAGATTACCACGAAGGTAAGTGAAACACAAGTATGCTACACAGAATAATACCACAAAGGTAACACCCTGAAGGTAAGTACCACATAGCTATGCCACACAGAAGAATACCACAAAGGTAACACCACGAAGGTAAGTACCACACAGGTACACCACACAAAAGAATACCACAAAGGTAAAGACTCATATCACACCAGGTATAACTTTGGTACAGTAGTAGAGATGATTAGATGTAACTAATGAATCATCTTACTCTGTTAAGAGGCAGACCAACATAGGATCCTAAATCACCAGACCCACACAGGATCCTAGTACATCATGAGACCCACACAGGATCCTAGTACAACAGACCCACATAGGATCCTAGTACATCATCATAACCACACAAGATCCTAGTACAGTAGACCCATGTAGGATCCTAGAGTAGTCCCACGTGTATTCCTCGAGCATATCCAAGTGATAATCTAGGATATAGACCCACAAAGGATCCCTTTCTCATGTTACATCTAGCTACAGGGTTCCTGCACTTATCTCGCTTGATTCTAGGAGGATCTGCTTCTCAATCCATAGGTCGATACTCCAAATTCCACGAAGTCCCACTAAGAAGTATCCCAAAGGACCGCCATGTCATAGGGGTATCAATGCAACAGGCAGTGCGTCAAACGGACACCCGGTCTGTAAGTTATTAGCCTTTTAGTCTTGAGTCCCTAGTTGGATTCGTGCTCGATACAACCCAACCATACCCCAACTTTATCCAAATATCAAGTGGGGTATACCAAAAGTACCTTATCGGTCCAAGGTTTCCGGCAGCATAGACAGTTCATCAAAAGGATGCCCGTAGCTCAAGATATGGTTGAAAGAACGTATAGGGTCGAAACTGGTCTGGGTCCGGTCCGACCTAGTCGGATCGACCCGACCTGACCCATCCGGGGACAACCCGATTCTATTAGGGTCGACCTAGACTGACCGAGGTCTAGCGTTGGGTCGGACCTAACCCGCGGAATCTGACACGACCCACTGGGCCCGACATGGCCCTCGCTGGGTGGTTCGGCCTGGCATGCGGGGGGGGGGGGGGGGGGGGGGTCACGCGCCCCCCGTCCTCAATCACCGAACGACTGAAGCCGTTTGGTCGCCAGGTAGCACAAGGGACCCACCGTGGGACCCTCACGATATATCTTGGTTAGCCGAAATGGCCGGCCCCTTTCTCCTCCCGGTGGCGCGTCATGCCCCGCCCCTCCATGGTCGGCCGAACGTCGGCCGCCTTCCACCAGCCACCACAGCCAGGCGGCCTGTGGACACTTGCTCTGAGAGTGCGGTTGTGCGCCGCACCTTCGCTGGAGGATATCTTAGCCGGCCGCCCTCCCTTCGCCTCCGCGGCACAAAACCGTGACCCTTGATCACCGAGCGGTGCAGACGCACGCTGCCGCCCTTGCTCCACTGCGGCCCACGGGCTGCGACCCTTCTCCGTTGCACCACTTCCATCTTCGCGGTTGGCCGTGGTGCCATCCACTGTTCTCGAGCCCCACCGGTGTTGGTTTTTGTCCTCCTCCATTACGAAGAACACACCAAGAACCACGAAGATTTTGTGGTGAGGTTGGGCCATGTTCGTTTGGCCCGTACCCTCCGCATTAGAGCAGTAGAAAGCGGCTCAAGGGAGGTGATTCAACGTGAGAGAAAAATTAATGATGATCAATAAAAAACACACCCCTACCTTGAAGCTTTGTTGACGTTGGTGAGGAGGGAAGGACATAAGTTGGTTCTTTGTCATTAAATATGTTCCTCATTGGAGAGCACGTTCTTCGTTGGAGAGTGCGTTCTTCATTGTAGGATGAGTTTCTCCAAGAGATCTCTCCAAGACTCCCTTTCGCCAATGATTTCTCCCCAACAAAAATGAAGAGCCAACCCAAATAAAACTTGTTTATAAATTTTAATTTGTTGACACATATGGAGTTGGCATAATTAATTAATTAATTGATGTGAAATAATTAAATTGGAGGGACTCCATGAGTTACCTCCCATTAAAGGGGGAGTTTAAGGGTCAGGTGGTCCCCACCTTTGAATTCAAATTGGGAGTTTTTAGTTTGGGTGGTCCCCACCTCCATAACCCCAAAGAAGGTTACAAGAAAAATAAAAATGTTAAATATTTTTATTTTTCTATTTCTTCATGAAAAAGTGGAAAACTAACTTCTACCCTCGACCTACTGAGGTCAAGGTGAAGGTCTCTTTAAGCGAATACTGATGTTGTAAGTTCAATGGTGCTGTCAAATTTCAATTCCGAGCACCGGTTTAAAAGTTACAAAAACCTGCTCGCACGTTTACTAAACGTACCCAAAAAAAAGTTCATAAATTCATTCTGGGCACACTAGGCCTTGAAATCACACACCATAAATTTTCATGGACTCGTAATATTCCATATAATTTTAAAAAAAATTACATGTAAAATTCGGGTCTGTACACAGACCCACAGTGGGAAGCGCCTCCGTGTGATGTGGAAGAACCACAATACTCGATAGGATGAGTATCTTAGTAGGCCACGAGGGGAAGTGCCTCTATGTGATGTGGAAGACCCATGGTGGGGAGCGCCTCTGTGTGAAGTGGTAGACCCATGATACTCGATAGGAGGAGTACCTCAATAGTCCAAGATTAGTGGGAAGCACCTCTGTGTGACGCAACAGGACCACTGTACTCGATAGAGGAGGAGTTCTCCAACATCCAAGGTGTTTGGCGATGTGACTGAGGATGTTACTTGTTTTTACCCCTATAATAAATCCTAGTGTGAGTTGTCTTTACCTTGTGCTTGTGATTGAGGTTATGTTATGTGGTACTTTACCTGTGTGGTAATCTACCTTCATGGTATTACCTGTGTGGTATTCTTCCCTCCTGTGTGAGGTGGGTATTTTTATGATAAATTAGGTATATGTATGGGCATATACCTAAGTAGGTTTGACTGTTGTTTCTATGTTTTGTGGTTTATCCTTTGTGGATTTGAGAGACCTTTGGGGGTCTTGGGTTCCCTACTGAGTATTGTTATACTCACCCCTACACGAGCTACACCCACACCTTGTTGTGTCTAGTGCAGACGACGAACAACGCTGACTAAGGACAAGGGTACCAGGACTGGAGACTGCTCAAAGGTGGACCTTATATGAGTTGTACCGTAGAGACGACCGTTTGAGACCTGTACCTACCCTTCAGGTAGGATCCGTGGTGGGTATTCATAGGAGCTGTTCTCAGTTTTACTTGTACCTTCCAGTTTTTCTTGTACTTTCTAGTTGGGCTTGTATTCTGACCCCTTTACTTTCTGTACACACCCTGTTTACTTTATAGATTACCTTGTTCTTGTATCTTGTTGTCTGGTTTGTTTGTGTGAGTTTATAGTTTATAAAGGTAATGCCTTCCTGTTTTAGGAAATATGCCTTTCGGTGCTTATCGCCAGCCCCTGTCCTATAGAAGGTGGGCTTAGGGTAGTCACGAAACGGGCCCCGGGGGATAGGTCATGACAGATCGGCTTCTGCAAGAGCTTGAGGGGTGCGAGGAATGAGGAAGAAGTTGGAGTTTTTTTATAAAACTCAGTGAACCTTTTATCAGTGCTAGCTAAAAAGCGTTGATAAAGATATGTTTTATCAGCGCTAAAATAGAAAGCGTTGATAAAACACGTCTTTATCAATGTTTTTTAAGCGCTGATAAAAAGAGGCCTTTATCAGTGCTAAAAAAACACTGATAAAGATACAATGTTAATAATTTATTTCTATTATTATATATATTTATAAAATTATATACATGATAAATATATATATATATATTTATAAAATTATATACATGATAAATATATATTTATATTTATAAAATTATAATTTAAATAATTATAAAATTATAAGAAATATACTTATTATATTTATAATCTTAGAAATATATATAATAAATATATTAATTATATATATTTATAAGATTATATATACATACAACTATATTTATTATAATTTTATAATTATTTATATGAATATATATATATATATATATATTTATAATTATTTTAATGTCCCAGAATTTCCATATAATATTTTTTAATTATATGAAATTATTTCGAGACCGCAAAATCTGGAGGCGCATGATTCCGAGGCCCGAAGTGTCTGGAATGATCCGTCGAAGTTTTGTTAAGTTTTAATTAGCACACATAAGCAGTTTTCTTAAAAAAGTGGAATAAATCTTAAACAGTTTCCCAGATCAGAAATCTGAGGGCACCATTGAGTTCAGGATGGCGGGTTTACCCTAGGCGCGACTTAAGTTTAGTCGGCGCGAGCCTCTTGTGAGAAAACCTGAAAATGGAATAACCGTAAATAAAATAATTAAATAAAGTTATTTTATTTTTCAAATTCTTATAACTCATGAATGGTAACTTAGATTTAAAATCTGAGACCACCTATAAACTCTTGAGTGTATTATTTCTGTAGGCTGATACTAACATTGGCCGGTGCGGGCCACCCGTGAAAGTTAGTTTTTGGCCGTAAATAAAATAATTAAGTGACAATTATTTATTGTAAAATCCATAAATTCTAAATGGTAACTCGGATTTAAAATATGAGAGTACCGTTGGGTTCGTTGGGGTGTTTTCTCCTTAGGCGAAGCCTAACCTCGACTGACGTGGGTTGAGGGTGAACGTTAATAATTTATTGAACTTTTTTTCTTTTACGTTTAATAAACACGTGAGCGGCGTTTTCTAACTTTTGAACCTTTTCTCAGATTAAAAATCTAAGGGCACTGTTGAATCCACAATTCTAGGATTCACTTAAGGGAGGATTTACTTTGACCACAATAGGTACGAAGAAAAATTTAAGTTTTGTGAATTTTTAAAAGAAATGAAATAAAATAATTTTATTATTTTATTTCATATCCTCCAACGAAAAAGCAAAGGGGTGGATTCAGCGATGTGTCAAGCCAATAAATGGCTTGACCTACTAACCCTAAGTAACAATGTCGTTGGGGAATTAGGAAGATTTCTAATTGATGAGCCACATTAAACTCCAATGTCATTACTTACCCTCCCCCTCTCCTATATATATGGAGCTTTGGGAGGTTTATCAGTACAGTTTCACCAAGAAACGAAGTGCTGAAGGAGAGCCACGATGCTGAACCCTTAGAGGATGGAGCCGATCCTAATGGGAGGTGACGGGCGACACCAAACCACGAACTGAAGGACGTTGTGTGAGTGCCGTCTTTGGGAACTGGTTATGAAAACGAAGAACATGATCTGTCTTCAAGCTGCAGACGCTCTCCAATGGGTTACGAGGTAGGGGGTTTATTTATTTACATTTCCTTAAAATATTCCCTCTTCCCCGTTCTTGAAAATTATACGAAGAACGCCGGTCAACTGACTAACGGGTTGATCTGCAAATCATTCTTTTTTCAGGAGGTTGTTAAGGGGTATCCTTGTGGGTTTTTTTTTGTTGTTTAATACAATAAATATTAAACCCATTTTATCCTGCCTTTGATCATGAGCTAACGCGAAGGGCGCGAGCCTAACAAACCTGACCTGAACCCTCTGCAAATTTGTTACCCTTGATCCTTTTGTGGAAGACCGCCGACGCGATGACACCAACCGGCTACAAAGGAGGCGACACACCAACGCACACCACTAGAGGAGGCCGAAGCACGAAGCTATGGCGAACATTGGAGAGGCCAGCACCGGCTGGTCATGGTGGAGGTGCGGTGCACCGTCGTGCGCCGCCGGTGTGCAAATGGGCCGCGGTTCATCAGCCGCGACAGTCAGAGAAGGAGATCGACTCATCGACCATCCACAGAAGGGAAGGGTGGTGCACTATCTCGCACCGCCGGTGAGTAGGAGACCGAGGACGATGCTGTGGTGGAGGAGGTGGAACCCATGCCTCTGGTGGGTTCTGAGGCAACCAGGTGACACTGACGTGGAACCGCCACTTCAAAGGTCGAACATCCTCTGGCTGTTCGGGATCTCGGAGGAGCGAATATCCTGAGTTTCCTGGCGGAAGCACCATGGGCTGTCGCCCGATTGGTCCGTGCCCTAGCGAGCTGCCACTCGACCGGGCCGCCGCCCGATCGGGCCGCCCTATACTGGACGGCTGCCCTATACGGGTCGGGCTTCCCTATACGGGCCGGGCCACCCTATACGGGTCGGGCCTCCCTATACTACGGGTCAAGCCGCCCTATACGGGCCGGGCCACCCCTTTTTACTGGTTGGGACGGACCTCGTCCTAGTGGGCTGAATCTTCCGTGGCCCAGCCCAGACCAAGTTAGACCAGGTCAGGCTGGGTCGGTCCGATCGGGTCAGATCGGACCCAGGCCCCACCGAGCCCAAAAACACTTAAAGGGCCTTATCTCGAGAACCAGACATCCGTTTGACGAAATATCTGTGGTGTTGGAATCCTTGGAGTGAGATGATCCTTTTGACTTACTCCATGATAGTTTTAGAGAAACTTGGAGTATGGTCGGGTTGGATCGCACCCGAATCTAACCGGGCCCTCGACACTGAAATGCCAATAATGCACAGACCGGACATCCGGTCGATGCGTTGTCTGTCTCGTTGGAACCCTTGTGACATTATAGATCATTGAGTTACTTCTTTGTGAGACTTCGTGATGGTTGAAATAAAACTGATGGCTTGGGTAGTGGTTCTCCCAAATGCGCTACGTACAGAACCCTGCGACTGGCTGAGACCTGGCGACTATTGAATTTTCGACTCAGAGTGACTCGACGGCCACGGTACGCGATGGGGAGGAGTACCTCAGCTGGACATGGTGGGGAGCGACCACATTATGCAATGGGGAGGAGTACCTCAGCAGGACACGGTGGGGGAGCGACTCTGTGTGACCCGATAGACCCATAGTACGCGATGGGGAGGAGTAAATCAGCAGTTCAAGGTTAGTGGGAAGCGCCTCTGTGTGACGTGGCAGGCCCACTATACTTGATAGAGGAGGAGTTCTCTGACAGCCAAGGTGTTTGATGTTGTGACAGGCAATGTTACATGTTCCTAGGCCTAGAGAATCTGTGGCTGGCTGTCAGCATTCATAGTGATCCTCTGTGGGTTATCATCATAATCATGTTTCTCTAAGTTTTATACCTAGTTTGAGCTGAGGCTCTATTTGAACTAAGTCTTTTAACTTCGTGGTTCCATCTTCGTGGTGTTACTTGTGTGGTACTTCTACCTTCGTGGTGTTACCTTTGTGGTATACTTCCCTCATGGATGATATGAGTATATCTTGATAACTTAGGTATATGTATGGGCATATACCTAAGTAGAGTTAATGTCTTTCTCTGTGGTTTTTCCTTTGTGGAACTTTAGGAGACCTACAGGGTCTTGGGGTCCCTACTTAGTATCGTTATACTCACCTCTACACGGGCTTTGCCTGCACCTTGTTGTGTCTTGTGTAGATGACGTACGACATTGATCGAGGTTGAGGGAGCTAGGACTGGATGGTTCTCGGAGGTAAACCATTTGGTGTGACATGACTCAAGGACTGCTGATCGTGAGCTGTACCTACCCTTCAGGTAGGATCTGGGATGGACCGTTTGGTGTGACGCGACGCAGGGACTACTGATCGTGAGCTGTACCTACCCTTCTAGTAGGATCTGTAGTGGACGATCCTAGAGCTTATTTTCTCTTTTTCAGTTGTATTGTTCCTTTCAGTTGTATTAGTACTTTTGAGTTGTACTCGTACTTTCAGTTGGTTTTGTATTCTGGCACCTTTTTCTTTTAGCACTCCTTTTTACTACAGCAGTTTACTTCACAGTTGCTTCTTGTCGTGTTCTCAGACCGTGTGTTTATATAGGTTTAAAGGAAACACCTTCTCATTTTAGGGAATATGCCTTTTGGTGTCAGTCTCTAGCCCCTGGACTATGGAAGGTGGAATTGGGGTAGTCACGGCACGGGCCCTGGGGGATGGATCATGACCAAGTGGTATCAGAGGAGTTTGGTTATACCGAATAACTAGGACTCTGATATTTTCTGCGTGGCAATAGTGTTAAGTGTTATGAGTGTGGTTTTCAGTTTGGGGAATCCAGTGTTGGTGCGGCAGCCGATGTATCCATACACCAGGACCCTAAATTCTGGTTTCAGACTTAGTACACAGAAACGCTGATTGTGTGTGTTTTAGAAGAGTTTTTCTTGTGATTTATTTGGATTCATCTCAACAGGTATAACTTAATGACCATGGAGCACCTATTCCTTATCAGGATGCTTCCACATAGACAACCATCTAGGATTCCCAAGAGGGTATGCGATAGTGGCCTGCTGAGCGATGGTGCCTCAGTACAGGGCCTCTTATGGTGCTAGCACCTTCGGGTGGTGCACCAGTAGTACCACCACCCATTGGGAAGAAGTTTCCACCAGCCCCACTAGTATATGGGGCACACCGACTGAGCACATTGTATGAGTTCTAGCGGCAGAGGACTCCTAGGTTTCGAGGCGAGACAGATTCCCAGGTAGCTGAGGACTGGCTGGAGGCTGTGGCTAGAGTTTTCCACCTATTTGAGACACCAGTTGAGTAGATGATGATCCTAGATGATGGTCTTTTCTAGTATGTGACCATTAGGATTGTCCACTGGGTAATGAGGCTTTGGTACTTGGACCGTTTCCCGAGATAGTACCTTCAGGTAGTGTGTGAGCTATATCACTGCCCGTTGGTCAATAGTTACAATCGGCGGTACCGGTAGAGGACACATGTAGGCTTAGTGCCTTACATGTGTTTAAGCATCAGATACCCCTCAGGTTCCGAGGTGAGCCCGACTCATAGGTGGCTAAGGACTAGCTTGAGGAGGTAGTCGAGTTTCCATCTAGCCAGGGCACCATTCGATCAGATAGTGGTCCTGGTAGGGAGCCTTCTATGTGGCTCAGTAGGATGATGACAAGGTTTAGGTTACCCTGATCTTGAAAAGAAATGAATTTTTTGTGGACAAGCTTGAGAACCTTCCTTAGAGAAGGGGGTCTCTTTCCATAAAGAGATAAGGGATGAGAGTTCCCTAGAGCTTCTACAGCTTCAGCAGGATGACAGGTCAGTAGCTGAGTATTCATCGAGGCGTATTGACCATCCCAGGTACTCGATGAATACAATATGATTAGTGCTTCAGGGCTCAGACCTCTGAGCAAGGTGTGTTTAGGGACATCCAAGCCAACACTATTTCTCTATGCATTCTTAGTTATTTTAGGGTGCTAGAGAGAACCTTTGTGGTTGAATGTTCTTTGGCTGAGTGAATGCAACCAGTGAATGTTAATAGTGGGAAAGTAGAAAACTGATGCTAGTATCAGAGACCTGGGTGTGTAAAATGTTTCGAGAAGAGAATGTGATTGGGACAAACGAATCTATAGGGATACAGATGTGGAAGCAGAGCTAGGAGATCAACATGAGGTGGTGTTCATTTCGACATGTTACAACCCACCCCCCTATGTGGTCCCCAACAGGCTTAGGGAGCTAGAGGACATGGGAAGGGAGTAGCTGCACGCGGTCAAGGAGTGTGACCCAAGGTCTATAGGAATGATTTGAGGTATGGTCTGTGTCTACTATTAGCTGTCATATTAATAGACATAGGTACCAATCATTCCTTCCTTCCAGAAATCTTGTCCAAGACCTAGAGTTTTCTATTAAACCGTTGAATTGACCCTCACATATGGAGATACCTTTGGGAGGAGACTCGATAATCACACTTACACCGATGGTGTGATCTGTCCCTTGAGGTGATAGTTTCAATTTTAACCTCTTAGTGGCAGCGTCGAGGCCTTATGACGTTAGTTTGGGTATGGACTAGACATCCACAGTTCATACTCATATTGAATGTATTAGGAAAAAAGGTTGTGGTTTATCTACAATGCTAGAATGAGGTTTTCCTTGGTCGGTGAAAAAGAAAATCCAGGAAGCACAGGATAAACTCATACATGGGAGGGTTCAGCCGATCACTTTTGAGTCAGCCATACTTACCCTCATGGAAGCAGTATTTTTGAGTTTTTAGTTCCCAACAAGAGTGAAAGAGTGTGGGGACATCTTTTCAAAAGATGTTTCCAGGATTACCTCCCTGAAGGGAGAGGGACTTATTCTTTGGATGGGTACTACTGGAGATTCATGCTTGACTTTTATAGAGTTGTGGCACTGCTTTCAGCATTGACAAAGAAGGGACAACCCTTAGTGTGGAAAAAGAGATGACAAAAGAGATTTCAGGAGTTGAGGCAGGGACTGAAAAGTGCCCCCATCTTGAGGATACCAGAAGAGGGTGTTGGGTATGTAGTCTACTATGATGAATCAGGGACCAAACTTGGGTGTGTCCTGATGCTGGAGAGAGCAGTGATCTCTTATGGATCACGACATCTGATACAACATGAGAAGAACTACGCTACCCATGACCTGGAGTTAGCAGCAGTGGTCTTCGCCTTGAAGGTGTGGTGACATTACTTGATGGCTGAATGGTTTACTGTTTACTTTGATCACAAGAGTCTCAAGTGTGTCTTCTCACATAAGTACATGAACCTATGAAATCAACGATGGCTAGAGTTCATCCAAGATTATGACCTTGAGATAGTTTATACTCCTGGTAAGGGGAACATGGTAACAGATGCACTCAGCAAGATGTCTGGTCTACAACTGCTAAGTGAGGTGTCAGAGCAGTTAGATATGCTATGGATATCCTTCGTGGATAGAGATGGAGCATCTTACCTCTAGTCTATGACTTTCACTCCCCCAATTCTTCAGAAAATCAGGGGGGGGGGCATAGCTTGAGATGTTGACTGTGAGGCCTGACGTGCTCAGATTTCCTCAGGACGGTCTCCTGAAGGATTATATGAAGGTGGGGAGTATGTCATCCTCTTCAGAGGACGCACCATGGTACCAGTGATGCTTCGAGAGGAGGTGTTGAGAGAGATCCATACATCCCCTTTAACGGTACATCCTAGAGTATCGAAGATGTACTAGGACCTCCGACATCAGCACTAGTGGCTAGGGATGAAGAATGCAGTGGCAGAGTTTGTATCACAATTCCTCACTCGTCAGTAAGTGACAAATACACAGAGCTGGTAGAAGTCTTATGCCGACAGGATACGAAGAACTATGGAGTTCCATGAGGGGGGCTATGTTTTCTTGTGAGTCTCTCCTCGAAGAGGACTACAGAGATTTGGATGAGGTGGAAAGTTATCTCTAAAGTTCATCGGACCTTTCTAGATTCTCAGTAGAGTGGGTGAGGTGGAATACCATCTATCTCTTTCCCCACATATTCACTAGATGCATAATGTTTTCCATGCATCGTAGATGAGGATATGCGTGCATGATCCATCGCACGTTATCAATTAGGGTGAGTTGAACTTTGACGATGGGGTGATGTTTACAGAGGTTTTAGTAGAGATTGAGGATTGACAAGAGTGGGTCCTTTGTGGGCAGTAGATACCTCTGGTGTGCGTTCCCTGCCAGCACAGGAACCTCCAGGAGAGCACATGGGAGAGGGAGGCTCAGATTCGAGCTCAGTACCCCCATTTGTTTCCTTAGTCTGTGTTTTGGATTTCGGGGAAGAAAATCCCTAAGGTGAGGAGAATTTAATGTCCCTTAATTTCCGTATTTTTTTTTAATTATATGGAATTATTTTGATATTCCAAAATTTTATGGTGTGTGATTCCGAGGCTCGGAGTGCCCAGAATGATCCGTTGAAGTTTTGTTAAGCTTTAATTAGTGCGTGTAAGCAGTTTTCCTGAAAAAGTGGAATAACTCTTAAAAGGTTACCTAGATCAGAAATCTAAGGGAACCATTGCGTTCAGGATGGCGGTTTTACCCTAGGCGCGACATAAGTTTAGTCAGTGCGAGCCTCCTGTAAGAAAACCCAAAAATGGCATAACTGTAAATAAAATAAATAAATAAAGTTATTTTATTTTTCAAATGCTTATAACTCACAAATGGTAACTCAGATTAAAAATCCAAGACCACTGCTGAACTCATGAGGCTATGCTTTCCTCAGGCTGATACTAACATTGGAAGACACAGGCTACTAGTGAAAGTTAGTTTTTGGCCGTAAATAAAATAATTAAGTGACAATTATTTATTGTAAAATCCATAACTTCTAAATGGTAACTTTAATTGAAAATATGAAAGTACCATTGGGTTATTTGGGGCGTGTTCTCCTTATGCGGAGCCTAACCTTGACTGGCGTGGGTTGATGGTGAATTTTAATAATTTATTGAACTTTTTTTGGGTACGTTCATTAAATGCATGAACAACATTTTATAACTTTTGAACCATTTCTCGGATTAAAAATCTGAGGGCAACGTTGAATCTTCAGCACCAAGATTTGCTTAAGGGAGACTTTACTTTGACCATAGTAGGTTCGAAGAAAAAGTTATGTTTTGAGACTTTTTAAAAGAAATGAAATAAAATAATTTTATTATTTTATTTCATATCCTCTAATGGAAAAACAAAGGGGTGGACCCAGTGATGTGTCAATACAATAAATGGATTGACCTGCCAACCCTAAGTAATGATGTCATTGGGGAATTGGGAAGTTTCTTAATTGATGAGCTCCATTAAACTCCAACGTCATTACTTACTCTCCCCCTCTCCTATATATATATGGAGCTTGGGGAGGGGTATTGGAACAACTTTTCCAAGAAACGAAGTGCTGAAGGAGCACTGTGATGCCGAACCCTTAGAGTATGAAGCCAATTCTAGCGGGAGGTGACGACCGACACCGTACCACAAACTGAAGGATGACCTGCGAGTGCCGTTGTTGGGAACCAGTTGTGGAAACGAAGAACACTATCCACCTTTAATCTGTGGACACTCTCCAATGGGTTATGAGGTAGAGGGTTTATTTGTTTACGTTTCCTTAAAAGATTACCTCTTCCCCATTCTTGAAAGTTATACGAAGAATGTGGGTCAACTGACTAATGGGTTGATCCACGGATCATTTGTTTTGCGGGAGGTTGTTACGAGGTATACATGTGGGTTTTTGTTTGTTGTTTAATAAAAGACATTGTTAAACCCATTTTATCCTACCTTTAATCATGAGCTAACGTGGAGGGAACAGGCCTAACGATCCCAGCCTGAACCCTCTGCAACTTTATTACCCTTGCACCTTCTGTGGAAGACTACTGGCGCGGTGACACCAACCGGCTACGAAGGAGGCGACACGCCAATGCACGTCGCTAGAGGAGGCCACGACATACATCGGAGCAGCCAGCATCGACCAGCCGTGGAGGAGGTGAATCGTGCCGTCGTGCACCGCCGATGTGAAAAGGGGCTACAGATCGTCAGCTGTGACAGTCAGAGAAGGTGATCGACTCATCGGATGACCGTGGAAGGGGAGGGCGGCGCGCTGTCACATGCCGCCGGTGAGTAGGAGACCGTGGCTGAAGCCACGGTGGAGGAGGAAAAACTCGTGCCTCCGGCGGTTTCCACGGTGATTGGGCAGCACCCACATGGTTCCATCGCTTCAAAGGCCAAATGGACTCTGGCTTTTCAGGATCTCGGGGGAGCGATTCTCCTGAGCCACCTAGTGGAAGCACCGCGGGCTGCACCCTAGAGGGCCACCGCCCAACAGGGCCGCACCTTTGTGGGCCACCCCAGTGGGACAGGACACCCCTTTTTATGGGTTGGTCTGAGTCTAATGTGGCCCATCCTAGGCCGGGTCAGGCCGGGTCAGCCCAACCGGGTCAGATCAGACCCGAGCCCAACCGGACCCAGAAACACTTAAAGGGCCTTATCTCGAGAATCGAACATCCGTTTGACGAATCGTCTGTGAAATTGAGATCCTTGGAGTGAGAAAATCCTTTTGAATTACTCCATGAGAGTTTTGGAGAAACTTGGATTATGGCTGGTTTGGATCTCACCCAAATCCAACCGGGCCCTCTACACTGAAATGCCAATAACGCACATACCGGGCGTCCGGTCGACGTGCCGTCTATTACATTGGAACCCTTGTGACATGACATATCATTGGGTTAATTCTTTGCGAGACTTCATGATAGTTGAAATAAGATTGATGGCATGGGTAGAGGTTCTCTCAAGCACGCTACGTACAAAACCCTGTGACTACCTGAGACCTGACGACTGCTGGATTTTTGACTTGGAGTGACTCGACAGCCATGGTACGCGATGGGTAGAAGTACCTCAGTAGGTCATGGTGGGGGGGGGGGGCTCTGTGTGACCCGACAAACCCACGGTACGCAATGAGGAGGAGTACCTAAGCAGTTCAAGGTTAGTGGGAAGCGCCTCTGTGTGACGCGACATGCCCACTGTACTCAATATAGGAGGAGTTCTCCAGTAGCTGAGGTGTTCGACGTTGTGATTGAGAATGTTACCTGTTCTTAGGCCTAGAGAATCCGGGGCTGGCTATCAACATTCATAGAGATCCTGTGTGGGTCAACATCATAATCCTGTTTCTCTGAGTTGTATACCTGGTTTGAGCTAAGACTCTATTTGAACTAAGTCTTTTACCTTCATGGTACCATCTTCATGGTGTTACTTGTGTGGTACTTCTACCTTTACGGTGTTACCTTTTGGGTATACTTCCCTCATGTATGAGATGAGTATATCTTGATAACTTAGGTATATGTATGGGAATATACCTAAGTAGATTTGATGTCTTGCTCTGTGGTTTTTACTTTGTGGAACTTTAGGAGACCTATAGGGTCTCGGGGTCCCTACTGAGTATCGTTATACTCACCCCTGCATGGGCTTCGCCAGCACCTTGTTGTGTCTTGTGCAGATGACGTATGGCATTGATCAAGGTTGAGGGAGCCAGGACTAGACGGTGCTTGGAGGTGGACCATTTGGTGTGACTCGATGTAGGGACTACTGATCGTGAGCTATACCTACCCTTCAGGTAGGATCTGGGGTGGACCGTTTGGTGTAACGCGACGCAGGGACTACTGATCGTGAGTTGTACCTACCCTTCAGGTAGGATCCATGGTGGATGATCCAGGAGTTTCTTTTCACTTTTTCAGTTGTATTTTTCCTTTCAGCTATATTAGTACTTTTCAGTTGTACTCATACTTTCAGTTGGGCTTGTATTCCAGCCCCTTTTTCTTTCAGCACTCCTTTTTACTATAGTAGTTTACTTCACCGTCACTTGTTGTCGTGTTCTCAGACCGTGTGTCTGTACAAGTTTAAATGCAATGCCTTCCCATTTTAGGGAATATGCCTTTCAGTGCTAGTCGCTATCCCCTAGCCTATGGAAGGCGGGCTTGGGGTAGTCATGACACAGGCCCCGAGGGACAGGTCGTGACAATTATAACTATAAATGAATATGTATATATATATATATAATTATAAAATTATAACAAATTAATATTTCTAATATTTATAATTTTAATAATATTTATATTTAATATATTTCTTATAATTTTATAATTATTTAAATATTTCTATATTTAAAACTATAACTATAAATATTTTTATTTATTTCTTAATATTTCTATATATTTTTTTAATTATATATAACATTATATATGAAAATAATAAATATATTTTTTATAAATTAACAATTATTTAAATAAAAAATATTTATTTATTTTTATAACTAACTAATAAATAAATATTTATTTTTAATTTAAAATTATAATAAATAAATTATTTATAAGTGTAATTATATATATATATAATTATAAATTTATAAAAAATATATTTATAATTTTATAAAAATATATAATTAATATATTTATTATAATTTTTTAATTATTTAAATATATCTACAATTATTTAGAATTATATTTATAACTATTTGTATTTATTTATAGACATTTGTATATAAATATATATAATTAATATATTTATTATAATTTCTAAATTATTTAAATATATCTATATTTATTTAAGAATTATAATTATAAATATTTGTATTTATTTATAATTATTTGTATATAAATATATTTATTTAATTATATATTTATAACTTTATAAGTAGTATAATAAATATATTTATTATAATTTTATAATTTTTACATACATATATTTATTTATAGTTATAATTATAAGTATAAATAAATGTATTTATAATTTTTTTATATATATTAATATATATATATATATATATTTATAAAATTATAATATATGTATTTATTTTAATTTTATAATTATTTAAATATATAGAGAGTTATAATTATAATTACAAATAAATATATTTAAAAAGTATTTATATATACTTAAAATTTAATAATTATAAATATAATAAATATATTTATTCTTTAAATATATTTAATATAATTTTATAAGTATTGAGAACATAATATAGTATATTGGTAACATGAATTAATCACATACACCTAGTAAAATATACATAATAAAAAATGAGTCATCAATGGACAACATGAATAATAAGAAGAGTGTAATGTATAAATGAACATTCATGATGATACATAACATATATGCACGCATGATAAATATTTTTATTTGATCAAATTCATTGGAAACACATATATTTAATTATAATCTTATGCTTTTTTTTAAAATATTCTATATATATTTGAATTATTAAAAAAAATTAATTATAAACATATGATTTTTATTTAATATATACAAATAAAAATTATTTTTAATATAAATATAATAATTGTATATAAATTATTATTAAAAACTTTTATCATCAC
Source organism: Viscum album (assembly GCA_963277665.1). Taxonomy (NCBI): domain Eukaryota; kingdom Viridiplantae; phylum Streptophyta; class Magnoliopsida; order Santalales; family Viscaceae; genus Viscum; species Viscum album. The sequence continues at coordinate 1,003,309,308 of OY728141.1, forward strand.
TAAGACTAGCACTGATAAACTCTCCATCTTTATCAGCGCTTTCTGATTAGCACTAATAAAATGACACGCTCCCCTTACCCCATTTTGTGGTAGTGATATGAGTTAAGCACCATTTCTATTACTTTTGAAAAAGCAAAGAGGGACTCCCTTTTAATCTTTGGATTTTCCTCTATCCATTTAGGAATGCATGTAGCAATAGCTGATTGTTTTAGAGCAGAATCTTCTGATTGTGGTGAGGTTTCACGTTTCTTTTTTGATTATATGTTGTAAACATATGATGGATCTAGTTGTTTTTTATTCCATGGACTAGACTTCACATTCTTAATCATGGAACGTGTTTGTATTATTTTTAAACTACCACTGGTTAAGTTCACTGCTACATTTGGGGAAGCAAAAGTCGATTTTACAATGGGCATGTCTGTATGTGGTTCTACTCTAATTAGGGACTTGACCCAATACTCTTCTTCATATTTAGTTGGTTTTAAAATGTAATTCCCTAGATTTTTTTAGGAATCATATTACTTCCATAAAATATATGTTAATAATTCTAAACTATTTTTTATTTATTGAAAGTAATTGAAATAAATTATGAAACAATTCATACAAATAGGGATTAAACTAGCAACACTTTATTCATTCATAGTAAAACGTTACAAAAAAATCACATGAAACTAATTATTACACATCATGAATGATTACATCCATTAAAACTGCAAAAACGAAAAGGGTACAATAAATCAAAAATAACAATATTTTTAGAACCGACATCTCCTTTGACCACTATTGCCTTCAAGGATCACCATTAGTATAAAAAAACCAACAATGAGAAATAATACTCCGAAAGGTGAAATCATGTTGCGAGATATAAAATGAAAACTATAGAAATGAGAAGTGTGAATGAAATAAGTTCAGTAAGGTTATATATATAGGAATGAAATATGGTCATTGAAAATATAGTCATTATAGACATGGTTGTTCGAAATATATCCAATAGGTATACTGGATTTTTGTATTGTTAAGTACTAAATTTAAAATAATATAACTCACAATGAAATAAAAATATGATATTAAAATATTATATATATATATATATATTCATGTGTTATGTATAAATATTAATAATAATATTATTAAAATAAGATATGATGTATATATACAATTCAAATAAATATTTTAATATCAATGGAGTAGTAAAATTAAATTTTAGAATATAAATAATTAATTTTAATGGTATTTGTTAAAACATATTTAGTATAAAAATAACATTTCTTTTTTTTCAAAGAAATGTTTTGTAATGTATTATATATTTTATCCAAATAGATTATATCAGCAAATTTTAAAATATTATTATATGTGAACTAATATATTAAAATCATTAAAATTATAAATTGATATGAAATAATAATAAGAATACATAATGTTTAAAAATGTTATCTTTCAATAAAAGCAGTTTATCCTTATATTTGGTATTTTTTTATAAAGCTAAATATATACTTTTTAGAATTTTAATTAGATAAAATGAACATTATTTTTGAATTTAGAATGCCCAAATCATCTTAGGGTGAAATTTTGAGATTTTTCTAAAATAATTGATTTTTAGGTGAATAGTGCAATATATCGTTTTTACTAATTTTACGACTTTTTTTGACATTATTAGTATATAAGTATGATATATAAATTTATGAAACCTTTTTATTGAAAAAATATATACTTTATAATTTAAATTATACATTTTAAAATATTTATTATAGTTTACAAACATATATTTGATATTTTAGAACTCAGGTAATATTTTCTAAAAAATGTTTTAATACATTATACATTTATTGTATTAAAATTAATTTGTAACACTTTTAGAAATTTAATCATACACAATAGACTTAAAATTTATAATTATTAGGTCCATATTATCTAATAAGGACTACTTTATTTTTAGGCATAAAGATTAAGTTACCTTAGGAAGAAACTTGTTGTCACGGTAAAAGATAAAATGTTAAAAGTAATAATTAAAGGGGGGGGGGGGGTAAAGGGATTGAAACAAGTTTTAAAAAATTGGTTAAGGATTTATTAACCTGATAACTTCTCTACCTCATTATTTCTCAAATTTTGGAGCCACATTCCTTTATAGTGACTTCCAATTATTGAAAAGTTTTGGGCATTTTAAAAAATGTCATCCCTTTTTCACTTATAAAAGGGGTTATCCTTTCCTTAGTCCCCCTCACACTAAAACCCCATAAGTTCAGACAAAAATATTTCCAAACTTCTCCCAAACCTTCTTATCCACCTTAAATAGGTTTTTTTCCTCAAATTACCATCCCTCAAATTCTTAACCCCTTCGCAAAAGAGAGAATCCAAGAAGTGAGGTATAAGTTCCTAACCTCTCTTTGTCATTTTTATAATTTTTGTGCACTCCTTATTTTTCAAAATTAATTAAACCATATTAAAATGATAAAATTAGAATCCTTTTTATTCTTATATTTTATTATAATGATTGTAAAATCATTATCTACCTTCTTCCTTTTCAATTAAGAAAAATAAAAACGTGAAACATGCGTATGTGTAGACTACCGCCTCCATGAATAAATGAGTTTTTTTCCTCCAACACCTAACCTAGATGGTCCAAAAAGGGAATTTAATATATGATCATGATATTTATAACTTATTTATAATTTTTAATACTAAACCATATTACTTATTTATCCTATTCCTCGAAAAATGAAATCATCATTCATGCGTGCATGCAAACCACAACCTCCACGACACGACACATTCCATTTTTCAATACCACCGTTCATGGATGGATATAATAATGGGTTTAAAGTATATATATAATTTTTATGATATGAATAAGGTTATGTTAATACAATTTATTTCCCATACCCAGATGCCACTTTAAATGGTGCTCTGGGCCGATTGATCACTGGGCCTTAAGCGCGCCTCCCCGTATGCCAAAGGCTGCTGACTAGCAGTGAGAGTGTAAAGAGGTGATAGTGGAGAGACTATATCCTCATATGGTGATGATAATAATGGTCTATGTATATATAATAGTAGAAGAAGACCATAACACATCAGAAGCAATAACAAGTAATAGAGGAAGCATAACAGACAATAGCAATAATAATAGACATGCCTCAAATCACAATACCATTTGAAGACACATACAACAAGTCATATTAGGTCATAAAAAATACATAAATATAAGGGTCTCCCATGGAAAACTATATCAGTATATAAATATAATCATGCTGGAATAAAAATAAATAAATATAAATAAACTTCAGCTGATATAGGAACCGCCATGGTCTCATCCATTCATCCCATGAAAAAGGTCCAACTTGACCACTAAGGTCTAGTTCCCGAGATTGGTCCCTTATCTAATCACAAAAGCATAAAGTCTAAAGACATCTTGAAGGGACCGTGTAGGGTGTGAGAATAAATCTTAGTAGTCCACCACCAAGATGTTCCTATCTTACATCCCTGGTAATGCAGATGTATTATAAAAATAAAGATTAAAGCAACATATGCATAATAAATAAATATCTACTTCCATTGTGCTCAGAAGCCACAAGGAATCGATCACCTACTTCAGCCATCACCAGTAATGTATGGAAACATGTCCCAAGTTATATATATGGCATACAAAATATGTCTTTATATATATAACTATAATGGCGAGGATCCATGGCATAAGCCCAAGGCACCCCCTAACGTAAGTCATCCCAGGTGAACCCTCCAATTCCACCTTCAAAATACCATCTGGCACTACATGCCATCAATCATCAAACCTAATTCCCATAAAACACACCCCATCAAAAAGAAAATGATCCCTTAGACCCCAGTTCAGAATTCCCCATAAGGTTGAAGCCCAACGTTCGAGGCACAATGATGTCTATCCTCCAATAAATAATCATCGTAATCTCAGTAATCGACGTCCCAAGGCATGATGATATCTTTACTCCCAAGTCCCAGCCCAACGACCTTAAGAAATATGAAAAACCCCAACCTCCAACTGACGCTCTCATTACTGTCAACTAATGGTGCATCACCATCCATGTGGATTTCATCGATGATCACCACCATTATAATCCAATGGTCAACACCATCCCCTAATACGCATAAACTATGGGGATCTCCACCCACATGAGTGGTCAAAAACACCTCAATTTGAGTCCTATATATGTTCACATGACTCCAATGGTGCGTAAAACAATATACGATGAGCAGAAATCACCTAATCATCCTAATCCACATCACCCTAACACCTCATTCCCCTATAACCATGTTGCTCATCCTAATGGTCAACACAATCCAATATCACATGGGCCTTTCCCTTATCTTGACGACCACATTGCCTAAATCCGATGAATATTTCATCCAACCTGCTGATCAACATCACCCCAAGTATCTAAGAAAAACCCAACCTGATGAATCACATCATCTCAATCCAGGTGGTTGGTACCACCCCAATCCTCGGGCCAAGCCCATCAGGTTTCTAAGGAACCATACAATTCAATATAAACAATTAAATAATTTATTTTAAATTAAATTACACGCCCGACCTAACCTTTCCAAGTGGTATCAAGACCTCACCTGGATTATCATAAATAATCACATGATTCATCATGATTAAAATCATCCCTCAACATCAATTTATTAATTTAAAAACAAACACTTAATTATATAGGGTTTGGTCGGTATACCCACATGATGCATATAGATCGCCCCCGAAACAACCACAAAAATCATAGAGAAAGCTAGGAACCACCTACATCGTACTGGTAGATTCTCACTAGTCTAATATTGGCCTTTAACTCAATCCTAAATGAGAGAAATTAGTGTTTTAGATGAATGACCTAAAAATAGGGTAAAACAATTACCACTGATTTAGCGCACTATATGGAGAGAGAAAAGAAGAAAATAGGCTAGAAGATCGAAGGCCTTACCGAGAAAAATCTGTAGCCACCAACAGATCAAAGATCGGAGCTCAGATGAAGAGATTAGATCAAAACCTAAGTGGGAGAAGGAAATGGGAGCTCCCTGCTGCACACGAGTGAAAGGGAGAATAAAGGGAGGAAAAATAGAAATAGGGTAGGAGGAAAAAATCATCATTTCACAAATTTAAATGAGGTGCATGGTTAGATCAAATGGTTTGGCTAACAGTGCACCAACCATTCACACTCACTATCTAAAGGGATCTCCCATGAATATGTCTAGACACATGGTTTACCAAACCATGCACAACCAGTGAAAAAGACACTATCCAAGGCTCCCACCTCATACGGTCAGTTGCATGGTTTTCCAAATCGTGCACATACCCTATGAATAACCTCTACTAAAAACTAAAAAGGTGATCACACAGCTGCACAACCCCTCCCGTATGGTTTGAAAAACCATGATCAGTGTATCTGGAGGGATGAACAGTTACTCCTAGGAGGTTGCACTGTTTTTACAAACCATGCATCTCTGTCTGTGTGTTATGAAAAGTTAGGTTTACAGGATCTGATGCACCCAAAAACTAACTAAAACCCAAAGTAACATATCAATACTTAAAACCGTCTAAAAATAAGGCATTTTCTAAAAAAACTCTTGAAATTTGGTTTTGAAGTCAAGAATTCAAGTTGGCCCACTCACCAAACTCAAAAAATTCAAATGTACCCAAACAATGACCCGTTCCAAAAACTCAGAACATTACAACATCCCCACTTTAACATATCTCATCCCCAAGATATAAAAAATTACTCAAAGATGGTACTTAACATACCCATCTCATTTCATCAACCCAGTCTACCCTGATCATTATGTCATAGGTCAACTTTCTTTAAGGTGGTCCCCACATTATGAGTTACCTACTCGGTTTCTTCCTAACCACAAACAAGAAATTCTGATGAACCTTTGACCATACCTAGAATCAAATTTACTCCCATGTTGCATCTTTATTCCTTCACCTCATCAGGTGCTCAAATCATGCATGTGTCACATCTGAAACCAATCATGTCCCACATCTCATCAGATTCTCACCTCATGCTTGTGTCCCACATGACACCTCTTGATGTCCCTCATCTCATCATATGCTAATAAGGAGTCATGGTTCCACACAACTCATACACAACCCACATCACATCTATTCCTAGATTCCTACACACCTCATTTATAACCTGCACTATATCGATTCCCATAAATAATCACGGTGCCACACACTTCATATAAAACCTACATCACATCGATGGCCATTCAAATCCCGGTTCCAAACACCTCATATATATATATATATATATCATGCATTATTACCAATTCCAACCTACTAACCAGTTCCTAGTTAGTCCAAAATCAATACATATGTGCACCTCATGCACCAAAAAAGTCCAAAGAAAAAACAAAAAGATATCCGATCACACCCATGATGTACCTATAACCATCACTGACTCCCCTGCCTGCTCTGCACCTGGTAGATCCACTGCATGAACCTGGCATGAATCTTAACTGCTTGAGGCCTGGCCTCCTTGTAGAGCTACGCCAGCCACCAGTCACTGACCCCACTACCATGACCCACTACCTCTTCCACTTCCTCTACATGCAAATGAATCTCAACTACCAACTCTTGGTACCACTCCTGATTCGACCTCAGATGCCTGAGTTTGTCTCGATCCCTGGTGAACAACTATATGAGAAGGCTTCTTACATAGCCTCTTGAGATTCTCGATCTGGAAACATGCCCGACACTCATTTGGAGGCCACTTTTACCAAGTCCAGACATGTCCTAGTTGAGTGCACTGGAAGCACAGTGCTGAAGACCCACTCCTCGGTGATTTGCCTAAATATCTGGCCTGACTTCCCTGCTAAGATTCCTCTTAGCCCCAATTCCTAATACCTAAACCATTTCCACTAAAATTTTCCAATGTCATCACCTGGATAGAATAAGACCAGTCTTTCAAATTACCCTCAACTATCAATTCATGGTTTACCACCTCTGAGAATGAGGATAACCTGAAGATGTTTACCTACACCCTGATGGCATGCTGCAATCCATACTTAAAACAACCACTCTCACAATATCATAACCCACCTTGGTAGGTGAAAATTAGGATAAATATGTGAAATTGGATGAATATTCCATGACTTAACAACCCCTCTTCTAGATATTCATTAACTTTTGGGATTTTTTCCCTCATGGTGTCTAGAATGAAGTTCTTGAAGAACTCGAATTCAAAATATTTCTAGGATAGTCCCTTGTGTTTTCCCACCTATACCTGTATGTACCACTAGTGCTTTTCCTGTCCTCTTAGAATGAACATAGCTAACTTCACCCTCTGACTTGGGGGTGTCTTAGTTTGGTCGAAGATGGTCTATACCAACTCTATCCAGTTCTCTTCCACCCGTGGTCCACCCTCACCCTGAAATAATAGTGGGTGCTATGACTGGAACTCTCTAGTAAAATATGTCATATACAGATCAAATCCCTAGTCTCCCTTATCAATGCCCTGGATAACCTAAACCAGGATAACCCTAAACTACTCATCCATCCATGGCCCAAAAGCTTCTATATTGTGTGACTATCCTGCTTGTACCTAAGCCTATACATGTGCCTGTACTTACAACTCATGATCAGACCAACCCTCCAGGGCCTCATTCCACCCCTCAGGGGCCTCATTATGTGCATGCTCATGCAATACCACATCACCACCCTCCTGAAACTCCACCGAATCTCATCTCGGTGGAATCCTTCTAAATACCAATACCAATGGTCAGATAACCATAATAGTATATATACATAATATTGTAGGTAGGGAAATCTATAACAGGAAACACATCTCACCACCCTTATACTCCCCTACCACACCCCATCATAAGGAATCTGACCTCAAGGCCCCTTACCTACACATATCAAGGTTAGGTATCACATGTAACCCAACCTCATGGCCCCCTGCCTACCCACATTAGAGTTAGGCATCAAGTATCACCCAACCTCATGGACCCTCTCCTTCCCATAACCAGGCCAAGTATCACATATCATCTGAGGTAGTTGAGTAGAATTCCACCAAAGAGGCTATATAGGAAAAAATTGTTTAGCTTCTTTGTTGGAAATTTAAACAGATCACCCCCTATCACCATCCCTGCTCACCCTTATCAGGTTCAGAACCATATATCACAGGCATATCACATCACATAGTATCATACATCCATATCATTAGAACCACATGCTTGGGTTGGCTGAGTAGAATGCCACCAAAGAGAGGCTAAGTAGAAAAACATTGTTTAGATTCCCTTATTGACACTTTAAACAACCAAACCCATATTAGCACAATCCATGTTCCCAATGACAATACCAAGAAAAATCATACATCATATGAGAATAATTGTCTATAATTATACATAAATAAACCTCTACTACCATACCGATCCAAGGGTCAAAATCCATATAACAGATAACCATCACACCCAAGTGCACCCATCGAGGTGGACATCAAATCAATTGTAAAAAGAATACTATAGAACATAAATTTCCCACCCTAGGAAACTTGGTCTATCCACCGTGCATGGGGCTACAACACTACTACAAAATAGGCATTTAATAATGCTAAAAATGGTCTTTATCAGCGTCGACTACATAAGCAATATTAAAATCCATAGTCTTTTATCAGCACTAAAAAAGTGCTCATAAAGGGTCCTTTATTGGTGCTTTTAAAAGTACTCATAAAAGGGTCCTTTATCATAATTTTTAAAAGCGCTGATAAAGGGGTAATCTATCAGTGATTTTAAAAGTGATCATAAAGGGGCATACTATAGTGTGCTATAATAGTACACTACAACACTAGTGCAGTGTGCTATAACAACACATCACAACACCAGAAACACAACCAGATATAAACAAAATCAATTACCAATACACAATTTAAATGAAATAGAATTTACAAAAAAAATACAAGAAAAAAAAACTATATTATAGAAATTTAAATAATTGGGTTATACACTTACATAAGTATAAATTATTACATACATTAAAAAACATCAATATTCTTTTATATTTTGATCTTGACCCCGAATCATGATATTACCGAACAAACCACCTCTTCTCAAGAAAAATAATACAACTATATAAGAAAAAAATTCTTATGTTAGTAATAATATAAAGAAATAAATTAATATAAAATGTTAATTTTAAACTAAAATTTAATTTATATTAGGAACACTGTGTATCAGATTGAGTTGTAGTTGATTCTTGCACGTCACACCATTTCTTGTTCGTCTTCAAGAATTACCTCTGTGAAAATTAATTAACTAAGTATAAGATAAAAATGAAAAGGAAATAAAAAAAAAATAATAGATATAATTATGAGAAAACAATCTAGGTTTGGTTGCTCGATTTTGGTGATGTGATGCGTGCGTTAAACTAAAATGAAACTTATATATTGAAAAGATGCACTTAGAGTCATATTGGTCACATCATGCGTCATATTGAGATAAGACTGATTACTATATGTCCCAAATTACTTATGGATCATTTTTCTAAAGTATAAAAACTATATAAATGTGTTTTCTTGGTTTTGAGTACATCACTTGTCTGTTTTACTAAAATTTCATTTTAAACTGGAAACACACACATTGACTCATACCAGTCACATTGTGTGTCAGTTTGAAATGAGACTGATTCCTACACATAAAAAATGATTTATAAATCATTTTAACAAATTATCAAGATAATCTGAGTGCATTTTCTCAATTTTAAGAAAGTAAAACATTTTCAACTTAAATATCAATTTTAAACTGATAACAGACACTTTGAGTCATACTGGACACATCGTGTATCAGATTGAGATGTGACTGATTCCTACACATAAAAATTAATTATGGATCATTTTTATAAATTATCAAAATAATATAAATATTTTTTCTTGGTTATGAGTATGCTAGTTGTCTTTTTTAGTAAAATTGATGTCTATTTTAAATAAAAATATGCACTTGGAGTCATACCGGTCACACCGTATGTTGGATTGAGGTAAAACTGATTCCTACACATCTCAAATGAATTATTGATAATTTTAATAATGTATAAAAACAATATGAATGTGTTTTTATGGTTTTGAGTATGTCACTTGTATTTTTTACTAAAATGTCACTTTAAACTGGAAACACACACTTTGAATCATACCAGCCACATCCTGTGTAGGTTTGATGTGATACTAATTCCTACACATAAAAAATGATTTATGAATTGTTTTAATAAATTATAAATATAGTCTAAGTTCATCTTCTTGGTTTTTAGTGAGTGGCATTTTTGAACTAAAATGTCAATTTTAAACTGATAACAGACACTTTGATTCATACCGGGAACATGGTGTATCTTATTTAGGTGAGGATTATTCCTAAACATAAAAAATGAATTAAAGATCATTTTACTAAAGTATCAAAACAATAAAAATGTGTTTTCTTGGTTTTCAGTACGTCACTAGTCCTTTTTACTAAAATTGATCTCAATCTTAAATAAAAAGACACACTTGGAGTCATATCGGCCACACAATGTATCCGATTGAGGTCAGGATGATTAATAATCACCTCAAATGACTTATGGATCATTTTACTAAAGTATCAAAACAAGTTTAATGCATTTTCTCAATTTGAGTAAGTCACTAGTCCTTTTTACTAAAATTGATTCCAATTTTAAATAAAAATATGCATTTGGAGTCATACCGGTCACACGGTGTATCAGATTGAGGTGTGTATAATTCCTACATGTCTAAAAAAACTTATTGATGGTTTTAATAAAGTATAAAAATAATATAAATTCATTTTCTCATTTTTGATTATGCCACTTATCTTTTTTACTAAAATTTCATTTTAAACTGGAAACTCGCACTTCAACTCATATTGATAACATAGTGTATTGGTTTTATTTGAGACCAATTACTATATATTACAAATGATTTATGAATCATTTTTCTAAATTATCAAGACAATCTGAATGTATTTTCTTGGTTTTCAACGAGTGACACTTTTTGAACTAAAATGTCAATTTTAAACTGATAACGAACACTTTGAGTCATACTGGGAACGTTATGTATCAGATTGAGGTTAATATGATTATTACACATCAAAAATGACTTATGGATAATTTTAATAAAGTATTAAAACAATTCAAATGCGTTTTCTTGGTTTTGAGTAGGTCAGTTGTTATTTTTACTAAAATTGATGTCAATTTTAAATAAAAAGATGCATTTGGAGTCATACCAATCACACCGTTCATCATATTGAGGTGAGGCTAATTAAAAAATTTCTCAAATGAATTATGAATTATTTTATTAAATTATCATAACAATATTAATATGTTTTATAAGTTTTGAGTACGTCACTTGTCTTTTTTACTAAAATTTCATCTTAAACTGGAAACATGTACATTGACTCATACCGGTCGCATCATGTATCGATTTGATGTGAGACTGATTTCTACACACCAAAAATTATTTATGAATTTTTTTCCTAAATTATTAAGACAATACAAGTATGTTTGATTAGTTTTCATTGAGTGAAACTTTTTGAACTAAAATGTCAATTTTAAATTGATAACGAACACTTTGAGTCATACCAAGAACATAGTATATCAGATTGAGGTGAATATGATTACTAAATATCAAAAATTAATTATAAATAATTTTTATAAAGTATAAAAACATTCCTATTTCATTTTCTTGGGTTTGAGTAGGTCAGTTGTTATTTTTATTAAAATTGATGTCAATTTTTAATAAAAAGACGTACTTGGAGTCATAATGGTCACACCATGCATAGGATTGATGTGTGGATGATTACTAAACATCTAAAATGAATTATGTATCATTTTAATATATTATACAAATAATCCAAACGTTTTTCTTAGTTTTTAGTAAGTCAGTTGTCTTTTTTACTAAAATGTCATTTTAAACTAAAAACATGCAATTTGACTCATATCAGTCACATCATGTATCATTTTGATATGAGACTAATTCATACACATCAAAAATGATTTATAAATAATTTTTCTAAATTATGAAGACAATACAAGAAAATTTTCTCAGTTTCCAATGAGTGACACTTTTTGAACTAAAATGTCAATTTTAAAATGAAAACAGACACTTTGAGTCATACTAGGAAAATCATGCATCAGATTGAGGTGTGAATGATTCCTACACATAAAAAATGACTTATGAATCATTTTAATAAATTATCAAAATAATTTGAACGTGTTTACAAAAAATGATTTCAATTTTAAATAAAAGGATACACTTGGAGTCATATCGGTCACATTGTGCATCAGATCGAGGTGTGACTGATTCATATATGCACCAAATGACTTATGGATTGTTTTCATATATAAAAAAACAAGAATGTGTTTTATTAATTTTGAGTATGTCACTTGTCTTTTTTACTAAAATTTCATTTTTAAACTGCAAACATTCACTTTGAATAACACCAGTCACATCGTGTGTCAGTTTGATGTAAGACTAATTCCTAAACATCACAAATGATTTATAAATAATTTTAATAAATTATCAAAAAAATATGAGCGAATTTTCTTGGTTTTCAGTGAGTGACACTTTTTGAACTAAAATGTTGATTTTAAACTGATAATGGACACTTTGAGTTATACTGGGCATACCGTATATCAGATTGAGGTATGACTTATTCCTGCACATAAAAAATGACTTATGAACCATTTTAATAAAGTATCAAAACAATTCAAATATTTTTTCTTGGTTTTGAGTAGGTCAGTTGTCTTTTTTACTAAAATTGAAGTCAATTTTAAATAAAAAGACACACTTGGAGTCATACTAGTCACACAGTATGTCAGATTGAGGTGAAACCAATTCCTATACATCTAAAATTACTTATGGATCATTTTAATAAAGTATAATAATAATAATAATGTGTTTTATAAGTTTTTAATACATCACTTTTCTTTTTTATTAAAATGTTATTTTAAATTAAAAACATGTACTTTGACTCTATTGGACTCCTCATGTATTAATCATGTTTTAATGATCACAAATCTTATTCAATCTAGTTAACTCCTATAAATTATATCCAATCATGTGTATTTATGTTTTAAGTTCTCTCATGATTTATAATGGTTATTATCAATCCATTTCATGCATATCACTGTTTAAGTCTGAATACAGTAATTTTCCTAAGTACAAGACACCGTGAAGCCAGACACCATGAAGCCAGACACCGTGAAGCTAGACACTGTGAACCAGACACCATGAAGAAAGACATCGTGAAGCCAGACACCGTAAACCAGACACCGTGAAGCCAGACACCGTAAACTAGACACCGTGAAGCAAGACACCGTGAAGTCAGACACTGTAAACCAGACACCGTAAACACGACACCGTGAAGCAAGACACCGTGAAAAAGACACCGTGAAGCAAGACACCGTGAAAAAGACACCGTGAACAAGACACCGTAAATGAGACACCATGACACTCATACACCATGATCAGTCTAGAAACCGTGTGAAGGAGACACCGTGTTCATAACTTACTATGACACCATTTCTTAAACTATTTTTTCATCTTTCAATTTAATTTCTAACGGTCATATTTGATGCCTTTAATGCACTAACATAATTAATGTTTCTTTGTAGACATATCATCAGACAGTATGAGGTACGAGGTGCAGAACACATGGAACCTGTCAGCTAAAACTCATGCATTCGAAGATAAAGAGCAAAGTGTGACCAAGAACAACAGAGAGTGATACTGAACGAAAAATCAAGACTGTGAGAACGACCACGAAGAATATATTGAAAGATTTTCAAAAGGAAGAATTGTCACATTCATGCAATCCGACTCTTCTGAAGAACATACGAAGTGCACTGAAATCCAGAGAACATCTTCGCATTATCAAAACTCGTGAAGAACACAAGCTGAATCGCGACACTCTGTTTTTCATATAACTTCCAAATAAGGAACCAAATCTTCATCTGATTCAATCCAAAGAAGTTTAGAGCTGCATTGAAATCACAAAAGAGCATTCTAACCTCATCTCTATATTCTTTCTCGACTGCTATAATCTTTTTATTTACATTATGAGCAGTGTCTTCCCCTGTTTGTTTTGAAACACATTGACTCCTGATATGAACTAGAGGATAATGAAATCCTTACATCAAACTATTTATACTTTTTTTACCCACAAAAACTGTGGAAGAGGTCCCTGTGTGGCCTGGTTATTATTTTTTTTTACCCACGAAAACTGTGGAAGAGGTCCCTGTGTGACCTGGACAGTCTGTGTACTGCTGTTAACCCCAATCTAGGGTGTGGATAAAAGTTTATTTATATAAACTGATTGGTGGCAGGTGATCACCAATTGGAGTGGATTAGGTCTCGACTTGAGACTGAACCACTTGTTTAATATCCGTTGTGCTGTTTAAATTTAGCCTTCTCTGTTTTACTGCTTTATTGCATAATCCAGAAATCACCAATTTCACTTTGATAGTTAGTCTTGGAAAGAAGTTATAACTGGTTTGTCTTAGTAGTATAACTTCAAAAGTAATATTAATAATACAAATTAAGATTACTGAGAATTAATCAATCTTCTAAGAAGCTATTTAAAAATTCAAACTCTTATAATAGTATAACCTTGATTAACTGGGCTATATATATTTTTGGGGAAAACATTTCTTTTGAAAATAATCTTCTTTTAATATAAATTTTTATAGTTACTAAATTAACCCCTCCCCTCTTGAGTAAACTAATCTGACCAACATTTGGTATCAGAGGTTACTTTATTAGGACTCTGTGTAATCTTACTCAACTGTGATTGTAGTTGTACTTTAAAGATCTTCAAATTTCTGTTAATTCTAAATTTATAGCTCTTTTAAAGTAATACATTAGTATGGATAATAGATTGTATGGTGTTGAAACCAATAGACCACCATTATTTAATGTAACCAACTATGCTCAATGGAAAATTAAAATGAAAATGCATCTAGAGAGTATTAGTTTTGAAATTTGGTCATCCATTATAGATGAATACAAACTTCCTGTAACTGATAGAATTACATGGGATGAACCTACCAAAATTTCCTACAATAACAATTACAAATACATGAATCATTTGTACTATTCCTTAGGAGATGAATAATTTAATAGGATTTCTTCTTGTAAAAATACCCATGAAATTTGGGATACCTTTTTTGTCTCACTTGAAGGCACATCTAGTGTAAAGGAAATGAGACTTAATACTTATACTATAAAATATGATAATTTTAAAATGAAACCTGATGAGCCTATTTCTGACATGTATCTCAGGTTCAATGAGATTTTCAACACAATGATTTCTCTTGGAAGAGAATTCACTGCCAAATAACAGATCATGAGAATCCTTAGATGTCTACCTGACAGATGGAGGGAAACCTCTGTCTCTATTAGAGAATCATGCAACATCAGCAAGCTACCTGTAAAAGAACTCATTGGGAAACTGATGATGTATGAGGAAGAGATGAAAGTCAACAAAGAAGAGGAGGATAAACCAAAGAGGAAATCTGTAGCATTCAAGACCACCTCCTTGAAGCACAAAAACAAAGGGAAACTGGAAGCTTCTGTAGAAAGTTCCACCACAGAACAATCATCACCCGATAGTGATGAGGAGATGAATCAACTGGCCAGAATATTAAAATGATTTTACAAAAAGAATAAATTTTTCAGAAAGCCTAACTTCAAGGGAAAGTATGATCTAAAAGGAAACTGGAAAAAGGATTGGAAAAGAAGTGACAAAACTGATGAAATTTTATGCTATGAATATAAGTTCAAAGGACATATAAAGGCTGAATGTCTAAAGCTCGAGTATAAGAAGAAATATGAGGACAAGGACAAGAAGTACAAAAAGGCAATGAAAGCAACCTGGAGTGCATCTGAGGATAGTTCAAGCGACTCAGAGACATCACATGATGAACAGGCTAACAAATCCAATATATGTTTTATGAAAAACACATCTGAGGTAACACTGAACTCTTGTGTACATAATTCATACTATTCTGAAGAGGAAAGTGAATCTGAAACTATGACTAATGAAGAAATGTTTTAATACTGTAACATTCTTGAAGAGACATGCAATGAATTAAAAGATAAATATAAATCATTGAATAAACAACATGCTCTCACTATAAATGTTAAATATGAACTTACTACTAAAAAGGAGAAAAATGATCAACTGCTCAAAGAAAACAATAAATTAAAAATTTCTAATGAGCAATTAAAAAGTGAATTAGAAAAGTTTACTAATGGGAAAAATACCCTTACCCAAATTCTAGGAAAACAAATTGCCCCTAAATACAATACTGACATTGGTTATCAACCTGGTAAAAGAAACCTTGGTAGAACAAATTTTGTTTCAAAGTATAGGACATATAGTTTTGTTCCCAGTTCTAGACACAACTCAACTAGATCAATTCATGATACATATTCTACTGTTTCAAGTTTTTGTGGTCCAAATAAAGTTTATTGTTCAAATACTTTACATAATGCTTATAGGAAACCTATGAGACAAATATGGGTTCCTAAAGCACTTATTACTAATGTTACTGGACCCAAATGAGTATGGGTACCAAAATATTTCTTTTCTTGATCATGTTATAGTAAAGCTTCTTAAAGATCTCCTGCAAAAATCTATGGTACTTGGACAGTGGATGTTCAAGGCATATGACAGGAGACTACTCATGCTTCAAGAACCTGATAAAAGTAGATGGAGGACATGTCACATTTGGTGACAATGCCAAAGGGAAAATCATTGGATTAGGCCAGATTGGTAACACTGATTCAATTTTAATTTCTAAAGTACTGTTTGTTAATGGCTTAAAATATAATCTTCTTAATATCTCAAAATTATGTGATGATGGATATCATGTTAAATTTGAAAATGATGCATGTAATGTCTTTAATTCTAAAGATGAATTAGTATTTTCTACATCAAGGAATGAAAACATTTATTCTGTTAATTTAGATTCCTTAGCTTCTCAAAATACTTCATGATTAAGTGTATTTCATAAAGAATCTTGGCTCTGGCATAGGAGACTAGGACACTATAATGTTCACTCTCTTAGAAAGATAACTAGAAAAGTCCTAGTTAAAGACTTACCCAAACTTGAGTTTCCACCTGAAAAGTATATAATCCTTGTCAAAAGGGAAAACAACACAAAATATCTTTCAAAACAAAGAAATAAGTTTCTACTTCTCAACCTCTCGAATTGGTTCACATGGATTTGTTTGGACCATCTAGAGTTTATAGTTTAAATGGGAAGAACTATGTTTATGTTCTGGTAGATGATTTTAATAAATATACCTGGACCTTCTTCATGGCTCACAAAAGTGAAGCCTACTCTTATTTTACTAAGTATTCCAAGTCTGTAGAAAATATTAGTGGCCTTAAAATTAAATCTTTAAGAAGTGATCATGGTCGTGAGTTTGAAAATCAAGATTTTGAATCTTTTTGCTCACAAAATGGTTATAGTCACAATTTCTCTACCCCTAGAACACCTCAATATAATGGTGTTGTAGAAAGAAGAAATATAACCCTGTAAGAAATTGGTAGAACAATTGTTAGTGAATATGACTTACCTATTTACTTTTGGTCTGAAGCAGTTAATACAACATGATACATAATCAATAGAGTCTTGATTAGACCAATTCTCAAAAAGACCCCGTATGAAATCTGGAACAATAGGAAGACTAAGGTTAATTACTTTAGAGTTTTTGGTTAAAAAGTCTTTATTCTCAACACTAAGGATAATCTTGACAAATTTTCATCCAAAAGCGATGAAGGAATTTTCCTAGGTTACTAAATATTAAGTAAATATTATAGAGTATTCAATAAGAGAACTAAATGTGTGGAAGAATCTGTTCATATCAAGTTTGATGAAACAGATCCACATGAGCCTAGAACCATCCTAGAAAATATGGAGGATGATGTATCAAATTTTAACATCAACTCAAAATCCTCAAATTCCTCTGTGAAAGAATCTGTGAAAACTTCCAATTCTGGAAATTCCCTATAATCCGGTCATAATGAAACTGGATCTATTGATGAACATGAAATCTCTAGTCCCTCTTTTTCTATAAAGGTTAGAACCCTTAAAAACCATCCCTTAGATGTTGTTGTAGGATACTTATAGAAAAGAAAACAAACTAGAGCTTCTCTTAGAAATCAGTTTGAACATCAAGCCTGCATGTCACAACTTAAACCTAAAAATATTGATGATGCCATCAATGATGAATTTTGGTCTATGCAAGAAGAACTTAATCAGTTTGAAAGAAATAAAGTTTGGAAACTTGTTGAAATACCCAAGGACACATTCATCATAGGCACTAAATGGGTGTTTATAAATAAGTTTAGATGAAGCTGGAAATATAGTTAGGAACAAGGCTAGATTAGTTGCACAAGACTATAGTCAAGAAGAAGGAATTGACTATGAGGAGACCTTTTCTCCAGTATCCAGACTTGAAGCCATCAAAATCCTACTTGCATGTGTTGCACATCTGAATTTCAAACTATATCAAATGGATGTTAAGAGTGCATTATTAAATGGGTATATAGCTGAGGATGTCTTTGTTGAACAACCCCCTGTATTTACAAATCCTCATTTTCCCAATCATATTTTCAAACTATCAAAATCTTTATATGGTTTAATGCAAGATCCAAGAGCTTGGTATGATAGATTGAGTACTTTTCTCATTTCCAAAGGTTTTATAAAAGGAATACCTGATCCTAACCTCTTTATAAAATGAATTTCTAATGATGTTTTAGTTGTTCAAATATATGTAGATGATATTATTTTTGGATCTTCAAAAAATTCATTATGTATTGATTTTTCTAAAATGATGCAAAATGAATTTAAAATGAGTTTAATGGGTGAACTAAAATTATTTCTTGGATTTCAAATCTTTCAAAATAATGATGGAATTGTTTTAACTCAAATTAAATACACTATAGATCTTCTAAAACGTTTTGGATTGGATAGCACTAAAAGTAGTGACACTCCCATGAGTACCACCTGTAAGTTAGATCTTGATGAAGATGGAAAATCTGTTGATTAAATCACTTATAGAGGAATGATTTAAAGTTTACTCTACTTAACCGCTAGCCATCTGGACATTATGTTTAGTGTGTGTATGTGTGCTTTTTTTCTAGAAAATCCCAAAGAATCTAATTTAAATGATGTAAAGAGAATTTTCAAATACCTCAAGCAAACACCAAATCTAGGACGGTTCTTTCCTAAAGAAAAATCATTTGAACTAGTTAGTTATTCTGATGCTGACTTCAGTGGCTACAAGTTAGATAGAAAGATCACCTCTGGAACATGTCACCTTTTAGGCAAGTCACTAGTATCATGGTGTAGTAAGAAAAAAAATTCTGTTGCATAATCTACTGCATAATCTGAATACATAGTTTCTAGAAGTTGTTGTGCACAAATTTTGTAGATGAAACACACATTAATAGATTATGGATATCAATTCAGACTTGTACCAATAAATTGTGACAACACAAGTGCTATTAACATCTCAAAAAATACTGTTTCACATTCTAGGACAAAACATATTGATGTAAGACATCGCTTTTTGAGATATCATTATCAAAAAGGTGATATCACATTGGAATTCATTGGTACTGAATATAAACTTGCTGATATATTCACTAAACCATTAAATTCTGAGAGAATAGACTACATCATACATGATCTTTTCATGATAAATCTCAAATAAATATCTTACTTGTCTCACTGTTCGACATTTTACTATGTTATACTTTACTATTTCATGATTACAGTTTCTCAATTACTGTCTCTTATGTTTATGGTCTCACCGTTAGCACTTTGTACTTACAGTCAGACATTTACTATCTCACCGTAACACACACTGAAAAGTGCACTCACTGTCTCACCATGATGACCACTCACTATCTCACAGTGACAACCACTCACTGTCTCACCGTGATGACCACTCACTGTCTCACCGTGAAAATTCTTTATGTTTTTCTTTAAACCCATATCTCGGTAATTATTATTTCACCTTTTTTTGTTTTTCCACGTTTTTATTTTTGTGACATTTGGCATTCTTAAATGATAAAACAAAAAGTTTCACTTGGTTATTCACTCGGGCTTTATCCTATGCACTCATTTCGAACCCTTTCAACCTTGAAACCCTATCTCTCTCTCTCTCTCGAACCTTCATTGGATGCCAAGAATGAAACATCCATCATCATCCACACCTGAGAAGCGCAACCCGGAGAAGAAGAAGATTGCACCTAAGATGACACCCGAAGGACCTTTAAATCCGAATTTGGTAAATCGCAGTATTGTACCTGAGAAAGAAATTTTCCCCAAATGGCTTCTGTCTAGAAAATCTCTGGTCTTGAAAGTGTTAAAAGAACAAGGATGGTTAGAGTGGTTCTCAAGGGAGAATAGACCCATCTATCCTAGGTTAGTGGCTCAGTTATACCAGTACATACAGTTCTCTTTTGATTCTGGTGAAATTTATGTTGTGAGGAGCTGGGTTAATGGCCAAAGATTCTCCTTATCTTCGAGGTTATGGGCTACATGACTTAATATACCTCAAGAAGGTATATGTGAGGATTATCAGATAGGACCTCCACCTTCAACTGATTTATTTGATCTAGAAGATTCTCTGAAAACCCTAACCGAAAATGGTACCAAGAGAAGGGCCATCACTGCTGAACTAGATGGAGAAACAAGGATTCTATTTATGTTTCTTCAAAATCTAGTTAGTCCAAGAAAAGGTTATTTTGTTTTGTTAAAATATCAAGACGTGTTTTTGATTCACCTTATGAAAAATGGACATAAGATCAACCTGTGCAAGTACATCATTCACCATATGTGTGAGTTGATCAAAGTTACATCCAAGTCCACTTCTCTATTCTACTCTCATATGATATCAACCATGATTTTTGCAAAAGGTGTGGTTGGACCTAATGAATAAGTGCTTATGGATTGTGAGTACTGTCTCTCTAAATCCACCATCAAGAGAATGAAGATAAACTAGAATCCTTTGAAAAAGGAATGGGTGGAAGACAATGATAAGGTTTATGAGAAGTTTAATCCTGTGGAATATCCATCAAGGCCGAAAGAAATTTATGATCCTGGTTTGGAACCAGATGAACTTTTTGAGTATTCAGAAGAAGAGGAAGAAGAGGCTAAAGTACCACATAGGGAAGCAATTATTATTGAGGAAGAAAGAACTATTGTTCCTAATGTTGTTCTTGAAGAAGAAGTTCATGCCCCTAGAGACAATGTCAATCTAGAAATCCAACCCGAGGCTGAAAAATAATCAGTTGTCACAAAATCTGAGAAGCAAGCCACGGAAGAGCCTATAGTAGAGGAACTCCCTATTATGAAAGAAGTGAATCTGGAGGAACTCCCTGTTGTGCAAGAAGTGAATCTGGAGAAACTCCCTGTGGAACAATCTGTTCCTGAAATCATACCCTCTGCTGAAGAAAGGATGGAGCTGGCCTTTCAGTTGGCTAGATAAGAAATGAATGAGGAACTTAGAGCTGAGTCTGTGGATTTAGACCAAGCTCCTAAGCCTCTCAGTCCTAAGAAGGAAACACCTATTGAGGGGGAGCAAACCCCAAATATTGAGCCTGATGAAGCCTCACATCCAACTGAGTCAAGTACTATAGACACTCAGTACAAATTTCCTAGTTTCTATGATGTGAATGAGTCTCAGCAGGTTACTGCAACTGGGCTTGATCTTTCTTCCTTATTTCAGTTGAAATCATTCACAAACTTTGCACCTGAGAAGGAACCTGAACCTAAACCTGAACCTGACCCTGTACCAATTCCTACACCTGAACCATTATCTGAACAACCGTCCTTTGTCAGTAAGGATGATCTGAAGGAATTTGGAGATACTATATTATCTTGCATTGAGAAACTTATGAACTACCAACCTCATCCTGTGACAAATTTGAGTGAGAGGGATGCCTCACTATTATTGGAGAAGATTATTTGTAAAATACAACCTAAGATGCTCCATGAGATTCAAGAAGTACGAGTTGAAAATAAGCTACTCAGTAATGAAGTCACAACCCTGAGAAGCATGGTTGAAGACACGCAGAAAGAGTTGCATTCGAGATCAGAGCCTGAAACTGCTCCTCTATCACCCACTGTTTTTCAAATCCCTTGAGTTGTTGTGTCTCAGATTCATCCTTATCTGGCATATTTTGATGAAAAGGTTGTGGAAAGGCACAAACCGATGTTGAAGGAGATGAGATTTCTTGTAGTGAACCTTAATAAACTCACTGATGAGTACACTGGTTGTCTTCAAAAGGTACTAAATCAGCTCAAATCTCTGAAAAAAACCGTCAAAGCTTCTAATACCTCTGATCAATCCTCTACACCTTACTTGGACAGTACTTTGCTCAGATATATAGTCAAATAATATCTTCAAAATGTTTTCAGTGGCTTTAATGTGGCTTCTTTATCTGAAGTTGTCAAGAACAGTGATAGAGTTCTTGACCTTGTACAAATTCACTCCAAGATTGCAAATGATGCCTAACAGAAGATTTCTAAAAAAGTAGATTTCTATTTCAACCAAATTCTCTCCAAGATGGATATGACCAACCACTTCAAATACCTTGTAGATAATCTGCGAATTCCTCCTGTGACTCAAGCCTTCAAAACCCAAGTCCAGAAGCTAACTGAGTTTACCCGATTTTTGGACAAGTTTATGGAAAACAAAGATGACTTTGAAAAAGCCATGCAGTATTGTGGAGAGATTATTGCTGACTTCATAGAACTCCTGAGGCCTTATCTTCATGTCCAGAGTACAGTAATTGTTGCTCCAGCGGCTGCACCTCTCAGACCTGGGCTGCTTACCTTCACCTCTGCCTTAGCCTCAACTACCATGTCTGTTGGCCAAGCTCTCAGTCAGATCAGGCCTGTGATTCTTGATCAACAACTGCCTAGATCTTCTACTACTCCTACCTTGGCTCCCTCAGTCTTTCAAGGAATCCCTTCACCCTATTTATCTACCACGTCTGTACCTTCTTCTACATCAACCACTTCCCCTATGGATTCATCTTCTGCTACTGATAAAGGCAAAGAGAAGTCCGGTCCCTAAAGAAGACCAGTGCTTACTCCTTTTTTATGGGAATGACATTGTTTTTTGTATTTCTCCTTTATTTTGTACTAAATTATGTTCTAACTTAATGGAATGTGCACTATTTTCCCTCTCTTATTTCAACTTTTTGATAATCCCAAAAGGGGGATAATTTTCTGCATAAAGTTTCTATATGTTATTTTCTCTATAGTTGCATCCAATTTACACTTTAACTAAATATGATTTGTGATCATCAAAAGGGGGAGATTGTTGGACTCCTCATGTATTAATCATGTTTTAATGATCAAAAATTTTATTCAACCTAGTTAACTCCTATAAATTATATCCAATCATGTGTATTTATGTTTTAAGTTATCTCATGCTTTATAATGGTTACGATCAATCCATTTCATGCATATCACTGTTTAAGTCTGAATACAGTTGTTTGCCTAAGTACAAGACACCGTGAAGACAAACACTGTGAATCTAGACACCGTGAAGCCAGCCACCGTGAACCAGACACCGTGAAGTAAGACATCGTGAAACTAGACACCGTAAACCAGACACCATGAATCCAGACACCATTAACCAGAAACCGTGAAGCAAGACACCGTGAAGCCAGACACCATAAACCAGACACCGCAAACAAGACACCGTGAAGCAAGACACAGTGAACAAGACACTGTGAAGTAAGACACCGTGAACAGGACACCGTGAACAAGACACCATAAATGAGACACCGTGACACTCATACACCATGATCAGTCTAGACACTGTGTGAAGGAGACACCGTGTTCATAACTTACCGTGACACCATTTCTTAAACTATTTTTTCGTCTTTCAATTTAATTTCTAATGGTCATATTTGATGCCTATAATTCATTGACATAATTAATGTTTCTTTGTAGACATATCATCGGACAGTATGAGGTACGAGGTGCAGAACACATGGAACCTGTCATCTAAAACTCATGCATTCGAAGATAAAGAGCGAAGTGTGCCCAAGAACAACAGAGAGTGATACAGAATGAAAAAGAAAGCTTGTGAGCATGACCGTGAAGAATATATTGCAAGATTTTAAAAAGTAATCATTGTCACATGCATGCAATTTGACTCTTCTGAAGAACATATGAAGTACACTGAAATCCACAGAACATCTTTGCATTATCAAAACTTGTGAAGAACAGAAGCTGAATCACGACACTCTGTTTTTCACAAAACTTCCAAAGAAGGACACAGAGCTTCATCTGTTTCAATATAAAGAAGTCCAGAGCTGCATTGACATCACACAAGATCATTCTAACATCATATCTATATTCGTTCTCAACTGCGATCATCTTTTTATTTACATTATGAGCAGTGTGTGCCCCTGTTTGTTTTGACACACACTGACTCCTAAGCTGAACTGGAGGATACTGAGATCCTTACACCAAACTCTTTATCCTTTTGTTTACCAATGAAAACTATGGAATAGGTCCTTGTGTGGCCTGGTTATTATTTTTTTTACCCACAAAAACTGTGGAAGAGGTCCCTGTGTGACCTAGACAGTTTGTGTACTGTTGTTAACCCCGATACAAGGTGTGGATCAAAGTTTATTTATATAAACTGCTTAGTGGCAGGTGATCACCAAGTGGAGTGGATTAGGTCTCAGCTTGAGACTGAACCACTTGTTTCATATCCACTGTGCTGTTTAAATTTATCCCTCTCTGTTTTACTAATTTATTGCATAATCCAGAAATTGCTAATTTCACTTTGATAGTTAGTCTTAGAAAGAATTTATAACTGATTTCTCTAGTAGGATAACTTCAAAAGTAATATTAATAATACAAATTAAGATTAATAATAATTAATCAATCTTCTAAGAAGTTGTTTAAAAAGTAAAACTCTTATAACAGTATAACCATGATTAATTGGTCTGTATATATTTTTGGGGAAACCATTTCTTTTGAAAATAATCTTCTTTTAACAGAAATTTTTATAGTTACTCAATTCACCCTCCCCTCTTGAGTAAACTACTCCAACCAACAGACTCATATTAGTCACATCGTGTGTCGGTTTGATGTAAGACTGATTCTTACACGTTAAAATTGATTTATGAATCATTTTTATAAATTATAAATACAATATGAGTGTATTTAATTAGTTTTCAGTGAGTGAAAATTTTTGAACTAAAATGTCAATTTTAAACTGAAAACAGACACTTTGAGTCATACCGAGAACGTTGTGTATCAGATTGAGGTATTGATGATCCCTACACGTCACAAATGACTTATGGATCATTTTATTAAAGTATAAAAATAATATGAACATGTTTTCTTGGTTTTTAGCATGTTAGTTATATTTTTAACTAAAATTAATGTCAATTTTAAATAAAAAGAAGCACTTGGAGTCATACCAGTCACAACGTGTGTTAGATTGAGGTGCAGTTGATTCCTACACATCCCAAAGTCTCAAAATAATCCTAAATGCCAATTTTACAATGATTTCCATTAGATTTATTTTTTGAACTACCAACACTACATATTGACCCGATGTTCTTAGCTGAAAAACCTTTATCAGTTAAGAACACTGAATCAATATGCAACATTGTAGTTCAAAAAAGAAAGATAATGGAAATCATAGTAACATTGGAAAAAAGAAACATTTTATATATTTTTTAGCTTTTTGTAGATATTTGAAAGCAAAATATGACTTCCCAAAATATTTGTGAAACAAATAAATAAGTATTAAAAAATGATAAAAAAATTAACTTACAAATAGTAGATAAAATAATTACAAAATTAATTAAATATGTAGTAGGAATTCACCTTTTCATGATGGTTCTATGCATTCTTGATGCATTTCCTTATTTTCATTATCTCAATTGAAGGATCGAAGTCCAATATCTCATGAGCATGAGCAGCTTCGAACAAACCACCATAACTCAAACAAAAGAATCCACCTATATAAGAAAACTATTATTATATGAGTAATACTAAAAATAAATAAATTAAGCACAAATATGAAACAATATATTAATTCTATGGACATTGATTTTACTATGAAAACATCAAGATCATCTCTGTGATTGAGCATAGGTAGTTTCCTTGATCTTCCTACAAATGCAGTGGAGGTAACTTGAAG
The DNA here is from genome assembly GCA_963277665.1 of Viscum album. Taxonomy (NCBI): domain Eukaryota; kingdom Viridiplantae; phylum Streptophyta; class Magnoliopsida; order Santalales; family Viscaceae; genus Viscum; species Viscum album. The sequence goes on from OY728141.1 coordinate 1,003,335,509, forward strand.
GAAAGTGATAGATGCCAACACTACAAGGGTGAAAAGGTCTTGAGGAAGAGAAGAAGTATGTGGAAGTTTTGGATCAGAAAGGATAGAATATGGATATACCACCCAAACTCAAACAAAATAATCCACTTGTATAAGAAAACAATTATTATAAAATTAATACTATAAATAAATAAATTAAACATAAATATGTAACAATACATTAATTATATAGATAATTATTTTAACATAAAAACATCATAATTTCCTTTTTTATTGATCAGAGGAAACTTTGTTTCTATTCCTTCAAAGGTAGTATAGGAAACTTGAATAAAAGTGATAAATGTCAACACTACAGGGGTGAAGAGGTTTTGAGGGAGAAGAAGTTTCTGAAAGTTTTGGTGTAGAAAGTCATGAAAAATGGACATAACACCCCAAATCAAACAAAAGAATCCACCTATATAAGAAAACAATTCTTATGTGAGTATACTAAAAAAATAAATATGTGACGTCCTGGACCCGGCTGCCCATCAACCCAAGCCCCGAGCCCGGTTGGCCACATGACCCCTAGCTCGTCTCCCCATAGGCCAGGGGCTACTGACTAGCAGCAGGGGTGTAATGGTAATTAAGTGGGGAGACTATACCACCATGTTAGAGTACACAGCGGAATAGCAGCAAAGTGATAGAAATAGAGGAATCACAACCAATGGATAAACAGGAAAAAAAGGGAAACATACAACCATCAATAGAAGTAAGGAAAACCCTAATAGATATACAAAATCTAGACAGGTAGTGTCTGATACAAAATGAATGCATGGAATGCTAGTACAATGGAAATTGAAGACATGCAAGCTATATAATGATACAAAAAGAACAAAATTAGTCCACGAGCATCTCTAGCCAAGCTCGATCCTCTACTCTGGATCTCCAGCAAGAACATACATTTATCAACAACCTGAAGCTGGGCCTTTTCCCCTACTAATACCTGCAGCAGTGAAATCTACACGAGTTCCCAAGAGTCCACCCAAGTAGGGTGTGAGAAAAGTCTCAGTAGGCCACCATCAACGATGTCTATGTGTAATCCAAATAGGTGTTCGCAAGCAAAGTGAGTAATAGACTGCAAGTAAGTAAAGCAAGGTAAATAAACAACCCTCCCGCTCAGGTTCCGGAAGGACACCTGGTGGGTCTACCTGCTTCAGCTCATGGCTGGTAAACTGAACGATCACCAGAGGTATAAGTACATAGATATAGGTTATCACTGGCATGAGGTAAACATGCCTCTCGTACATACTTCTCACATCTTTAATAATCATCTCTAGCCTGAGGTATGAATTCCTCTCATCCACAATCACTGTAACTGGCGTGGAGTAGAAATGCCTCCCACCTATAAAGGTTATATGGGCACGAGGTATAAATTCCTCTCGTCCTCAATCACTGTAGCTGGCGTGGGGTATAAATGGCTCCCACCCGTAAAGGTTATATGGAGAAAGATGTATAAATGTCTCTCATCCTCAATCACAGAGATTTATCTGGCATGGGGTAAGAATGCCTCCCTCCCAACACACGGGTTATCAGAAGCATGTCAACATAGAAAAGAATAACCATTCACATCACATTATATAAGTCAAAACATCTTATATCATATCTCATTAGCAAAGCAAGGCATATCCATATTATAATATCACATAAGCAAAGCATGGAATACATGCATTTCAATTCATTAAAGGGGTTCAGGCTCTCTCATCCTAGAAAACCTCTAACCAAGTCATCTACTTTGCATAAAATGGAAAATGACCTTTCAAGACATATCATTAAGGTTCAAAGGTGAAAAAGTTCCAATTCTCAAGGAATAACACCTATGGTTGACCACTCCTGGTCCATACCAAAAACAAACACCCTAACAAGGTTAGATTAATCACTCTTATACCACACGAGTCATTTAGATATGAAGCAGTCATTATAAATATGGGGTTTGGTGAAAGACAAATCACGAAACAACAACAACAACTCAATAAGGTGAAAACCCAAAATGGAAACCACATGACCACCTACCTTAGAGCTGTAGGTGTAGGCTCGCTTGATATCAACCTCAGATTCGCAGTAGATTGGAAGAGATCTGAGTTCCAGTACAATGCCCTGAAAATAGGGCATATGAGCATGAATCAAAATAACAAGACAGAAGGCAATATTTTCCGATGAAGGAAGGGTGCATGAGGTTAGCCTTTCCTTGGCCCTTCCAACACTTTCGACGGTTCAAGAAATGGACACTGGGGGAAGAAACGACAAGAAAAAGAGAGAGGAGAGGGTTTGGAGCTAAAAAGAGGACTCCCCTATGGTTCTGTCTGTGGGAAGAAGAAGAAATAGGCTTAAGACTTATAAAATTAATTAAGGTCAGAAAGGTAATTTTACCCAGAATTGGGTTGCAAGGTTTAGGTGCACGGTTTACCAAACCGTGCGCAAACCGTGCACACTTCCCTGCCTCCAGAAAAAGGGTCTCACGGGTTAGGCGCACGGTTTACCCAAACCGTGCGCAAACCGTGCGCACCTCCCTACTTCCAGATCAAAGGTCGCATGGTTTACCCAAACTGTGCGCAAGCCATGTACAGGTAGTGAGCCCCTGTTTTCAAGTCCATTTCTCAATCTCCCGGGCTCTGAACAAACCCCAGATGCTCCCTGTACCTTCCTTAGAACATTACACAAATTTAAACAAGCTTAAAGGAAAGGTTCGAAAGAAAAACTAACGATCCGTACCTTTGCCAAAGAGTCGGGTCATTACAACCTCCCCTCCTTAAATAAACTCGTCTCCGAGTTGGCCTTCCGAGGGTACTGAGGTGTCATCAATGAAAATCTCTGGCCATTGAGAACATATATCAGCCTCCCTCTCCAAGGTCTCGTCCTGTACCCGATCGTGCTGCCATAACACCCATACAAGAGGAGGAACATACCTGCCACGGAGTGTCTTCACAATCCATTCAACAATTCACACTGCTTACTCCTTAAAGGAAGTATCCATATCTAGTTCAACCTCATAAGGCTGAAAAACATGAGTCAGATATGAAAAGTACCGATGTAGTTGAGATACATGAAAAACATCGTGCATGGCCTGATATCTCTGCGGAAGTGCAAGATGGTAAGATATTGGCCCGATCCACTTCATCACCTCAAAAGGTCCTAAAAACCTTGGTGAGAGCTTACCCTGCTTCCGTATATGCCTCTGCCCCAACCTAGGTGAGACCTTCAAGAAAACCCGGTCCCCAACCTCGAACTCAAGAGGTCACCAGTGCTTGTTAGCATAGGACTGCTGTTTAGACTGATCTGTCTGCATATGATTCCTAATAAGTTGTATCTGCTCTGTAGTCTCCTGCACAAGACGTGATCCTAGAACAGCTGCCTCCCCTACTTTAAGCCAACACAAAGGCGAGCAACAAGGCCTACCATATAAGGCTTCATAGGGATCCACCTCAATGGTAGCCTGGAAGCTATTGTTATAACTGAACTCGATAATAGGAATGTGTTTCTCCCATGAACCTCCAAAATCGAGAACACATGCACGTAACATATCCCCTAGTACCTGTATAGTCTGCTCGGTCTGTCTGTCAGTCTGCGGGTGATAGGTCGTGCTCAAGAGTACCTGCGTACCCAAGGCCTTCTATAAACCCTTCCAGAACCGAGATGTAAAACGAGGATCTCTGTCTGAGATAATGGATCAAGGTTCTCCATGAAGGCACACTATTTCCTTGACATACAGTCTTCCCAAGTAATCAACTGTGAAGGTATTCCGCATAGGTAATAAATGTTTGACCTTCATCAGATGGTTGATGATAACCCATACTACATCATTGCCATGAGGTGACCTAGGTAAACCGATTACAAAGTCCATAGAAAAATCATCCCATTTCCACTTCAGAATGGACAACGACTGCAAAAACCCTTTCGAACATTGATGTTCTGCCTTCACCTACTGACAGGTGGAACATCATGTGATAAAACTGGCTATCTCCCGTTTCATGCTAGGCCACCAGTACTGTCATCGCAAATCACGATACATTTTGGTGATGCCAGGGTGAACTGCCCATGCCGAGGAATGGAAATCCCTCATCATCTCCTCTTTGATGTATGTTGGGACCCATACACGCCCACGGAACAATAAAGTATCACCCTCATCTACGGTCCAATCTGTAGAGGCGTCATCAGTGACACTCTCTCTTAGAACAAGGCCTTCTGGATCTGATAACTGCCTAGCCCTAACCCATTCCAAAAGAGTAGATGTCACCGCTAAGGCTGAGAGAATAGTCTGATCCCGACCCTCCTGAACCTCAATGTGCATCTCCGAAAATAGGTCCATCATCTTCCACTCCTCATTAGATTCCCGAACCACTTGCGACTGAGTTTTCCGACTTAGTGCATTGGCTACTAAATTTCCTTTCCCATGAGTGTAGGACAGTTCGAAATCAAAGGATTGTAGGTACTCGACCCACCTGCGTTGCCTGAGATTTAGATCCCGCTGAGTGAATATATATTTGAGGCTTTTATGATCAGTGAATACCACAAAATGCTCTCCCAACAAATAGTGTCTCCAATAGCGTAAGGCATGTACAACCGCTGTGAGCTGAAGGTCGTGCGTCGGATAATTCCGTTCATGAGCCTTTAACTAAAAAGAACCATACACAACGACTCGCCCATCTTGCATCAAGACAGCTCCAAGACCGATACCTGATGCATCACAAAAGACCGTATAAGCTTTTCCTAGCTCCATAAAGATCAGTATCGGTGCTGAAGTTAGTCTGCCCTTCAGTTCCTGAAAAGCTACATCACAAGGTTCTGACCAATCGAATCTCACACCCTTTTTGGTCAAAGATGTAAGCGGTGCTTCTAGGCGTGAAAAGTCCTGGATGAACTGCCTATAATATTCGGCAAGCCCCAAGAATCTCCTGATATCAAAGACGTTTTTGGGATGCCCCCAATAAATTACAGCACTCACCTTCTCAGGGTCAACTGGAACTCCAGACTCAAAAATAATGTGACCTAGGAAGTGAACCTTATTTATCCAAAAGTGGCATTTACTGAGCTTAGCATAAAGCTGATGCTCTCTTAGTGTATTCAGTATGATCTCAAGATGGGTTGCATGGTCGTGTCTCAAGCGTGAATAGACTAAGATATCATCCACAAATACAACCACAAAGGAATCAAGGTAAGGGTGAAAAATCTGATTCATAAGATCCATAAACACTACAAGTGAATTCGTAAGCCCAAACGGAATGAATAGGTACTCATAGAGACTATACCTGCTCCTGAACGTCGTGCGGGGTATGTCTGAAGTGCTAACACGCACCTGGTGACAGCCCAACATCAAATCTATCTTTGAAAACACCTTCGATCCTCAGTGATGATCGAAGAGGTCGTCAATTTGAGGAAAAGGATACTGATTCTTAATAGTCAGCTGATTCAACTTATGATAATCCACACAAAGACGGAGGGTACCATATGCCTTTTTGGAAAAAAGAACTGGTGGTCTCCAAGGAGAAGTACTGGGATGTATAAAGCCTTTTGCTTCCAGGTCTTCCAGCTGCTCTTAAGCTCCAGAAGTTTCTTAGGTTCCATCCTATAAGGAGGAATGGTCACTGGTGCTGCTCCTAGTAAAAGATCAATAGTAAACTCCACCTCTCGCACTGAAGGTAGACCAGAGAAATAATCAGGAAAGACATCACTGAAATGCTCCACCACGGGAGGATAAACAGAGGGTTGTAACCCTTGGTCATCGAGATAAATACTGGCAACTTGTGTCATGACACCACCTAAACTCTGGTGTTCTAGTCCTTCTTGTGTCGCACTAAGATCCCATTCTCCCTTATGCATATGTGTGTCGCCCTCCGGTGAAGTAAACGCCACCCTCCGACGATAGCAGTCAATCCGGGCTCTATAGGGAACTAACCAGTCCATCCCTACTATTACATCAAAACCTGTCATATCTAGAATATATAGGTTCTAAACGAAAAGATAACCACCCACCTTTAGGGGAAACTTCTGACAACGATGAATGCCCTCTGAACGGATACCTAAAAGGGTATCTAACATGATCATACCATGATATGACTCAACGTCGAGGCCCAAACTTCTGATAATCACCTCCGATATAAAAGAGTTATAAGAGCACATTCCAAACAAAGCAGATACTAACGTAGAGGAAACTAGAATCATACCTCGTATAGTAGATGGTCCGGAGTACTGCTTCTGTGGCATAGGCTCGACTGCATACAACTGGCCGACACCACAACCCTGAGTCACAGCCTGGCTAACTTGAGCAGACCCACCCTGCTGGTGTTGAGAGTCATACGCCTGATTACCTCTCCCTTGACTGCCGCCACAGCCTAATTGACTGGCGGTATTCTAGCCGTCTGAGTGACGTGATCCTGCCGATCCAGTGCTAGATCATGGAGTAGGTAAAGATCCCTACTCACTGGACCCTGGGGGAAAAGTCCCGTAGAAGTGGTGGAGATGACCCAACCTACCACAACCTCTAAACTCCACCGGGTTTCGCGTACATTGCCTCTTCATATGTCCTGGAACCCCACATTGGTGATAGATAGGAGTACCACCTGAGAAAAGGGTCTGACCACCACTAATACTTCAAGAGTCCTCAAAACGCTACTTCTTCCCAGAAGTAGATCCACTAGAACCCTTCAGTGCCGAACCGCCCCGGTTCACACTATCTGCTTCTCTCAAGTTCCTCTTTATGATCAGAACCTGATTGAAAATTTCTAAAATGGTCGTCAACTTGAACATGTTAACCTGCGACCAGATGGCGTAACACAACCCATACTCAAAACACCTAGCAACCGTGAGATCATCAGCAGCTAGTATAGGAGAAAAACGCTGTAACTCAGTGAAACGAGATGAATATTCCATGACTATCATGGTCCCTTGTTGTAGATTCATAAAATCCCTATCTCTTCCAACCCTCAAAGTCTGGGGAAAGAAATAATCATAGAAGACGGTCTGGAAATTAGTCCAGATCATATATCTCTGTTGTCCTGACTGGGTGATGACATCCCACCACCTACTGGATGAACCACGTAGCATATAAGCAGCGAGATTGACCCTCTTCTTTGGAGGCATCTCAAGGTTCTCAAAGATGGTCAGGATAGCTTCCAACCAGGACTCTATAGCAAGTGGTCCGCCATCGCTCTTAAATGTAGGAGGATGCTGCGACTGAAACTCGCAGGTCAACTCTGCCATACTCGGGGCAGGTCTCACTCCACCTTGCATACTTTGCATCATACGCAAGAAGTTCTCACGGAACTGGGTATCGGCACCCATCTCAGGAATAGAAAGAGGACCCACAGGTGGCTCGACAGGAAGATCAACTGGCGGCTCCGGGCCTGCCACCTCAGGAATGTGATCGTCACCGCCTTCATCATGCGTGACTCAAGGACGTCTCAGAGGCATGTGATACAATGGAAAATGAACTTCTCAAAAGAAGTAACCTACAAAAAAAATAAATACTGAACTCTAGAAGCTAGGATAGGTACTAAGCCTTCCTACCCCTAAGATCACATATCCACACCCATAGGAATTCTTAGTAAGGCCTATAACTTTTCCAATTTAACTCAGTCCGGTGATATGAAATTTCCCAGCCCATAAGGGCCCATACTCCTCATGAACTGAAAGATGACACACACATGTATGTCATTCTTTATTTACTTGTGCCAATAAAGCATTTAAATTTCCATTTAAACAAAATATTGGTTTAGTTGGAATGTCATTTTCTGATCCATAAGGGCCCATACACCTTATGAACCAAAGAGTGACACCCACTAAAACCACATCATTCCCTAATTCACAACATTCATGAAAGGTTAGCACAGTTGCACACATATTATCAAGTCATGGAAATAAACAACAGGAAATGATCACTCAAAATTTAACTGTGACATGGAAATATGCATGGCCTAATCACATTGTGCCTATTGTGATGCATGTTCTAATGTATAACCCTCATTTCATTAGGTCGAACCATGAAATCAAAATTCCAACATTGAAAATATCAATAACATCACAAAACATGTGAAGAACCCAATGGTGAAACGATATCAATAGTAAATAGTAGAATCAATAACAACATAAAAATAGGCAACTTGGTCTTTTCCCCGTACATGGGTTCGTGACGCCCAAGCACGACTTATAACTAAGTCCCTAAGCATTCCCATTCTCCATGTCTATCATCACAAAATAGTAAATCAAGCAAGAAAGAAAAGCCTCTGATACCACTTTGTGACGTCCCGGACCCGGATTCCCCTCAACTCGAGCCCTGAGCCCGGTTGGCCACATGACCCCTAGCTCGTCTCCCCATAGGCTAGGGGCTGCCAACTAGCAGCGGAGGTGTAATGGTAAGTCAGTGGGGAGACTGTACCCCCATGTTAGAGTACACAGCAGAATAGCAGAAAAGTGATAGAAATAGTGGAAGCACAACCAATGGATAAACAACAAAAAAGGTGAAACATACAACCATCAACATAAGTAAGGAAAACCCTAATAGATATAAAAAAGCCACACATGCAGTGTCTGATAAAAAATGAATGCATGGCATGCTACTATAATGGAAATAGAATACAAGCAAGCTATACAATGATACAAAAATAACAAAAGTAGTCCAAGAGCATCTCTAGCCAAGCTCGATCCTCTACTTTGGATCTCCATCTAGAACATACATTTATCAACAACCTGAAGCTTGGCCTTTGCCCCTACTAGTACCTGCAGAAGTGAAATCTACACGGGTTCCCAAGAGGCCGCCCGGGTAGGGTGTGAGACAAGTCTCATTAGGCCACCACCAATGATGTCTATGTGTAATCCAAATAGGTGTTTGCAAGAAAAGTGAGTAATAGACTGCAAGTAAGTAAAGCAAGGTAAATAAACAACCCTATCGCTCAGGTTCTGGAAGGACACCTGGCGGGTCTACCTGCTTCAGCTCATGGCTGGTAAACTGAACGATCACCAGAGGTATAAGTACATAGATATAGGTTATCACTGGCATGAGGTAAACATGCCTCTCGTCCATAATTCTCACATATGTAATAATCATTTCTGGCCCGAGGTATTAATGCCTCTCATCCACAAGCATTGTAACTGACATGGGGTAGAAATGCCCCCCACCCATAAAGGTTATATGGGAATGAGGTATAAATGCCTCTCGTCCTCAATCACTATAGTTGGCGTGGGGTATAAATGCCTCCCACCCGTAAAGGTTATATGGGGAACAAGGTATAAATGCCTCTTATCCTCAATCACTGATATTTATCTGGCATGGGGTAAGAATGCCTCCCTCCCAACACACGGGTTATCACAAGCATGTCAACACATGAAATCATAACCATTCACATCACATTATATAAGGCAAACCATCTTATATCATATCACATTAGCGAAGCAAGGCATATCCATCTTATAATATCACATAAGAAAATCATGGAATACATGAATTTCAATTCATTAAAGGGGTTCAGACTCTCTAATCCTAGCCAACCTCTAACCAAGTCATCTCATTTACCTAACATGGAAAATTACCTTTCAAGACATATCATTAAGGTTCAAAGGTGAAAAAGGGACAATTCTCAAGGAATAACACCTATGGTTGACCACTCCCAGTCCATACCAAAACCAAACACCCTAACAAGGTTAGATTCATCACTCTTATACCACACAGGTCATTTAGATATGAAGAAGTTAATATAAATACAGGGTTTGGTGAAAGACAAACCACGACACGACAACAATAACTCAATAAGGCAAAAACCCAAAATAGAAACCACGTGACCACCTACCGTAGAGTTGTAGGTGTAGGCTCGCTTTATATCAACCTCAGATTCACATTAAATTGGAAGAGATATGAGTTTTAGTCCAATTCCCTGAAAATAGGGCATATGATCCTGCATCAAAATAACAATATGGAAGGCAAGATTTGCTGATGAAGGAAGGGTGCGTGAGGTTAGCCTTACCTTGGCCCTTCCAACGCTTCCGACGGATCAAGAAACTGACATCGGGGGAAGAAACGACAAGGAAAAGAGAGAGGAGAGGGTTTTGAGCTCAAAAGAGGGATCCCCTCTGGTTCTGTCCGCGGGAAGAAGAAGAAAGAGGCTTAAGCCTTATAAAATTAATTAAGGGTAAAATGGTAATTTTACACAGAATTGGGTCGCACGGTTTAGGTGCACGATTTACCAAACCGTGCGCAAACCATGCGCACTTCCCTGCCTCCAAAAAAAGGGTCACATAGGTTAGGGGAACGGTTTACCCAAACCGTGTGCAAACCGTGCACACCTCCTTGCTTCCAGACCAAAGGCCACACGCTTTACCCAAACCATGTGCAAGCCGTGCGCAGGCCATGCACCCCTGTCTGCAAGTCCATTTCTCAATCTCCTGGGCTCCGAACAAACCCCGGAAGCTCCCCAGACCTTACTTAGAACATTACACACATTTAAACAAGATTAAAGGAAAGGTTCAAAATAAAAACTAACGATCCGTACCTTTTCCAAAGATTCGGGTCATTACAAAATTAAACAAAAATATAAAATAATACATTAATTCTATGGACAATGATTTTACTCTGTAAAAATCAATATTACCTCTGTGATTGAGAAGAGGTACCATCATTTATCTTATTAAAAAGGTAGTGGAGGGAACTTGAAGGAAAGTGATAAATGTCAACACTACAAGGGTGAAAATGTTTTGAGGGAGAATAAGTTTGTGGAAGTTTTGGTGAAAAAAGGCATGAAAGATAAACAGACCACCCCAACTCAAACAAAAGAATCCACCTGTATAAGAAAAAAATTCGTATGTGAGTAATACTAAAAAGAAATAAAATAAACATAAATATGAAATAATAAATTAATTCTATGTAAAATGATTTTACTATGAAAACGTCATGATTACCTTTGTGATTGAGAAGAGGGAGCATTATTTCTCTTCTTACAAAGGCAGTGGAGGGAAGTCGAAGGAAAGTGATAAATACCGACACTAGAGGGGTGAAAATGTCTTGATGGAGAAGACATTGTCTGCATGAGTAGTCAACCATTTAATTTATATTATGTTAATGAATTATATAATATATAATATTATGAGAAAAAATATAGTATATTAAAAAACACTTTTACATTCTCATTGAACTCTCTTTATTATTTAAAGGTTTTAGGGATTTGGTTCCTCTATCGAGAATCAAAATCCTCTATTTTTAGTCCCCTCTAACATAAAAGACATTTTATACATTGGGAATGACATGAACTGGTTGTGATCTCCCAATTAAAGGGTCATCCTCGATTGAATTTTCATCTGACCTGAAACTTTTTTAGTTACTAGAAAGAGAATCGACAAATTCTTGTTTATTATATTTGAGACATAAAATACATACACTTATTTTGGTTTCATTATGAACAAATCATCCTTTTCCCATTCCATACTAATATTCACCTTCACAAATCCTATTTCATCAACTTTCACTACACTCATATTTTCAACCCATTTGTAATGGAAAATAGGCACTTGAAATGTTGTATAATCCAACTCGTATATTTGTTAGATAATGGAAAAATATAACATATTTGCATAAATTGGATTTCTATACTTGTAACTAGATATTCATATCACTTCCCCCATAAGCGTAATACAAATTTTTTTCATTGTACTTCATTCATCATGTTATTTTTTATATAAAATATAACCATTGATTACAAAACCATTGTAAGATATAACATTTACATTCGATCCTCTGGCTATCCATTGAATTCATTCAACAATTGAATTTATATTTTTAGATAACTCCTTATAAATTTGATTTTGGAACCATCCTATAAAATATTGATTATGTTTATTTGATATCCATACTTCATCCATTAATGGATTCAAATATCTAAGAATTTATTTGTGGGCTTCAATGTATGTATCAAAATCTTCACTATTATGTAAAATGTAAATGTGCGTTGGCTCCCACTCTATCAAGGTAATTGTAACAACATCTATTCTAGAAATCCCTTTTCCCATAAGGCGTCCACTGTGAAGAAACTTTAGGAGACTGATGCTGTCAAAATTTGATAGGAAATTGGTATAGAATTAAATAGCTTCTTCAACAATATATCATTCTACAATAGAAACTTCTATCCAACTTTGATTATTGACATACCATTTAAAAATCATTATATAATGTTAAATGGGGGTACATCCATCTATAATGGAAAAGACCACATAGTTGAACCACTATAATGAAGTGAACCATAAGGTGGAACATTATATCAAATAATGGTGGTGGGAAGAACATATTTAATTCACATTATATGATTTCAACCTCCTTATTCATGATTGGAAACTTTATCAGGCCTATAAATTTACTACATATGGCTTTGAAAAATAAGCAGATTCTGGTTAATGTATGTCATACGTTATCAGGAAGAATTCAAAAAAAAAAGAAACATGTATCAAATATTACATCAAAACATGACAGTCATGTGATTTTAGTTCTTATAACTTTAAATTAGTCAATGACATGACATTCTTGATATTTTATAAATACCCATCTGGAAATTTTACATTATTAAAGAAAAGAAAAAATTTCAATTTTTCTTATATGGATAGAGTGTAAGATATTAGAGGAATAAAAGTACGCCCTTTACCCTTTAACAGTGCCAACTCTTCCATTATCACCATTTCAATCACGTTCAACCTATCCTTGATGCCATTTTTTGTTTTTTCAGGAACATTTATTAACATGACAATAACACTATCAAATATATATTTTTTCTACATGCATGACATCAAGAAAATGTCTGACATACAAACAATTCCAATATGGTGTTTCAAAGAAAATTGATCTCTTCTTCAAACCTGGTTTTTTATGGTTTTTCAAAAATGGTTTACCAAAAATGGTGTCAATATATTTTACTTTATCGAATAGTTGATCATACGTTATTGGGGAAGGTATTGTACCTTGTTTGATATTCCCATTGAATTTTGTTGTTCGGGATTAGTATTTATTTCATCGAGGTAAAAAATTTCTATGTCCTAAAAACACAGTCTTTGAGGAATGTTTCAACTGAACTAAGTGTGTGCATTTTTCACAAATGGGTCACCCCAACATTCCTTTAATGCTATAACTTGATAAATTTACATAAGAAAGGAAGTGATTTACCATCCTATATAACATGGAACTCAATGTGAATTCTTCACTTCTATGAGCATCATACATTGTAACACCTATATCCCACATAAATTTTAGATCTTAGATCAATGGATCCAAATAGACATCAATATCATTACCAGGTTTCTTTGGTCTAGATATAAGTAAGGAAAATATAATGTGTTTATTATTCATGCATAATCATGGAGGCAAGTTATAATTTACCAACATGATGGGCTATGTACTGTGAGTACTACTATGTACACCAAAAGGATTTTTTCCATTTGTAGATAACTCAAGAAAAAAGTTTCTCAGCTTATTTATGAATTCAGGATACTTGTAATCAATTTTATTCCACTGAGGAGAATCTGTTAGATGACATAGGTTTCCATCTTAAATTATTGTATTCACATTCCATGTAAATTGTATCATGGTTTTCTGACATCCATATAATCTTCTAAACCATGGAATTATAGAAAATTACCATACCAATTTTGAAGGACTTGATTCATTTTTCTTGTATCGATCTGCACCACACTTAGGACATTTTATGAGTGATTCATGGTCCTTCTGAAACAATATACAATCATTTAGACAAGCATGTATTTTTTATAGATCATTCCCATTGAAAGTATATTTTTTTAGCATAATATGTTCGATATGATAATTAATTTTCTTCTAGAAACATATCATTCAATATACCGAGTAGTTCTGTAAATCTAGTGTCACTCCATTCACTGACAGCTTTCAAATTATATAACTTCAATATAGCTGACACTATTGTGTATTTAGTACAAATAGTATACAATGGCATCTTAGCATAACTATTTAACTTCTCAAACATCTTTGTACAATCACAAAGGTCATCTTCAATTTCCATTTTCATTTCTTCCATGCGATCTCCATCACCATTTACACTGGTATTCATATCAAATTATCCATAAACCGCAATATCATCCCAATAGGTGTGAATGTTCAGTATTTCCTCATGTTTAGTCTAAAATTTATATCTATGATATATTTGATGATAAAAAAATATTCTTCCAACTCTTCTAGACTAATTTTTCTTGAATAAAAACAACATAAATACGGAAAAATGATTTGATAAGGGTCATATGTATGCTTTATTGAAAACTTTATGAACTATTTAACTCCATATTCATACTCTTTTGTCAAACAATTAGCATGAATCCATTTTTGATTAATATCTATCCTATTGGGTTCATAAAATATTAAATTTTTATAATAAATAAATGAATATATATAAGATATTCATTATCAAAGGCAAAAGTTATATATAATTCTAATAAGGGAAACCCAACATTTGATTATTTCAAATAATTTTAGTATGATTTGAAGAAAATGGGTAATTGAATTTAATAAAAGAATTAATCCAATATGGTAGGTTTTATCCTCTAAATTCATTAAATTGTTAAAGTTATAGACAAATTTCATCCTCATTAGTTTATCTCCTGAACATTTATCATTGAATTTTGTTGTTTGAAACACATCATCCATATCTTGTGGGAATGCACTAATGTTTCTTGAAATAATCTAAGAAGTAGTAATCCATGGGATGACTACTGATCAGAGTAGTAAAATAAATATTAAAGAGATGGGAGATGAGTCTTAAGAAACAAATTGTAATAATAACTGTTTGAGAGATGAAGCTGATGAGGATGAAATTTGTACTGCAGTGTATTATCTAAAAGGGTTAATGCCTCCCATTTTTGAGAATTACACCATTGGAACTAGTTATTGAATCATGGCCTATTGACAGTGAGATTTTGGGGGCATAAACATTCTTTTATGTGATTCAAGGGGTCTCTATGGGGATATGTGATGATATATGAATCTTTGGGGCCTCTATGAATTCTATATTTATAAGATAAATATCACTTTTAATACTTTCAATCCTATAACTAAGACTTGTCCTACCTCTATTAAAATGACCCATCAAGTCTTTCTTAAATCACCAAAACAAATCAAAATATAATATAGGCAATTAAGGAGTAATAAGAAACCCAAATATGATAAACATGGATAATAAACTCTTATTCAATCAACTAGAAGATATAAAAATGCATTGATAAAAATAATAATAAATAAAGGTTTATTTCATATACATGGAAGGCAATTAGAGATTCTTAGGGGTGGAACCAATACATTTATACCTAAAATGATGAATAACTAAAAATAATTTCTAATAATTATACCAACATATATAGAATTTGATAACATCCATTATATTTTTTTGAACAAGTGATGTAACAACCTAAGAAATTATTACATTTAATATTAATGGTATATCAAATATTTGAAAACATCTAAAAATTATAATTTCAATTAAAAAACAATAAGGAATGGAGAAAATAATTTTAGTAAAAGAATATACCTAATAATGATAAAGGTTTTAAACATCTAAAAATTATTAGTTGATAAATTGATTCAAGAATTATGTCTAGATAGGTTGAAAAATAAAATTATTTTCAAGCTGATGAAGAGTATGATTTATAAGAAAATTTAATTTTCATGGAAATTATGGCTTCTATGGTGATTTTGGGCACATAGTATAAAATTTTAGTCACAATGAGATAAATAATAATAATTATGGAAGATATAGAGGTTTTAAGTTAAATGGGAGATGACCTACTCTTACAAAAATAGTTTCGAAGTGAGACAAATCTTCATAAGTAAAATTGGATGATGAATTTCAACCATTGAATGAACTCTATTTAACATGTGAAAAATTAAATGGTTGTATAAAGGATTGTTAAAATTTTCTAAAAACATATATGAATGTGAAGAAAAAATTATAAATGTATTATATGAAAAAGAATGTAATGTAATAGGAATTTATAATTGATGTCACACTAAAGGATTTACAAAAGAAACATGATTTCATATTAGATATTATTTTTTTCATCCCACATGTCAGGTAAATTGATGTAATTAAATATTTTTGAAAATTTCAAAGGGTACTTATTATTTTAGAAATGTTGGATCTCTTAAGATAAATTATTTGCATTTAAATGATTTTGGAAATAAAAGGAAATGTAAAAGAATGATATGTTTTTAGATGGATTAAATTAAAACATACATAGTGTTTATTAGAGGTGTGATGAAGGAAATAAAGTGATTTTTAAGTAGTATTAATGAGTGGGTTATCATTTCAAATATGGATATATTTTTAAAAAGGTATAGAAAACTAGCCGAACCATATTCTAATTTGGGATCGGTAAAAATTTATGGTAATTGTGTTTCAAAAGGGAAATTGATTTGTGGTAGTGAAAAATTGATCATATTAGATAATGATACATTTAAATACTAACTTAAAAAGGGTGGGTTGACATGTTTTTATGATGAAAATATATAATTGATAGATACTTTTTACTAATTATAATGGGGAGATTGTTAATAATTAAAATAATAAATTAAATATTTAAATGAAATAACTCTTGGGATGCCCGTAGTGATAATTCCTCTTGGATATGATCTATTAGATGGTTATGGAAATTTGATGCAACTAGGGATCTTCCTGTAGTTAAATCATTAGATCAATGATAAATGATCTATCATGGAAAATGAAACTGGGGATCCTTCATAGGATGTGCTTGGCTGAATAAGTACCTTAGCCTCTATGCACTATAACGAATACTTAACCTCAAAATGCTCCATTAGATCCATCTAATAAGGTGGATTAGTTTTCGGATGAGCTCCAAACATAATCTTGATAAAAAACCCAACATCACTCATAGTTGTAAAAATAGATAGGTCATCAATAAAAACATCCCAAAACCATTAAACTACTATAGAAAAAATATCTCATTGTTTGTCCCTATTGTCCATCATCAAGTTAGAAATATGGGACATAATCCCTCTTAGTTTCCAATGTTCAGGTCATGCATGACCTACCTTTAATCCCTATTCTCCAATGTGAACATCTTCATCTCCCTTAGGACATAAAAAAGATAATCATTAATGGTAATAGTCGACTTAAGTGTGGTATAGAATTGATCAATACATCCCAAGGATCAGGTCTAAAAAAATCATTTCAAACATGAAGAAGTACGAGAGAAACTAGAGATATTGAAAATCTGGAATTCATTCGAGCCTTGGATTCATTCAATCCTTGAATCGTTTGCGCCTTGTATTTGAGCCTTGGAATTGTTTGAGCACTAAATCAAGTACTTATTCGAGCCTTGATTCAAGCTTCGATTCACCGAGGAGGAGCACTGACAGAGGGTGGATTTCGCAGAAAGCTTAGGATATCACAACGAGTTCTTGACTGATTAGGGTTTTTAAATAGACCATGACACTTTTATCAACGCTTCCAAAAAAAACACTAATAAAGATCTCTTTTACCAGCATTAAATTAATTAACGCTGATAAATATTCTTTTTATCAATGTTAATTAATTTTGTGCTGATAAAGGATTTATAATTATAATTATAAATAAAAAGTCTTGTAAATATATTTATATAATTTTATATATATAATAAATATATATAAATATAAATATAGTAAATATATTATTTATTTAAAAATATTTCTTATAATTTAATAATTATTTAAATATATAATTATTTATTTATAATTATATAAAGACTTAAAAAAATATTTATATAAGATTTAATTAATTATGTAAATATTTATGTGTGCGTTGTATATAAAAATTCATTAATTATATATATGTGAAATCAATATAACACACATTTGATCTATGTTAAATTGAAAAATCAAACGATATTCAATTATGTTCATTACTCGATGAAATTAGTTAGTATTTTTAATTCATATTAACTTTTAATTATAAACAATTATTCACTAAATATATGACTATTTAATGTAAAATATAAATATTTTGTATTATAAAAATCATATTTATATACATTCATATATATATATCTATATTATATATATATATATATATTATTTATTAACATTATCAATATTTATTTAATTAATAAAATGTTTAATATTTTTCTTAATTTACTTATTTTTAATTTTTATTTGTTTAATTTTCATTTTACATATATTTTTATATTTAATATATACTATTTATTAGTATTTATAATTTATATATGGTATAATCAATTTATTCATTTTTATCAATAATTATTTAATTAATAAAATTATTAATATTTTTTAATAAACTCATTTTTATTATTTATTTATTTATTTATTTCATTTTATTCGGATATTTATTAGCACTAAAAATAAATCACTGATAAAGGGTACCATTTATCAGCACTAAAAATAAAGCGCAAATAAAGGGCACCCTTTATCAGTACTAAAAAAGCACTGATAAAGACCAATGCTGTTAAAGACCTGTTTTTTAGTAGTGCAGACACCCAAACATGATTTCTGTACTAATTTTCTAATACATCCAAGTCTTCAGTCTACCATAGACCAAATAGTAAGACCCAATAAATAAATAAAACTACCTTGATACCATTAGTAGCTAGCGAACGCTACTACCCAATCCCAGAGAAGAAAACTCCTTTAATACTATTTGTAGCACCCTGAACTGAATGCCAATTTAAACGGTGCTATGGGATGGTTGACCACTGAACCTTAGGCTTGCCTCCCCACATGCTATAGGTTGTTTACTAGCAATTAGGGTGTAAAGAGGTGATACTGGGGAGACTATACCGTCAGATGGTGATGATAACAATGGTATATGTATATACAACAGCATAAGAAGACAATAACACAACATAAGTAATAACAAGAAACAACGAAATTATAATATACAACAACGGTAATAATAGAAATTCCTCAAATCACAATACAATTTCTAGAAACATAAAAAAGTCATATTAGGTCATAAAAAACGGATAAATAGAAGGGTCGCATGTGGCCAACCATATGAGTATATATATATAAGAATGATAGAATAAAAAAAAGATATAGAAATAAACTCTAGCTGATGCAGGAACCACCATGATCCCATTCCATCCATCTCATGAAAAAGGTTCAATTTGACCACTAAAGTCCAGCTCCTAAGCTCGGTCCCTTACCCGATCGCAAAAGCATAAAGTCTACACGTGACTTGAAGGGCCTGCATAGGGTGTGAGAATAAATCTCAATAGGCCACCACCAAAGTGTTACTATCTTATATCCCTAGTAATTTAGGTGTATTCTAAGAATAAATAAAAAGGTATCACATGCAAAATAAATAAATACTCACTTCAATTGTTCTCAAAAATCATAAGGAAGCAATCACCTACTTCGACCATCGCCGATAATGTTTGAAAATGTTCCCCTAGTTATATATATGGAATACAATATCTATTTGTATATATATAACTATAGTGGCAAGGATCCATGGAATAATCCCAAGGAATCCCCTAATGCAAGTTATCCTTGGTGAACCCTTAGGTTCCACCTCTAAAATACCACCTGGCACCTCATGCCATCAATCATCAAACCCAACAACTATACGACATGCCCCATCAACACGTACCTGGTCCCTCAGACCCCAGCTCAGAAGTCCCCATCAGATCGAATCCCAATGTCCAAGGCACAATGATGTCTATCCTCCAATAAATAATCACCATCATCTTAACAAACAACATCCTAAGGCATGACAATATCTGTCCTACCAAGTCCCAGACCAATGGCCTCAAGCAATACGACATGCCTCAGCTCCCAATTGACGATCTCATCACCATCAACTAATGGTCCATTATTATCCATGTGGCTTTCTACTGTGATCACCCCACAAAATAATCTTATGGTCAACACCATCCTCTAATCCACATAAACTATGGGGGCCTCCACCCACACAAGTGCTCAACGCCACCTCGATCTGAGTCATATCTGTGTGTACACAACTCCAACGATGTGTCTTCTAACATACGATGATTGAAAGTCACCCAATCATCCTAAGAAACATCATCTCGTCACCTTTTTTCCATGTGACCATGTTTCTCATCCTGATGGTCAACACTATCCAATATCACATGGGAATTTCCCTCATCCTGATGAGCACATCGCCTAAATCCGATGAACATGTCATCCAACTTGGTGATTGACATCACCCTAAGTATCTAGCCTAAGACCAACCTAATGAACCACATTGTCTCAATCTAGGTGGTTAGTACCACCTCAATCATCAGGTCAAGCCCAAAACATTCTCACATAACCACGAAATTCAATATAAAAATTAAACAATTTGTTTTAATTCAAATTACGCACTCAAAATAAACTAACCAAGTGGTCTCAATCCCTCACATGGATTATCATAAATAATCATAGGATTCGTCATGTATAAAATCATCCCTCAAGATAAATTTATAAATTTAAAAACAAAAATTTAATTATATAGTGTAAAGACCCGTAAATTTCAAGGAAATTTTTTTATTAAATTCTTTGGGATTTTACGAGTACGTAGTTTCTGACGGCACCTGATTCCGAGGCTCGGTGTGCCCGGAATCAATTTCCAAAGTTTATCTTAGGTAAGTTCAATGAACGAACGAGTGAGTTTTTCTAACTTTTGAACCAGTGCTTAGAATCGAGATCCGAGGGCACCGATGAAACCGCAGCGTCAGTAATTTTTTAAGAAGACCTTTACTGGAGTTGCGTTTTCTTGGGAAGAGTTGTTAAAAATTGTGGATTAAGTATAAAGAGAAATAAAATTGTGTTACAATTTTATTTCACTTATAAGTGGTTAAACCCCATGTGTGGGAGTTGGGGTGGGACCCACTAAAATCCTAACTCCTCTTGATAGGATATTAGTGAGGTGGGGCCCACACGAGCCCCACCCCGTCAAATTCCCTAACACCTCTAACCCCCTCCACATGAGTTATGTAACTCTTCCACATTAATGCATGCCAACTAAACACCTAATTAATTTGAGAACACAAGTTTAATTAATTAGGTGAATTCAACTTTTGAATTTTTAAAAATGTTGGCATGTGTAAATAAATTAAGGCAAAGCCTTATTTTATTTTGGCTTGTTGTGTTGTGTGGAGAATTGAGAGAAGGAGAGTTATTTACTTTGAAGAACTTCATCTTCCTTGTTGAAGAATGCGAAGAACGCTGTCACACCATTCTATCTTCCCTCTGTGTCAAAGAAAGGGAGATGCAGCTTCTTCCACAGAAGTTCTCCATTGACGTATACAGAGCCTCACCCCATGACTCCATATTCTGTGATGCTAGCTTCCTCGAACTTCTTTGAGGTAGAGGTTGTTTTTACATTCAAGAATATTTCGACGTTCATCGTTAATATTGATCGCCAGTTATCAATATATAACGAGAGGAGGTCGGACCGCACAAACACGGCCGAACCTCCTCCCCTTTTTGTTGTTGATTTTCTTTGTGGCTTGAAACTGAGGCGGAGATGTTGCCCGCGCGAGGTCAAGAGAGCCGTGGCCGGAGCGGGCCGCGGCCGGAGCTGGGCCGCGGCGGAGGAGCATGAAACCGTCGCGTTGTGCCAGAGCACCAGGAGGCTGCGGCCGGGGCGGGCCATGGCGGAGGGGCGCGGCGCCGACGTGCCGCGCTGATCGGACAAGGGCTGCAGCAGAGCAGCAAGAGGTGGTCGGGCCGGATGCCGGCGCATAAGGAGGCAGGACCCGTGGGGGGTCCTGCGGCAGCTCACCGACCAGCCAAAACGGATGGCTGTTTTCATGAAAACCGGGGGTTTGAAACCCCTGACCGCCCGCGCTGAGCCGGGCCGCCCGCGCCGGGCTGGGCCACCCGCACCGGGCCGGGTCGGACCCCCTCGCTGGACCCCCCGTGCCAGGCCGGGCCGCACCGGCCAGGCCGGGCCGCTCCCAACCGCTCCGGACCCGGACCCGGGTCAGGTTGACCCGGTTCGGGCTGACCCAGGGGGTATTGGGCCGGGTCGGACCGGGCCCAAGCCCCCTACTTTCCGATAGATCCGTTCAAACACCCATAACTTGGGATACAAACCTCCGATCGATGCACCATAAGTTGTGTTTGGATCCTTGGATCGAGATGGTCATTTAGGTATATTACACTCAAGGTTTTGGAGAACTTTGGGTAGGGCCGGGTTGGTTCGAACATGAAACCAACCGGGCCCTCGGAGCGGAAACACTTATAACTTGAGCTTCGGACGTCCGAATAACGTGCCGTCGACTTTGTTGAATTTCTATTAGTAAGAAGATTCTTTTGGTTTACTCTGCTCAAGGTTTGGACGCATTTGGAGTACGATTGGGTTGGTTTTAGCTTAAAAACCAACTGGGCCCCTGGGATGGAAAAAACCAATAACTCTCAGACCGGGCGTCCGATTGACGCGCCGTCTGTCGCATTGAGTTCCTTTGGATGAGACGGAACTATGTGATACATAAACTTAGGACTTCGTGATATTTGATGTATCGAACCCCTTGGCTCATGGAGCAGACCCTCCTGGAATCGAGCGTGCTGTGTGCGGGAACCTTAGAGCTGGCTGCGACGACGATGACTACTATACTTGAATCCTACGTGGGTTCGACAGCGATGATGACTATACTTGGATCCTCCGTGGGTTCGGTAGTGACGACGACCGTACTGGGATCCTCTGTGGGTTCGACGACGATGACTACTGTTCTTGTATCTTATGTGGGTCCGACAGTATTTGACTATGTACTTGTATCCTATGTGGGTCCGGCAGAGTAGCTGGTCTTGTATCCTTTGTGCGTCTGACAACTTAGCTGGTCTTGTATCCTATGTGGGTATGATAGCTTATATGAACTAGTGGCTACATCCGATCATCTCTATTGCCTTACAAAATGTAAACCTGTGTGAGATGAGTCTTGACTTTCAATCACTATCTTCAATATGATTGTTTTCCAATCCTGTGTGGATTGGGTTTTGTTTTTCTGTGTGGATTGGATTGTACTTTCCTGTGTGAACTAGGTTGTACTTGGACTTGTGTGCTGGAGTCGAGCTGGAATTGATGACTTAGGTATATGTATGGGCATATACATAAGTATAGTTGGTTGATACTTCGTGATTGTATCTTTCCTTTGTGGTTTATCCTTCGCGGATTTTAGGAGACCTTTGGGAGTCTCGGGGTCCCTACAGAGTATCGTATACTCACCCCTGCATGGGCTATGCCCGCACTACATTGTGTTGGATGCAGACGAAGGACAACGTTAATCGAGGTGGAGGCTTGTGGAGATGGACGGTACCTAGAGGTGGATCACTATACTGGACGTACACAAAGCAGAAGGCTGGAGCCGAGGATTTGAGGAGACTATCTGTACCCACCCTTTAGGTGGGATTTCCAGTGGATGGCTTGGTGTTTCTGCTTTACTTTTCTGCTTCTGTACTCTCTTTTCATTTGTATTTTACTTTTAGTTGGGTTTCTATTCTGACTCATTTACTTTCCAGCACTTACTTTTGTACCCAGTTTACTTAGTGTTTACTTCATCTTGCATACTATGTGGTGTTTGTTTTCTTACATAAAGGCAATTCCTTCCCTTATATTGGGAATTACGTCTTTGGTGCTAGTCTCCAGCCCCTGACCTTTGGAAGGCGGGCTTGGGGTAGTCACGACATGGGCCCCGAGGACGGGTCGTGACATATAGGGTATCTCTCGGTCAACCCACATGATGCATATAGATCACACCCCTAAAAAAACCGCAAAATCATGGAGAAATATATGTAACACCTACCTTATACTGGTAGATGCTCACTCATTTGATATTGGCCTCTAACTCGAGTCGAAACGATAGAAATCGACATTTTAGATGAACACCCTAAAAACAGGGTAAAACGGATCACATGAATTTAACATACCATATGGTGATAAAAATTAAGAAAAAAGGACAATGAATCAAATGCATCACCGAGATGAATCTATATCCACCAACATATCGAATATTAGATATTAGATAAAGAGATTGTATCAAAGCCTAGGCGAGAGGATAAAATGGGAGTTCTGTGCTCCATCATTTCTTCTCTTAATTATTTCTAATTATAATATATCACACTAATAAACACTAAATTTTATCATTATTCTACTAGTATAATGATTTTTTAGCTAAATAACCTCATAATTATCCATTAATCATGGTATGTTCATGTTTGGGTCAGTTTGACCACCTACTTGAAAAATGTTATGAAATTATATCATGGATGATTATAAAAACATAATTAATGGTGTAATATGATATAATTATGTAAATAAATAGTTCTTATTGGTTTTGGAAGAGTTATATCAATATCTAATTCATTAACTTAACTAGGAAAACACCCTTTATGGGTTAAAAATCACAGAAATATTATTTTTGTTGATTTCATCTTCTAGGATAAAGACTAAAGCACTCATGGAAGAAAATTTAGAATTTATGAATCATTATAAATCGTACCTTATAGTAAAATTAATTATTTTATAAAGATTAAATTTTTAATAAGAACAAATACCGACACTGCTCCTATGAAACTAGTACAAACAGAAAAAATTGTAAACACTTGATGTGGGAAAATAAATAAAAACCTATTAGTATATATATACATATATGTGTGGAATATTTATAAATGGGGGGTATAAATGGTTATAGTTGTGAATAATTATCTTGGGTATGTAATTAATAAAATTAATTTAATTATTTAGGATGTTTGGTGCAAGTGAATAACAAATCAGGAATATGGTAAGAGTTTTCGTCTCAAATTCCTCTATTTGAGACATTTTTTGTATTATAAAACTAATTTATTTTATGTGGCATATATGATTCCTATTTGAGATATTATACCATAAAATACCTTTTATTCATGGTAATTTAAATTCAATTTAAATATCTATATTTTCGTAGGTTTTGATTTAAATACTACTCAAGTTGTAAGGGTTTTTGTTAAATCAATTCTCATTCATTGAGTTATAATTGTTCTTATTGAACATATTTCATATAAGTTGGGTAAATTATTCCCTATGATTATATTATATGGTTTTTTCTCTTTTAATTTTTGGTATTTACATTTTTACCACATAAACCACTTTTAAAAAGTTTCTTACTTCATGAATAATGTTGTTCATAAGGGACTTCGATAAGCCAAATATCTTTCTTTGAGTTATATGGTTTATTTTGAACTTCAAACTTTAATGTTATCTTTATTAATTGATTTCAAATTATATTTTTTTTTATATTTTATCTTTTCATGTAAATATCTATTTTGATTCCAATATTCCTACTTGATTATTATCTCACCTAAAAGTATAACGTTATCAAGAATGAACATCAATCTCTTAATTGGATCTTTGTTTCTAGTCCATGTTTTCACTTACCACCAATGTTCTATTTTCATATATTGAAATCTAAGTATATATAAATTTATGTGATCTTTATAATTTTCTTTTTCAATTTTAAAATATAAGTTTTATCATCTCCTTTTCCAATGTGGGTTTTAACAAAGGTATTTCAAAATATCAAAAATTATTTTCCTTTCAAAATAAAATATTTTAACTTTGGATTCCATTTTCCACTTTATCTCAAGGGAGATATTTTCTATTAAATTATGCTTTATGAATCACCCACTAAAAGATTTTATGAAGTTACAATTTTTGGTGATTGAATTTGGTATCGATTTATCTAGTTTTTGTGGTTGTTTATATGATAAATTTTAAATTGTAACGTGAAACCCATTATTATTACTGGGTTTTAATGATGTGATGATTAAATGTTTTCATATGGAACACATGTATGGATAATCTCTAAACGATAGGTGGAACCTATATATACATAAAATTCATTGGTTAAAGTTTTAAATCTAATGATATAACAATGAAATGAGTAGTGATGCATGATCCAAAATGGGAAACGGGTTTGTGATGACAGATTCACTATAGGAAACTGGTTGTGATGACTTACCCACTGTAGGAAATAGGTGGTGATGTTTGATACACAATATTTAGTTTCTATGATTATGTTGGCACCACACTATTTTGATATGTGACTATTCTATGCCCATGTCTCATGATTTATGTCTCATGTTTTCATAGCCTTTACATCATGTCATATGTTTGATCATATGAGATTAATTATTCTCCTATTATGAAATATGAATAGTTTTTATGATTCCATGTTCTTTTAATTAAATATTTCTCTCTTGCTTATATATTCCCATATTCTTATGGTCTCACCATGGGTAACATGTTGATATGTTTATTATTCCCTTATTGAGCATTTGAGCTCACCCCTTTCTTATGTTTCCATTTAACAAGTCATGTCGATGATTTTAACTTATGAGACATCTAGGAAAAGATCTAATAGGATGAAATTATGTGGAAATGTTCACAATAATTATAACTTAAATTGCTTATGTAGCTGGTCTCTAAATACACTAAACCATTTGATTCTTAGGATGTTAAGATTATTATGTAATGTAATGTTTTAATTATGTAAATGATGTAAAATAAAGTCATGTTTAGCTTGAGTCTCCTCATACATCATCTATATCCCATATATTTTAGTTCATTTATTTTCCATATATCAAGTCCCTTAAAAGTGAAATATTTTTTTTCTATATTTTCCTCTATAGTTTTGAAACACCGTTTGTTAGCTTTGAAACTTACATATATAACTATTAAACTCTATACCCCTATCTAGTAGTTGGTTGTGGAAAATATTTATTATTTTCTAAAACATATTCCATCTTAGTATTATTACCAACCACATTTTCATACTACTTCTTTAGTGCATAGTCCAATGCACTAAGGCTCCATTTTGTAAATATATTTTCTTGGTCAGTCCCCTTTAGTGTAATGATTTGAATAACCTCAAAAAATAAATATTGAATATGAAATATAGTGATAACATATAAAAAATAAAGAGTTTACCATCATTATAAAAATTACATAGCGCTTGAAACTTACCAGCAAGGTTACAACTAAGACATATACCTTATCATGATTTTTAAATGATCACTTTACATATGTTATAAGATATTGATGAATACTATATGGACATGCCAAGTTTTTCACACCATTTTGATTCTATATGAAATGTATAAAACCCCAACTAATATAGTTACCACTCCTAGGAAAAAATAGGGATTCGCGTGCCTAAAGGCATAACAATACAACCGTGTCTTCATAGTCTAGTCTGTTTCTACCTTGTACCACCTCTTTAATAACTATCATAATTTCCATATAAGTTTGAAAATTTTTACATTTAATAAATCATATCATCGTCAAATGAGATTTTTTTAGGTTTGAATGTGTACTATTCACTTATTAGGTCTGGTCCATCACTTATTCCATATATTTGGTGAATATCTTATTTTAAAAATTGTACCTCATTTCAACCAATGGTGAAGGCGATTGTATGCACATTATACAACCAAAATATACATAACACATAAATATCAAAACTTTTATAGTCTGAATAAGATACCTTGTCATTTAACAACTGATTAAAAAAATTCTAGAAAGGTGTTTGTTTCAATGTTGGGTTAAGGTTATTGGTAAGGAGGGGTCAAATTTCCCCTAATAAGCATTGAAGAGCTATCATATTTGAATGATAATGGAGTGTGTTTCCACTGAAGGTTTTTTCCATTTGCATATATTTATATAAAAAATACATTAACCATATGGATACATAATACATTGGTAGTGAACATTTACCAGTGGAGATTTTCACTGTGAATCTCTTATAGGGAATTGGCAGTAAAAACTTCCCAATGGAGATTTTCCTGGAAAATCCCTCATAAAACACAAGAAATACAAATTTACCATTGGATATTTTCCTTGTTAATCTATCATAGGACATTAGAAGTAAAAATTTCCTAGTGAATATTTTCCATGTGAATTTCTCATAAGATATTGGCAGTGAAAATTTCCCAGTTGAGATTTGATCTGCGAATCTCCCAAAGGACGTTGAAAGTCCAAATTTCGTAGTGGTGATTTGTAACAAACCCAACCTAGTAGCCCAGATTCGGTGGTTATTTTATTAAAATGGAATAGATACAAGAGATCAAATCACTAAGGATTGACCAGTTTAGTAGTATTGAAGAAATAGATACATACAAAAATCCATTATTACATTGGTAATTAAATATAGAACATAACAAAGGAAAATAAACTGCTTCCTCAACACTTATTCAAAATTTCATCTTCACAAACTTTGGAAGGAAAACAAATAAAAGGGTGATATCAAATGCTTAGTAAGGGTTACATACAATAGAAATATGAATCAATAGTAATGGAATCATGATCAATAAAGCATAATCAATATGGAAAGGTGAATAATTGAAAAGAACATTCCATTTAATCAATAAGCTGATAATGAAAATGCATCCATAGATTTTGTCATAGTAAAAATATCATGGATAGTAATAACTGAATACTAATAAAGAAAATTATTAATTATTGGAAATAATGTATCTTAAACATAAACTACTACCATTAAGAAATTTCACAAGATGGTTTAATTTTGTGAGTAGAAACCCGTCTGATTCTTCTTAGAAAAAAATGTGAAGGGTTTTTCACAAATTATTTTTTCTCATGAGACCTGTCGATACATAGAGGGGCTATATAATGTTGGGACCCAACTTTACCTACAAGTACAAAGTATTCTTTATATATATATTTAATTCATGAAAAATATGCCTTATCAAAATATTCGTATTGAGTAGAGGATACGAGTTTATGAATATTTACCCAGATAATTAAATAACTTTCAAAGTAAGTATCATATGTAAAAATGATATACAACTTAAACAATAATCATATACATGATATAATAAATATGTATATTTTATTAAATATATAATTATTTATGATCATAAATAAAAGGGGCAGTACACAAAGGTAATAAGTGATAAAAATGAAATATGTTCCACAAAAATTAAAGTGAGATGAAAAACCCTTACTACTTGTAATCAATCGAATCATATACCCCATAAAATTCATAATCATCAAATGAAACATTGATAAAATGAATATAAATAGATTCATGATATGATATATCAAAGGGTAGTATATATACACCACACATAATAAATAAGTGGTGAATAAAACATATCTCACAGAAATAAAAGTGAGATGAGAAACCCCTTACCTTATGCCCAGAAGCGTTTTGTACTTGTAGTTAATGTCCTATGTAATCAAATCGGATTCAATAATTACTTAATTCAGAACTTATTAAAAATATATTTAATTTATTATAATTTTATTAATTTCATTTATGGAAATTCCTATGAGTTATAATGTTTAATTTTGTTGTTCTAGGAGCATTCGTTTCATGGTTTTATAGTCAGTTCCCTTGTGTATAATTAGGGGAGTTCTTGTAAAATGGAATAAAAACTCCAAAAGTGGAATGGGATGATATTAATATACTTATAGAATTTTAAATGGTCCTCATATATCATTTTTTATGGTATAAGGATAATTAATTAGATAAAATATTGATGAAAAATGAGTAGTTTATTTTGGCAGGTTTTATGACCATCACAAACTAGTATCATTTTATATAATATTATGTTTATATACTAGTTAGAGAATAATAAATAAGTTTTAATACAAATATTATAATCTTATTTAACCATAAAATGGTTTTATGGCTATCCTTGAAGGCGGTAATGAAAAATGAAGACTCATCATCCATGAAGGCGATGAATCAACACCTCATGGACGATGTTTTCATTTTTAGAATTAGAAGCAGGGGATATGAGATTTGATGATGTATATCCCATTAAAATAATAAAATTATAGCATATATATGATACTAGAGTTACCATACCACTTTGTATTGGGGAGGTGAGGAGAGGATAAGAAAAAAAATTAAAAGAGAAAGAAAGAGGATTTTACCTTTCGAATATTGTCTCCTTGGGGACCTCCTAAAAAAACTTCGATATGGTCATTTGGTAAGACCAGAATGTATTGGAATTGGTGAAGTGGCTTGGGAAGGGAATCAGGTAGAATTTAGATAATCTTAAAGTCTTAGAATGTGTGAGGATAATGGGTGTTATTTATAGGGTGTGGAGAGGGGAGTTTTTTATTATTTTATTCATTTGTTTATTATTTTGGATAAAGACTGTCAATAGTGATAATTATTGTGACTAAGTACAGTAACTAGTTCATGAAAGTTTGAAATAATGTTTTCTTACATCATCCATGACTCGAAAATTCATGTGTTTGGATTAAAATGTTAAATACCGTAAATTACCATATTTCACAATTCACCAAAAATTCAACTATTTTAGAAAAATTAAAAAAATTCAGCCTAACCATTTTTTGTTGTTTAGATTTAAAAAATAGACTCCATATTATGAAAATAATTTTCTAAATATGATAAATTTAATCTCTAATTAAAATCATCATTTATTCAAAAAATACCAATTTTAAAATTATAACTTTTTTTAAAAAGATGAAAACTAGCCAAGAAAAGAAAGGTTACTTTAATTAAAAATAAATTCCAACTTAAAAAATCCTAAAAAAAGGATATTTATCAAAATCCCTCTTAATAAGGGGTAAAAGGTATTTAGGGGGATGATCATACCAGTTGAAATCAGCACCACCGACTCCATTGTTAGCAAGTCTATCCGCAACCGAGTTAGCTTCACTATAAGTGTGGGCGATGATATGATTCAGGGTGAGAAGAGAATCCTAACAGCCAATCCATCTATTAGTAAGCTTCCAAGATAAATGGTAAGAACCCATTATGATGGGAGAAACAATAACAAAAGAATCACTTTCCTGCCAAATATTGTCCCATCCACGAATCATAGCTTGCTCCACCACAATAATGATACCAATCATTTCAGCTTCAATTGAAGAGGCTATACCATAGGAACCATGAAAGCATCCCACAACCTTCCCTTAGTGATCCCTGAAAATAGCACCATATCCAGAGGGACCAGGATTACCCCTTGAGGCCCCATCATAATTAACCTTAATCCATCCAATAAAATTTTTATTCCATAAGACCTCAAAAGTAACATATAGAGGCCTGAAAGTGCCTTTGATACCAATTCAAGTAAGAAATGAGAAATAATGAATTGAATTAAAGCAGAAGTACTTCCTGGGCAATCTTGCCTCACGAATAGTAGTAAGAATGCTTGAGAAAGCAGCATTAATAGAGAAATGTTGACCACCATGAATGATTTGATTCCGAACAAACTAGATATAATGCAGTAATTCAAAAGAAGCTACCTGAAAAAGACCCATCAGTTGGGGTGAAAGTGGAAGAAAATGCCAAGTTTGAAGAAAATCTCTGATGGATACCTTTTTTGGGATGGAAACTTCAAATATGTCTGCCAATGATTTCCACATAGAGGCAGCAGTAACAAAACAAAGAAATAGATGATCAACATCCTCTCTATGCTGATGACAAAGAACATAAGAGGAACACAAAGAGATTCCAAAATTCTAAAGGTAATAATCAGTAGGAATTTTCCTATGAGAAATTCTCCACACCAAAATATACTGAGAGGGCCTAATAAAATTTCTATGCAATTATCTCATCTAAATTGCATCAGAGCTACAAGACAAAGAGAACCTATAATAAAGTTTTGATGAAATCATACCATTAGTCACAGGTTCCCAGGCCCAAAAATCCTTTCTATTGGAGAAACAATATTTATTAACAATGTTAAAAACTTGACTTGGAAGACCCTCCAAGTTATCAAGCTGATCCTTGATAGAGATATCTAGATCAAAATTATCTACATCCAAAACAAAGTCAATAAGGGGGTTACCCATCCAATTAGCTTTCCAAAAGCTAATGGATTAATCTTTTGAAACAATCCATCTGGAGTGAGAATCAATTGAAGAAAAGATGAACTTAAAGGTTGTCCAAACAGATGAATCAAGATGATTAAAAACACCATTTTTGAGACAATTCATAAATTTTTTCTGAAGAAAATTAAGAGCCTCAGAATTGATGTTAAAGAGTTTCCAAATAAATTAGGCTTGCAAGGAATCATTAAAAAGTAAAATATTTTTAATTCCCAAACCCCCTGCATCATAAGACTTACAACAATCATTCCATGAAACCATTTCCAAATTTATTTCCATGATGTTACCACTCCAAATGAAGTTTTTGAGAGACACATTAATGTTCCTAATCAATAATATAGGCAATTTGTACACCATAAAGGAGTAATAAAGTTTGGATATAATGAAAGATTTAACCAAAAAAACCCGACCATCCATATATAAAGACTTTCCTTTCCAAGTAGCAAGATTCATTAGAATATTTCTAACGATCTTGGAGAAATAACAAGATTTTTGTCTTCCCAAAAACAATAGAACCCCTAAGTATTTGAAGGGAAGGAACCCTTCATGAATGTCCAACTCCTGAACAATGTCATTCTTCCTTGAGACAGTAATATTTTTTCTAAAATAAACAAAGTACTTATCCCAACTAACCTATTTTATAGAGATAGAAGTATAGTGAAAAAGAGCCCTTTTGATATTTTTAATGTTCCTCTTGTCCCCCGTAGTGAAGGGGATAATGTCATCAGCATATAATAAGTGGGTAGGATAATGAATCCCTCTTCCAACATTAATAGCTTTCATTTTCCAATTTCCATCCATAATGGATAGGAGTCTGCTAAGATAATCCTCTACAATGGAGAAAATGATAACAGAAAGAGGATAACCTTGTCTGAACCCTCTAGAACAAGTAAAATATCCCTTGCGTGATCCATTAATATGAATAGAAATATGAGCAGAGCTAAGAATGGAATTGACCCAAGAAATAAAAGTGTTATCAAAATTGAACATATAACTAACCTTGCAAATGAATCCCCAATCCATAGTGTCAAATGCATTCCTAACATCAAGCTTAATAGACATGTTTCCACCTCTGGAAGATTTCTTGATCAAATTCACACATTCAGAAGCAGTAACAAGACAATCCTGAATACATCTCTCTTTGATAAAACCAAACTGATTAAAGGAAACAATATTGTTAGAAATTGAATCCAATCTTGTATCCAAGATTTTTCAAATGATTTTGTAAATAGTATTGACCAATGCAACTGGCCTAAAAAATGAATTTCATTGGAATTTTAAAATTTAGGTATAAGAGCAAGTAATTGAGCATTGATACCTTGGGGTAGGACACCACCCTTGAAAAAATGAATTAAAAGTCTAAAAACCTCATTTTGAATGATATCCCAATAGTTTTGAAATAAATAATTGCCAAAACCATCCGGACCTGGAGAGATTTCAGATTTGAGACTGAAAGTAGCTTCTTTAATTTCAATGTTCAAGGGAACAGAGGTGAGAAAGACATTATCTTAATGATTAACCAATTTAGGAATGATGCCCTCCACTGGATAATTTTGGATAGGGGAACCATTAAAAAGATCACTGAAATAGGAAATAACATGCTCTGAGAGATCACTGTCATTATCAACAATCTGATCACTATTCTTAATCAAAGAAAGAGGTTTAGAAACCTTTTTAATTCTCTAAAGAGAGTTAAATAACTTGGAGTTCCTATCACCATCCTTCAACCATTTAGCCTTTAAGATGTACCCTTTCAGGGAACCTTTAATGTTCAAGAGGCCATTAAGCTTGTTAACAATCTTAGATTCCCCTTGAAGACCATCATAAAAATCATTCCTAGTATTATGCTCTTGAATATGCTGCAAAGAATTTTCAATAGAAGCAATATCCTGGTCAATAGATCTGAATTGATCTTTACTCCAAACTTTAAAAGATCTTTTAAGATTTTTAAGCTTCACAACACAAGAAATGCCACCATTCTTGTAATTAATAGAATTCCAAGAGTACTTCATGATTGATCTAGAATCAGAATGATTAACCCATGCCTTGTTAAATCTGAAAAGAAGGGGATATCTATAATCTATACAAATAAGATCCACTAAAATAGGGTGATGATCAGAGTTCATCCTTGGAAGAGTTATGCAAGAAATAAAACCCCAAAAGTCAAGATAAACTTCATTGATGAAAGCTATATCAATCATACTTTCCACAAATCTATTTAATAATTTCCTGTACCAAGTAAATTTTGAGCTGACCAAGTTTACCTTCAATAAGCCATTAGAGTCAATTTAAGATTTGAATTCTCTGGAAGAAATAACATTAGACAAAGCTCCCATCTTCTCATCAGGATACATGATAGAATTGAATTCATCAAGAATGACCCAAGGACCAGAGATGGTAGAGTTTAGAACATTAATATCTACCCATAACTACCTTTGATCCTGATAGTTGTTGAAAGCATACACAAAAGAGAACAAGTGATGATAACCAATAAACTTGAAGGAAAAAGTGACAAACTACTCAATATTATAAACCAAATAAATTCCTGTCAATGAAAAATGATCCAACACTTAATTTATAAAAATATTTTTTTTAAATCATTATTTTAGATATAAAATTGTAAATAAACATTTACATTTCAGAAAAATAACAACACTTAATTTATCATTTTTGAAAAATTTATTTACTTATTCTATGCTATAAATATATCATATTTTCATTTATGAGATAACTAGATTTTATTTATACTTTCATAGGTGAAGTTGTTATTCTAATGACTAGTTTACTATTCCTAATAGTCACATTACTATTCCAACGGTCATGTTAATATTTAATAGTATATAATGGGTTTTTTAAGCTCAGTGTTTCATGAAATGTAAGCTATAGAATAAATTGAAATTTTTTTAATAAGATACAAACCTTGAAATATTGGGATGTTATATTCTTTCATCCTTCAAAAAAAATTTCCTTGAAACTTTTCATGAATATTACCTTGTAAATAGATGAGGGTGGTTCTTCCACATAACATCATCAGGTTCCCACATTGATTATTCAATTTTATGGTTTTTAAAATAAATTTTATCCATCGAGAAATCTTATTTCTCAATACTTTCTCTCTAGTATCAAGAATCTCAATAGGCTCTTTACAGTAAGAAAAATCAGGTTCCCATTTTATTTCTTCATAGGTGAGTACATGTGTTGGGTCTGACATGTACTTCTTTAACAAAGAGATGTGTAACACATCATTTACTTTAGAAAGGCTAGGTGGCATCACCAAATGATAAGACACAACTCCAATTATTTCCATAATTTCAAATGGTTTGATATACCTAGGGATCAGTTTCCCTTTATTACCGAACCTTATGACACCCTTCCATGAAGATACTTTCAGAAAGACATGATCTCCCACTTGAAATTCCAAATAATTTCTCTATTTGTCGATATAAATCTTTTTCATATTTTGAGATAATTTAATATGATCCTGAATAGTATTTAACTTTTTTGTTTTCTCTTTAATAAGTTCTGAGCCTATATGTTTCCTTTCACCAACTTCATCCCAAAAAGTTAGAGTACGACATCTCTTTCTATATAATGCTTTATATGGGGCCATTTGAAGACTTGAATGGAAATTATTATTATAGGAAAACTCTACCAAAGGTAAATAATGATCCCACATACCTTTAAATTAAAGTTATCATGATCTCAACATGTATTCCAATGTTTGAATAGTCCTTTTATACTGTTCATCAGTTTGAGAGTGATAATAAGTAATCAAATGAATCTCAATATCCAAATCCTTCCAAATACTCTTCCAAAATTTTGATGTAAAATGGGGATATCGATTAGATACAATCAATAGAGGTGCACCATTAAGTATTAATATAGAGTCTTGCTAGGTGCTCAAGAGGTAAATCTTCTCTTATAACAAGAAAATGTGTAGATTTTGTAAGGTAATAAAAAATAACCCATATCGTATCATTCTTTTTTGGGGTATTTTGTAAACTAGTGACAAAGTACATAATAATTTCATCCCACTTACACATAGGAATAGGTAGATGTTGCATGAATACTTTAGGATTATGTCTCTTAACCTTAATTTTTTGACAAACTATACATCTTGACACATCATCAACAATTTCCCACTTCATATTGTCCCACCAAAACTGTTCTTTCAGATCTATATACATCTTGGTACTACCGAGGTGTATAGAGAAATTTGAGCTATGAGCATCAACTAATAGTTCCCTTTTTTAGCTTAGGTATTGATGGAAC
This sequence comes from Viscum album, assembly GCA_963277665.1. Lineage (NCBI taxonomy): Eukaryota > Viridiplantae > Streptophyta > Magnoliopsida > Santalales > Viscaceae > Viscum > Viscum album. The sequence continues at coordinate 1,003,371,598 of OY728141.1, forward strand.
GCATAACCTCTTTCCAAATTTCATAATTACATCCTCATACATGAAGTCTAGCAATCTTCCATCCTTAATGACTTTAATTTTCTTTTGAAAATTCTCATCATCAGATTAATAGCTTTTTATCTTTTCCAATAAAGATGGTTTCATAATCATTTGAAAAAGGAGTGATGTTTCTCCTTCCTTAACAATTCCCATATCCATCTTTATTAAATCCATGAATATATGATCTTTCTTAATCCTTATTTGGGTTAGAAGTCTATAATAATTACTAGTTAATGCATCTTTGATGTACATGGATTTCACTAGTATTTTTATAATTTTATAACTTAGTTTTAATTAAATATTTTAACCATTTTAGTGTTTTTATTTATTTTCGTAATTTTTTAGTGTTTTTTGTTATTTTTTTTTCAATTTTTAGTTAATTATATATTAACATTGGCTATTTATTATTATTATTATTAGTTTTTATTACTTTTATACTTTTACCAATTAATATCTAACAATTTTATTATTTTTAGTAGTTTAATTAATATTAGTTTTATTATTAGGTTATTAATATAAGTTATCTTTTTTATTAATTTCCTATAATAGTATTACATATTATTATATATCATTATAATATTAGTAGTTTTAATAGTAATAATAATAATAATAATAATATTATTATTATTATTTTTATATTAATTTTTAATAGTAGTATTATTAATTCTTAGTATAGATTATAATTTTATTAATTTTTATGTATTATATTAGTATATCTAATTATATGTGCTTTTATTTATTTTATATTTTTTCTAATAATGTTATTTATTTCATTAATTAGTATAATATATAAATAGATTTCATATTAGTATAACTAACATATTAGTATAATGTATATTTATTTAATTTCAATTATATTATTATTATTAATTTTATTTTTACTGGTATATATATTTGGTTGTAGGGGGGTTTCCATTTGGATTCCATCTGGGGGAAACCCTAACTGACCTCCCCCCCCCACCCCTCCCTTTCCTCCTCTCCCCTTCACTGACCCACCCCTGCCCTTTCTCTCCCCTACCCCCTCCCCTTCCCCCTCTCCATGCCACCCCTTGCCCTTCCAGCACCCCTCTCAAGTGCCCTGCCCAGTTCCTCCTTCCCCACTTTTCCCCGTTGCCCTACCCCCTTTCCCCACCTCAACCCCTTGATCTCCTATCACTATTATCACACCCACACACAACAACACACCACCAGGGGACCCCCTCCATCTATAATGCTTCCCTGGCTACAAAACAGGCACCACACCATTAATAGCGGCCTCCATGATCTTCAATCCAATGGTTGGAAACTATGATTCCTCTATTCCGAGAGTGAAAAGATTGTTTGGGTGCATCATCAACATGCATGTAGGTTCACTTTGGCTTCTGGATATTAATGTTGTATTGAGAGAGCAAGTGCAAATCTGATCATTTTTTCGATTACGTGATGGTTTGGTTCGATGTTGCTGCGATCAGTGGAGTGGTGATTATTATTTTGTGATCATTGATATTGGATTATAGTGAAAAATATGACGACACAAGAAAAATGATATTTGTTTATTATTTTATGTGATATTTAATCTTCATGGAAGACTAATTTTCATGGTGTTGGAGTTTTGATGATGTGACAGTAATTACATGCCTTTAATTTATTTTCACATTTTATTGATAATTAATTAATTTTAATTGGATTTTTATTTAATTAATTATATATAAATTTGAATTAACTGGAATTTGGACCCTGAAAACTTACTTTGGTGCCCGTTCATGTGATTCTTAATAAGTAATCAAAGGCGGGAGATTTTCATAGAATTTATTTATTCAGAAATCAATCGCGCGTATGAGAGAATCCTAAATCGAACGCAATTGAAATTTGAATAAATAAATATATTAATTAAAAAATTAATATTTTGTGTGTTATCTCTTTAAAACTTTAATGAGTGATACCTAATAAGTGATATCATGTGAGAAAACCCAGAACATATAGATACTTCAACTTTGTGAGAAACGGGTTGTGGTATTTCACCAAATGATTCAGTGCTACAAAGACCCACAAATTATTAGTCAAGATAGAAAATGAAATGATGGATAGTTTTTGTGAAAATTAAAATATTGATTAACATCATATAACAATATCTTATAGTATTTTTATTAAATTTATAATCAATGATAATTGAATAAATAAATATTCAGATGTGAGAATTAAATAATTGGCATTGCATGCATCTGAAGAGACATCACAACTATAACACTTTCATCTCCACCTGTTTCTTCCATTGCTTAATTTAGTTTTCTTAAATATTTTTAGTTAATTTAATTAATTAATTTTTATATATTTGTTTAGTTTTTTGGAAGTTTTATTTGTTAATCACTTTTAAAACTCATCTTCCTGAACATTCTTCTTAGAGGATATTCCGAGTGTCTACTCACATTTTCTCTATGGCTCGACCCTGCTCACTGCTTCTACAGTAGTTAGTAGGTTTAAAAATTTGTAAATTTTCATGCATTGTGACATGCATTCTAAATTCCTAGTTCAATTTCTGGGGAGAATAATAGCATTATGAGTTCCTTTAAATGAGTGATTTAGGTCAAAAATAAAAAAAAGTAAAAAAAAACAAACAAATAAAAAGGTTAAATTTAATCTAGGAATTTTTCAATATAGGTAATTTCAGGAAACCTAGAATTTCTAAATGGCATGGTCATCACCATACAACTAAAATAAATATCTTCCCTATACAACCACAACTCAAGGTATAATATGTAATGATTTACCACACAAGATCTCTCCAGGAAATCCTTTTTATTATAATGATTTTTATTCAAGTCCATGTCATGATACATGTGATAATAATTCACCATATTATACTTCTAGTTACTACCCACCATTTTATAATTTTCAAATTCAATGAATTCCTAAAAATTTAGAACTCGATAATTCATGTAAAACAAATGATTCAATCATTGGGTGCAAGTTGGTTTCTGCTATCACTGAGAAAAATTAGATGTTTAAACTTCAAGATGAAAATAATGAAATGTTTCTTTCCTCAGAAAAAGATCTAGAAAATTAATTAAATAATTTAGGAAATCAAATGATTCATCTTTCTAAACTATCCTCATCACTACCTCTTGATGATCTAATTCAGAACAATTCTTTTGAAGAGAGTTCAATAGATGTACCATTTGAACAACATCCATTTCCCAATTCTGATAATGAGATTAATATTCCTTATTATCATACCATTGATGAATCCTCTCCATCATAATTTAATACTTCTAATCTAATCACATTTAAAGAATATGAGAGCTTAGTCTTTCACCCTGTTGAACATAATGGCCCCTCAGAAAATGTGATTTCATATCCTTATTTTGTGAGTTCACAACCCAACCATCCCAAAGTGAAAAATGAAACATTAAATTTCTATTAAATTTCAACTTTTGAGATGAATAAAACATTTAATTAGGACCCTTATTTACTATGATAGAGTTATACTTGAGATAAGGCATCATGAATTGTCACACAAAAGAGGATGATACTTCAAATGACATTGAATTGCCTCTTTCTGAAAATCTTTGTGAGTTTGAAACCTTCTCCAAAATGGAGACATCTAAAACATTTCTAGAGTTAGAAAATTAGTTAGTTATTATAGTAGAAAACACTCATAATTTTCTTGAAACATTGGAAGAATGGTATTTCTTAGAGGATCCTGAGTTCATAGTGACACATGTACAGATAGAGAAATATAATAAGGGAAGTATATATGAAACTTCTAAAAAATATGTCATTATTGACACAATAGAGTCACCTACTCCAATTGAGCATGCTCCACTTGCTCCATGCATTGAGCATTAATTGAGTGTGCCAGTGGTTGGCGGTGAAAACGAATTGGGATACATCGTCAACTGAGATAATGCATTCAAGGTTATGATGAATCTATGATGATTGTTGAAATATTCTGGTAAAGGAATTTCTTCTCCTATGAAAATTAAAAAATATGACGTTTTTTATCTTCCTTATGATGAAATTTTCACAAAATTCAATTATTTAGTGATTATTTTTTTAGATGAGGTATATTTATTCCCTTTTAAGCTGGTTTTTTTTCATTTCATTCTACCCATCCATTTTTATAACAATATTCCATTGAGATATTGTTCAAATTATAGGATAATTTATTTTTCAATGAATATACTCCACACTCCAACTTATAAAGAACCAGATTCATGGTATACATTTCTATTCTATCATAGTAGAGCTTCAACAACATATGGCTGAAGACAAAGTAAACTTAGAGCTCAATGGGAGGTAACCCATCATTTTTCTGTTTTCTTTTCACTATCATTTTTCTCCTAGCACTAAAGTGGAGCTGAATTCATTATACACATTTTTATCATCCACATGCTTTTTATTATGGTGATAATTATTTGATATAATATGGTTATGTGATTTCAATGTGTATATTTTACAGTTACAAAATTTCTAGAGCTTCATCGGATACAGGAAGCATTTTTGCATCTATCTTCACTTAAACAGGAAATTTTTTTATTTTCTATTATATTTTATGCTTCCAAAAACACCATGTAAATTGAAAAAATTTGATAAATGAAAAAAACTAACATTATTTTCATCATTGAACCCACATGAAAATGGATACATTTTTGTAGTAACACAGTCAGGAACATACCAATTGTATCCCTGGGTATTTTGAACACAAGATTCCTCTTTTGAATTTTTTGATTCTTGATAACCTAATTTAAAAGATTTTTGATATTATTCTATGTTTTGAAATTGTTTTTTAGAAACTTTTTTATTTTTGTGACACTTATTTTCACTCACTCTCATTTGTGTTTTAAAACATTATATTTTTATACCCATGAGGATTCCAACCTATTTTTGCATCATCTCATATTTCTCTTTTTCTTGAGGGAATCTTTTCTATATTATATCTTCTAGAACTTTCCATATTTTTCCATCAAAATAATAGGAATTTCTAAAGTTTCACTTAAATTATTGATTCATTTGTTTGAGATTTTCAACCCCTTTGACCCACTGATCCTCCCATAAATTTTCTCTATCATATAACCCTTATAATCCATGAAGAGGCATTTTTAGGATGAGTCAGCAACTGATACCCTTCCCTACCCATTTATTATTTTTTGAATGATTATTTTCAATCTAATTGTGGGGGATATATTTATTCATGGAGAGGGTTATTTGAGGGATAAAGATGAATTTGATAAACACAGATTGGAATTATCTCATTATGATCATATGTGTTATATTTCATAGTAGCCACATTCATTACATGTATTTTGATATGGGAATATAGATTCTTTTTGGTTCCAACAATGAGTACTTATGGGATCATTATATAGTAACCCACACTTTTGGGGATACCTATAAATGTGATGAATCATTACTCTAGGATATAGAGAGTTTTATATATGACTTACTTTCACTAAGATGCTACATCGTATGTGCTACTTGTGTACCTTTGAGATTTTTTTTGATATTTATTTCATGGGGTTTTAGAGTTGATACTCATAAATATTTCGTAACCATATTATTTGAGTGAGTTGTGTTCTAAAAATAATAATAATAATAATAAGAAGAAGAAAATCCAAAAAAAGAAAAAATAAACAAAAGAAAAAATGAAAAAAGAAAAAAAAGAAAAAAACATTAGATTATCATATACTTTGGAAAAAATGGCATTTTAAGTGTGGAGGAGAAATATATTTAGAGATACATTTGGATTGAAACTTATCATGTATTTATTTCAAGATTCAACCCTCATTTTTTCCAAAAAACTGTCACAACTTTTTTTATGACCCACCATCCCACAACCTTAGATAAATTTTAACCTAATGTGAAGTCCTTAAGATTGATTTATTCTTTTTATTTCCACTAGTGGATATGTTAAATTCATGGAAAGATTATGGTAAGCATACATGTGTATGAGAATTGATAAAACTTTGATCAAATTGTTTGAGTGATGAGAGTGATGGCTAGGTAGGTCATATGATGCAGGAGTGCATGTAATTGTTTTTAAAAGACTATGAGTGGAAGGGAAACTATTTTTGAAAATTGGGATATTAAATGAAGCATGATATTTTGTGGGTAAAAGAGATTGAAAAATTTTGAACTTGTAATTTTGATGCTTTGATTTTTCTACGAGTCCACTTATATATTACTTCTAATTGTTTTTTATAGGCGTGAAAAAGTTTAAGTGTGGGGGATTTGGTGTACATGGATTTTGGTAATATTTTTATAATTTTATAACTTGGTTTTAATTAAATATTTTAACCATTTTTAGTTTTTTTAGTTTATTTTTGTATTTTTGTAGTTTTTTTGTTATTTTTGTAATTTTTATTTAATTATATATTATTATTAGTTATTTATTATTATTATTTTTTATTAATTTTATACCTTATTATCATTTATTATCTAAAAGTTTTATTATTTTTATTAGTTTAATTAATTTATTTTTATTATTAGGTTATTAATATATGTTATCTTTTTTTTAATTTCTTATAGTTGTATTACATATTTTTTTATATCATTATAATATTAGTAGTTTTAATAGTAATAATGTTAATATTATTAGTTTATTATTATTATTATTTTATATTTTTTTAATATTAGTATTATTAATTCTTAGTATAGATTATAATTTTATTAATTTTTATGTATTATATTAGTATATCTAATTATATGTGCATTTATATATTTTATATTTTTTCTCATAACATTATTTATTTATTTAACTAGCACAATATATAAATAATTTTCATATTAGTATAACTACCATATTAGTATAATGAATATTTATTTAATTTTAATTCTACTACTATTATTATTATCAATTTCATTTTTACTAGTATAAATATTTTTTTGCAGGGGGATTACCATTTAGATTCTATCTAGGGGGAAAACCAAGCTGCCCTTACTCACCCACCCTCCCATTCCCCCTCCCCTCCCCCCTTCACCACCCCACCCCATTTCCCCTTCTCCCCCCCGCCACCCCATCCCCTTCCCCCCTCTTCCTACCGCCTCCTACCCCACCGACGCCTTTCCCAGTGCCCCCATCCAGCACCCCACCTAGTGCCCCTTCCCCCATTTTCCCCATCACCCCTCCCCGTCCCCACCTTATCTTTGTCTCCCCCACCCCCTCCCCTTTACCTCCTCTCCCTGTTCACATAGCCGCACAACTTCACATAGTAGTGTGCCACCAGGGGACCCCCTCCTCCATCTACAACACTTCCTCAACTGCAAAATAGGAACCACACCATCAACAACGACCTCCATGATCTTCAAGACAATGGAAAAAGACCATGATTCCTCCATTCTAGGATCAAAATGGTTGTTAGGGTGCATCATCAACATGGTCAGAAGTTCACTTTGGCTTCTGAATATTGATGCTATACGATGGGAGCGAGCGTATATCCGATCATTTTTTCGATGACATGATGGTTTGGTTCGACGTTGCAGTGATCAAAATAGTGGTGATTATTATTTTTTGATCGTCAATGTTGGTTTGTGGTGAAAACTACAATAACACAAGAATAATGATATTTGTTTATTATTTTATGTGCTTTGTTATTATCATGGTGGGCTAATTTTCACAATGTTGGAGTTTTGATGAATGCGATGATAATTACATGTCTTTGATTTATTTCCATGTTTTATTGCCAATTAATTAATTTTAATTGGATTTTTATTTAATTAATTATATTTGTGTTTGAATTAATTGGAATTTAGACCTTGAACACCTACTTTGGTTCCAGTTAATGTAATACCTAATAATTAATCATGGGCGGGAGATCATCATAGAATTTATTTATCTAGAAATCAATTGTGCATGTGAGAGAATCACAAATCACATGTGATCAAATTATGATTAAATAAATATATTAATAAAAAAATTAATATTTTATGTGTTCTATCCTTAAGAATTGCATGAGTGATACCTAATAAGTGATCACATGTGAGGGAACTCGACAAAGATAGACAATTCAACTTTACTATCAATGGGTTACGGTATTTCACTAAGTTATTCAGTGCTATAATGACACAAAAATTATTCTTCAGGCTAGAGAAAAAATTGCTGGATAATTCATGTGAAAATTAGAATACGGTCTAACATCAGATAACGAGACCTTGATATTATTTTGATTAAATTTGGAATTAGTGATAATTGAATAAATAAATATTTAGATGTGGGAATTAAATAATTGACATTGCATGCACCTGAATGAACATCACAACTTTGACACTTCCATCCCCACCTATTTCTTCCATTTCTTAATTTAGTTATCCTAAATAGTTTTAGTTAATTTAACCAATTTTTTAATAGTTGTTTAGTTTTTTGTAAGTTTTAGTTGTTAATGACTTTTAAAACTTATCTTCCTAAAAATTCTTCTTAGAGGATATTCCTAGTGTCTACTCACATTCTCTCCATGGTTTAACCCTGCTCATCACTTGTATAGTAGTTAGTAGGTTTAAAATTTTTCAAATTTTCACACTTTGTGAAACGCATGGAAATACACTTCCTTATTTTCTTTTCTTGAGTTTCAATGTATTGAAAAATCATAATCTTTGAGTAACTCAAGCCATCATATTTGTTTCATGTTGATTTCTTTCTATGTAAAGTTATATTTCAAACTCTTATGATTCGAATATATCTCACATCTTTTACCATAGAGATAGTGTCTCTATATCTTCAGAGAAGAAATTATGGTTGTTTACTTAAGATCATGAGTTGGATAATTTTTTTCATGAATATTCAACTACCTTGATGGATATTCAATAACTTTATCTTTTTTCATAAGGAAACAACACAATCCTTTCTTAGATGCATCACTTTATATCACAAAGCCATAATTTCCTAATGGTATAGTCAAAATATAAGAATTGAATAATATTCTATTTAATTTTTCAAAACATTCTTCACATTCTTTTTTCCATACAAACTTAACCCCTCTACATGCAATCTTGGTTAACAGGTAATCCAATCGGGAAAAATTCTGAACAAAATGCCAATAGTAACCTACTAAACCAATGAAACCACGTACCTCAGTTATGTTTATTTGTGTTTTCCATTCTTGGATTTCCTTTTTATTTACAAGATCAAATGAGATTTAATCCTTAGATACAATATGGACAAGAAAAGAAATTTACTAAAGCCAAAATTCACACTTTCTAAATTTATCATATAACTCTTTCCATATGAGAGTCATACGAATGATCCACAAGTGATTATCATGGTATTAATATGTTTTAGAATATACCCAAATATCATCAATGAATACCACAAAAAAATCATAAATATATTACTTGAATAGTCTTTTTATTAGATCCTTGAAAATTGAGGGTGCATTAGTCAATCCAAAATTCACTACTGTAAACTCATAATATTCATACCTCATCTAAAAAGTTGTCTTTAGAATATCTTCCATATTTTTTCATAATTGATAATACTTAGAATAAAGGTCAATCTTCAAAAAATATCAATCTCTATAAAGTTTATCAAATAAATCATCAATGCGAGATAGAAGATACTTGTTGTTTATTATAATAACATTGATTTATCTATAGTCAATACACAACCTCATGGATCCATCTTTCTTCTTAAAAAAAGAATATGGTATCCCCATATAGAAACACTAGAGTGAATAAATACCTTATTACTCAAATCCTCTAGTTGTTTCTTCTGCTCCACTAATTACACAATGTCTATTCTATAATAATTCTTTTATATTGGTATTTCATTAGGGATTAAATCAATGGAAAAATCAACTTCACACTATAGGGATGACCTGGTAATTACTTAGGAAATATATCAATTTATTCTTATAAAATATATACATCCCCAATTTGAAGATTACCTTATTTATCCCTAGATGTTGTTTTCTCTTACTCCCCAAGAATTTCATTCAGTAGAGCTACTGGGGTGGATCTAGATAAGATTTATATGATGATGTTTCTTCTCTAAAGATAAGTAATTCTACATCTTCCTCACAAATCATAATTTAATTATTATTTTAGTAAATTTTTTCATCATATTTTGATATCCAGTACATTCCAAGGATTATATCAAATTAAACCATAGGTTTTATGATTAGGTCAACAAATAAAGCAATTTTATGTGTCATAATGGGGATAACTCAACACACATTTGTTGCAATGAGACCTAGGATTTTTGACTGACATATCCCTTTCTTCCATTAGGCACCATCACTAAATAATGGAACACACTAAGTTAACTCATAATCATCATGATTATTGAGCCAAAAATTCACTATAATAAATTATTATAATTCTCTTGTTTATTTAACATATAGTTCCCAAGGTTTCTACTAAACTTGATCTAATAACAACTATAACAACCCCAACCCCATTATCCCTGAGTCAGTGGATATTTTATTACAATGGAATAAATACAAGAGATAACATCACCAAGGATCGATCGGTTTAGTAGTCTTGAAGAACTAGATATATACATGGTTCCCTTATTACATTTCTAATTAAACATAGAACATAAAAAAGGAAAATAAATTTCTTCCTTAACACCTATTTAAATATTTCATATTCCTAACCTAGAGAAGGAAAAAAATAAAATGGTGAGCTTAAATTCTCAGTAAGGGTTATATATATTAGAAACATGAACCAATAATAAGTAAATCATGACCAATAAGGCATAATCAATATGGAAAGGTGAATAACTAAAAAGAACATGCCATTTAATTAATAATATGAGAATGAAAATGAATTCATAGATTCTGTCATAATGAAAATATCATGGATAATAATAAATAAATAATGAATGAAGGAAATGATTAATTATTAGAAGTCATATATCTAGAACATGAACCACTACCATCAAGACCTTTCATAATATGGTTTAAGTCTGTGGGTCAAAACACATCTGATTCTGCTTAGAAACAAACATGAAGGGTTTGTCACCAACTATTTTTTCTCATGAGACCTGCCAATGCATCGAGGGGTTATATATTTCTAGGACCCACCCTTAAATACAAGTATAAAACATTATTTATTATTATATTTAGGTCATAAACAACATGACTTATCAAAAAATATGTATTCAGTAGAGGATATAGGTTTATCAATATTTCCCTATATAATCAAATAAATTTCAAAGTAAGAATCATATGTAAAAATTTTATACAAATTATAAAATAATAATATCCATGATATAAGAAATATGGATATTTAAGTAAATATACAGTTATTGATGATGATAAATAAAAGGTGCAATACACAAAAATAATAAGTGATGAACATGGAATATGTCCCACAAAAATTAAAGTGAGATAAAAAACCCTTACCACTTATAATCAATTAAATAATATGCCTCATAAAATTAATAATATTCAAATGAAATATTGAATACCATAAAGATAAAGAGATTCATGATATGATATATCAAAATTTAGTATACATACACCACACACAATAAATAAGTGTTGAATAAGGTATATATCCCAGAAATAAAAGTGAGATGAGAAAATCCTTACCTTATGTCCAAAACCATTCTTAAATTGTACTTAATATCCTGGATAATCAAATTAGATTCATTAATTACTAAATTTAGAACTTATTCAACATATATTTTATTTATTATAATTTTATTAAGTTTATTTATGAACATTTCGATGAGTTATACTGTTTAATTTTATTGTTCTAGGAGTGTTCGTTTCATGGTTTTATGGTCGGTTCCCTTGAGTATAATTATGAGAGTTCTTATAAAATGGATGAAAAACTCTAGAAGTGGAATGGAATGATATTAATATACTTCCAAGATTTTAAATGATCTATATATATCATTTTTTTATATAGTATGTGTAAGATCCTGGGTTTTTCTTGAGGTACAGATCCTTATTTTTGGGTTAAATGTGTTGTTTTACCTTTTGGATTAGACCCTAAGTCGGGTCATGGGTTATTTGGGTTGTTTTTGTGAAAGAAAGGGGAAAACAGGCTGAAATCTGGCTACAGGCCAGGTACACATCGTGTACTTGACCTACACATCATGTACTTCCAGTACACACTGTGAACTGGGCTTTAACGATGTGTAGTCAGTCTGGCATAGAAAAAAATAAAAGGGTACTACATGTCGTGTACTTGGCTGTCACGTCGTGTATTTTTCCATCAGGTTTTTTTATAAGAGGCAGTAGCTTACTATTTTGATGCACATATGTTTTTCCTCCGTTTTTGGAACTCAAAACCACCCTAATATAGTTTTTCATATATAAAATCCATCCATACTTTGATTCGAGTACCGTATGTCAAGCTAGAACTGCATTAGTAAGTAATATACCCCTTTTTAGTTTTTCTTGATTATTTGGAACAACAACTACGTTATTTGGATTTAGGCTCATATTCCCTAATATCCCTTTCTTCATCCATTATTTATATTTATTCCAAACTAGGACGAATCAGGACTTGATACTGGATGAGTTGTCTACTAATGAGGTGTGGTAGGTGGTCTATACTTTCTTTCATCTTTTCTTGTACTTTTTGGGTGTTTGACCGATATGCTACTTATCGGACTTTCCGGCGAGGCCTCATTTTTGAGTGAGTTGCTTGTTGTAGCTATAGTCGGACCTAGTGAGGATGCCCATAGGTTACATTTAGATGTGTTGACACCCTTTACATGATTTATGTTCACCCAAGGGGTGATACTTAAGTAAATTACCTGTTTATGCCTATTTAAACCACCCAAGGGATGTGTACTTGTTCTTGCCTAGTTAGAGGAAGCCTGTTAATGCTTTGATAGCTTGAGTAGTTTGTTTAGGAGATGTACTGCATCCTTCCTCAATTAATATCATGTTATTCCTTGTCTATTTTGATAGTTTGGCATGTTAAATGAATGATATGGGAGGGTATACCTATATAAAATGATAATGGCATGTTAAATAGTTTATATGGGAGGGTAGTCCCATATGCTTGTTTTGATAAATGGTTTGCATGAGTGGGTATACTCATGGATTGTGCAGGTTGATGTGAGTGGGTATAATCACATGGAATGAATGTTTAATTTGAATGATTGAATGCTTTAATGAATGGTTGATTTATTCCTTGGACTCCTCTCCATTGATCTGGAATGCAGTAGTGGACGCCTTGGGTTGACTCTGCCCCTTAGGTCTTGATTCTGTGGGATGCCTCAGGCCTTGTTATCCCGTGGATCCGGATTTCTTGGGCTCACGCAGGACTTGATATTTCCATTCTCCTAGAACCCCAACCAGTTCCTAACCGAGTTTCCACCAGGGATGCCCATGGGACTCGATGGGATTCCTTAGAAAAGCTCCTTGGATCCGGCCCTCTATGGTCTAGAATTATTACATGGATACCTTGGTCTACTGACATCATGGATCCAAACCTTGAGGTCTGCTTTTCACTATATGACATGTCTGTGGGATTCTACTCTTCACTATAAAGTATGGCCGTGTGATATTTGACTTCACTATATGGCATGTCCTTGGATTACTTGACTTCTTTATACAATGTGGCTGTGGATTTCTTGATATAGATGGATGTATGGTGTGGCCGTGTGACCTTATTTTTTTACTTTGCTTTTAGCTACCTTGTTAGGATTTGAATATTTTGTAGGTAGACTTGAGGGTTAGTTGGTTTTACTTATTCCTGTTGACTTATGCCATGGGCATACACACTTACTTAATAGGTTGTTTACACTTGCTATCACTTTTGTAGGATTGTTGTTAGAATTGTATAGACCTTGGTGGTTGCTTACTGGGATGTTTATCTCACACCTTTTTTGGGCCTCCTTGGGGACCCAAAAAAATTATATTGTTACAGGTGATGATGGGGGAAAGTTCCATATTATAGGTTGTTAACTGTGGATTTGGAGTAGACGAGCATAGGAACAAGCTAAGGATTGCGATGCTGGGATACCTTTTTGGTCTTTTGTTCTTTTTGGGACTTTTACTATATTTTATTTCCATGTACCTGTTTGGATTCTTTATATAAAATTGTACTACCTACATCATTTTTATATGAGATGCTTATTATTATTGATATGTACTCATGTCTTTCATTATCTTCAGTTACTACTTATTTATTCGCTTATTCTATTTATTATATGTTTGACTTCCACTGTGATACTCTGGTAATGAGGGAATAGTCTCCCCACTGACTCACCTGGGATCTTTCTGCTAGTCGGCAGCCTCTGGCGTTTGGGGAGATGCGCTTGAGGCCATGTGGCTATCCAAGCTTGGGGCATCATAGGGTTGCATCCAGGTTTGAGACCTTACAAAGTGGTATCGGAGGGGTTTTATTTTTTGGTTTGACTTAATGTTTGGAGACATTATACATGGATACGAAATAAATGAGATTTGGTAATAAACTATGCACGGGAGTAGCTAACCCGCGTACAGGGAAAATCCAAATTGCCTCGAATTGAGTTTTGATTTTCTGGATTTTGGCTATTACAGTTGATTCAATTTCACCGTTGGGTGATGCACTTGATTTCTACTATTACTATTGATGCAATTGTGAGTTCTATTTTAGTTTCAACTCGATGAGATGAGGGTGTTCCATATCATGCATCATATAGACAGTTGTTATAATGACATGCCATGCATTATGCTATTCCATCTAGGATGCATTAGATATTGAATGTTGTTGTGATAGTTGATGTGATAGTTGTGCCTGTTGTTGTGTTAGTTGGGTACAGTAGATAAAGGTGTGACATCATCTTTCAATCCATAAGAAGTATGGTCCCTTATGAATTGGGAAATGAAATACCAGTGAAATGTAAATGTTAAATGAACTTGTTACATGTATGGTTTGAATGGGAGCTGAGTTTTGGGTTTGTGAGGTGTTATGGGACCTCATGGATTCAGAATTGGTAACCATTAGTGAAATTTCATAGATAACTAAATGTAATGGAAACTTGAATGGTGAATAGATACTTGAACTAGACTCGGATTTTGAGTGGGAATGAGGTATAGTTTCTAGTGGTTCATTGGTTGTTCCTTATACAATCATAGATTTTGAAGAATGTTGTGGGTTTGACTTGGTTTCTAGGAGGGTTTTGACCTATCCTATGTTTTTTAGCTTTGTGCTTTGATGTTGTTCTTTACTGAGGCGTGTATTTGGAATTGTAGAGACATGCCACCATGATGACCTCCAGTGGTATTTTGCGATGGAGGTGATGGTCATACTTTAGAGATGGTGGGCCATGGGATACCAGTTGATCCTCCTATAGTGACAACTGTGGCACCTGAGGCTGTTCTAGACATAGGTGCTGAGGCATAGTTCCTCGAGGGGTTATTTTGGTATATACAGACTATATAGGGAGCACCGTAGCCAACCTTGACTATGGATTAGCTGACATGGGTGTTCCAACAGCATCATCCACCTATGTTTTTAGGGGATGGTGGACCACAGGGTGAAGATCTGTGGATAGAGAACATGTTATAAATTTTTGAGCACCTGGATACACCTTCGGAATGGAGGGTCAATCTCACGACTTACATGCTATGTGGAGTGAAAAAGTTCTCGTATGATGTTTTGAACCAGGATGATGTCTAAAGACCCTAAATTTCCATGTATATTTTTTAATTATATGGGAATTTTACGATTCCGCGAAAACTGACAGCGCGTGATTCCGAGGCTCGGTGTGCTCAGAATGAATTTCTAAACGTTTTTTTAGGTACGTTCAGTTAATGTACGAGTGGATTTTTGTAACTTTTTAACCGGTGCTCATAATTGAAATCCAAGGACACCGTTGAACTCACAGTGATGGTATTCTCTTAAGGAGACCTTCACCTCGACCGCAGTAGGTCGAGGGTGAAAGATAGTTTTTTGGGTTTTTTTGGGAATGAAAAATAAAATAAAATAAACTTTTATTTTATTTCTAATAAACCTCCCATTTGAAGGCTATGGAGGTGGGGACCACGAGGGGTTAAAACCTCCCAACTTGAATGCTTGGTGGTGGGGACCACCCGAGCTAGTAAAACCCCCAATTCAATTATTGGTGGTAGGGACCACCCGAACCCCTCATTATGGGAGAAAAACCTCTCAACTCCATACTTTAATTATTCCAACTCTCCTTTAATTAATTAAGAGAACTCTCCTTTAATTAATTAAGCCAACCTATTTTTCTGCAAATATTAAATAAAAAACATATTCTATTATGTTGGCTACTTTTCATTTTGGTGGATTTGGGAGAGGAGAACCTTTGGAAGGATTACTCGCTCCAATGAAGAATGCGTTCTCCAAAGAAGAACACGCTCTCCAATGAAGAATGCTCACGCCGATGAGGAATGTCTTTGACAACAATGAACCGATGATTGGGGAAACACCGACATCACCAACTTCACCCCTTCTAATGTCAACGAGCAATCAGGGTAGGGGTTTAGTTGTGCATGATTATATATTCCAATGTTCTTCCCTTCTAAAACAAAGAACAAAGATCAAATCTCTAACTAGTTGATCCGCGGATGTTTTCTTTTGCAGGATTGAGAATAATCATTGCGGGAGGTTACAGTTTGACATTCTTCATTCAAGTTCTTGTTGAGACGCTTGATACCGCTCTAACGCGGAGGGTGTGGGCCAAACAAACATGGCCTGACTCCTCCGTCATTCTTCTTGAATGGTGTATCCTTCACGATGGAATAAGGAAACTTTGTGTCATGATGACAAACGAATGCGGTGGACGACACATTGTTGGACGTGAAAAAGGTGACAGTGCAACGACGCCACCCCGCAGCCTTGCCGCGCCGCCCACGGCCCCGCCATGCCACCCACGGCCGCGCCACACCGCCTGAGACCCCGTGGCCTCCGCTACCCCACGGCCCCACTGCACCGCCTGCGGCCCTGCCGCACTGCCCTGCCGCGCCGCCCCACGTCCCCACCGCGCTGCTCGTGACCCCACCATGCTACCCCGCAGCTCTGCCGCCCCGCGGCTCCGCCGTTCGCGGTCCCGCCGCGCCGCCCCGCGGCCTCCCTGCCCTCATGGCCCCATGACCTCAAAATCTAGAGTGTTATATTATGGAGTGATATATTATTGAGGAAGCCATTGATTTCTGTACCAAATACCTATACAGTTTGGAAAGCATTGGTTTATCAAAATCCTATCATGATAGGTGGATTGTGAGTGAAGAAATTTTGGAAGATATGTTGTCATAATCAATATTACAGATCAAGAGTAGGCCCACCTTTACATTTTTCATAATATTTTGGAGGTTTCCCCATATGTTGAAACCCACAAAGAAATTATTAGGCATTTGAATCCATCAAGGTTTGAAATATGGATATCAAATATACATAATCAATAGTTTATTTGAGGGTTTCAAGACCATATTTTTAAGGTGTCAGATGAAAATCCAGATTTCATTTCAGAACGACTTCAATGTCTAGCTAGAGGAACAAGTGTGTATGTATTATCTTACAATGGTTATGTAATTAATGGTTATACATTATATTAAAATAAACATGAAGAAGGAAATACCATGAAAAATAGTGGAGTTACACTTGTGGTTGAAGTGATGGATGTTTCAGGTATTAAGGATAGAAATCTTATTTATTTGAATATGTCATACTTTGGTAACATCAAACAAATATAGGAGTTGGATTCTACAACATTCCAAGTACTAATTTTTCAATGAAAGTGGGTTGATAATAGTAGTGGTGTTAAAATAGATAAATTGAGATTCGTGAAAGTGAATTTTAGTAAGGAAGGGTATAATGATAAACCTTTTATAATGACATCACAGGTAGTATAATTATTTTGTGTTCTATATCCCAAAAATCAAAAGTGTTCAATTGTTTTGTTATTAGCTAAAACCACTAAAGGGTTATATGAAAATTCAAGTGAGGATGAACCTTTCATTGGGACACTGTAATCATTTCACAATGGTACCAATATAAAAGGGGTTTTTTATATTATAGGAGACCATAATTAAGAGATTTGGATACTCGATAGAGGGTTCAAATCTCTTCAACCTTAAAAAAAGAGAATTCAATAATCAGGTTATAAATTTTTTGTAATATACACTGCGTTATATCATGTTATTATCTATTCACTATTGTATTTATGTAATATAAATTAAATGTTAAACCAATTCTACAGATAATGACTTCTTCATGTGCTGATTCTCTCATTCCTAAGTAACAACAGGTTTGTCAACCTTCTATTACTCCCAGTGTAAAGGAACAACAAGTTTCTTAACCTATTGTTACTCCCATTGTAGAGGAAAAATGACATTATACACATGTTGATGCTACCAATATAGAGGAAAAACATATTTATGATGTTGAATTTGAGCAAATGGTAGGTGATGAAGAACCAATGTTGTAGAAAAAACTGAAGCATTGTAGTGTGATGGTGTTAGTAAAAATTATTAAGGCGAAAAGAAAAGGCATCAAATATGAGGTTTTATAGAATGAACATGGAAAAAATATTGACCCCAACAAGTCCATGTTTAGTAGTTATATTGGGCCAATCACTCAGAAATGCATGCTGATTGATTTAGATTCGTGGCACCATGTTTTACCCATGCTTAAGACACTGATTTGAGAAGAGTTTATAGTAACATTATGATATAATTTCTTTATTTTACTAAAAAATAAAATAACGAAACATTGATTTAATCTTACACATACCTTTTAGAGTGAATTTATAGTATATTAATCCCACAAGAAATATGTATTAATACTTGATGGAAGGATTCATAGAGGATTTCTCACAATTGCAATGAGATTTCATCTTGAAGACACTGAAGGGAAAATAAACCTGTACCCACCGCTTATGTATGCACACCTGATAAACCAAGAAGTGTGGGATGTGTTTACTAGCCATCATTCAAAGATGTATTTTTAGGTACATTATGGTTAGTAATACATTGTTTGGAAATATGTATATTCATCACTTTGATTGAGAATTTTTTATTTATGAAATAGAAACTGAGTGCTGAAAATAAGGAAAGTGTAGAAAAACCAACGCACCTCTATCGTAAAGCAAGGATAGGGTATGATTAACTTGAAAAAATTGGTATGCATTTTAAATATATCATAATACTTTTATGTGATGTGAAACAACAACATAATTATTTTCCTCTATTTATATGCATATTGATGAATCCAAATCCAAAATCACTTCCATCCCATGTCATGTATTATGGAAGGAGGCATATGTAAATAAATATGATATACTAATAGACTAAATGCAGAAAAAGTGTGGAATAATTTGTAAGTATGACATAATAATTTTTTTCGTTAAATCTTTATTACATGACAATTATTACATATTTTTTTCATATTTTCTATCTAAATTAGTAATAGGAATCATCAACACCTATACTAGATGAATAACTATTATCGATGGCCTTGAAGTGTCCAGAACAGTATGACCGTGTCAAAGGTTTGGGTTTTGAGGTGACACCCCAAACATATTTTGAGAAAAAACAATAGGAGGATAAAGATAAAGAAATGGAAGAGTTGAAAGTAAGATTAGTTTCCGTTGAAGAAAAATTTCATTAGTAGATTGAGTTTCTAGAAATTGTTATGGGGGGGGGGGAGAAAATAGAAGAAAAAAATTAAGAATAACCATTATGTGAAGATCCCTCTCCATCCCCACTAGCTTTGAGGTGAGACATTCCCCTCAAAGAGCTATCTTAGTTAAGGTAATCAATATTCTAATAATTGTTTTTGTGAAATGTGAATTAGACAGACACCAATACCTTTCCTATACTGATATTCTATAGGGTGAAAATAACTTTGATTTATGTCTATCAACACCCAACCATGAACTTGTATCAATGTCTACATTGTTCAATATCCAAGATGACCATCTACTTAATAGACCAATTCCAACAGGTCATGTGAGAGTAATGATTAGCATAGATCATGAGCCAAGTGCTGAGCTACCTGTTCCACTTAACAATGAAGATATTCATATGGTCATCCGAGTTGTTGGAACATTCGTTTCATGGTCATCAGATCTTGTAAAGACACATTTTGAAAAAGATATATTCATTTAAAATTTATTTTTCATGCTAAAACTTTAACAATTACTGGAAAAAGAACTGAACCGATGAATGTTTTTACATACAGACAAAGGGAAGGGGTTAAATAAAAGGTCAACTCAAAACTATCTAAAGTATCAACCAACCGATTGAAAATATCTTCTGAAAACACCTTTACCCTGCCCATTCAATATTCTCATTTACTAACATTGAAGGTTCATGCAGATACAAAGTTACAAAAGGGTAGTAATCACATAGTTGATTTTGAAGAATAAATATACAAAGATGACGTTACAGACCACATTTCTCTTGATAATTTAAATGAAATCCTCAACTATGAATGTCTAGAAGGATCAGTTGTAAATGTATACAATAGGTATGTTTTCATGATTTGTTTTTCCAAAAGATGATATACTATGTTAATTATGACTAAATACATTCCACATATTTTTCATGAATATATATAAATACTAATTGAAGGGATTACCCCATGAACATAAATTTGGACGCATTAGTCCCCATGTCACTTCTATAGAACAACCTGAAATAGATTCAATAAAAATAAATGAAATAGTGACAAAACTGGCCAAATAATTTGAAAGAAAACTTACAGATGATAGACTCTTCTTAATACCGATGATGTAGGGGTAAAATCTAAAATTAATCATATAAAATATATTTTCATTCCATTCATAATTTATTCCTTTTTTTGTTTTTTTAGGAAACACTGGATGCTCATTATGGTCAATTTGGATACTCCACAGATTTATTTCCTAGATTCACTACATGGATACCCAACAAACCAACCACACATGATGACATTTTTCAATTTTTAATACACTACATCCAGAGTTTTAAAACTAAAATTCAAGTTATGTAATTTATATTATGATTTAATGAGAATTATTTTATGATAGGGAAGTGTTTAATTATCATGAAATTCATGGCATGAGGACAAAAATTAAGCACAATGATCCTAAAAAGTTCTAAAAGTGGAAAAGTATTAGGTTATATATAATAATATTTAACTATCCAAACACATATCAAAAAAAATTACTTATTTTTCTCAATGTTTCTGTAGTTTCTAAAACAAACAAATGAAAAATATTGTGATTATTCTGTTTGTAAATTTTTGAGATAGATCGTATTCTATCAACAAACTAGTATCACTGAAGAGTTATTTTTAAAGATAATTACTTTTTCATTAAAAGTATTTATTAATCCTTTGTGTATTTATATTTTTTTAGTACTACTATGACTATAAAAATAATCATATTCATAAGACGATATATATTTTCTAAGAAACAAATGGGTAGCATACCTAATGGATGAATTTACACAAATAATATGAATATGTGACTTCTATAGAAGTAATGGATTGTTTCATATTTATGTTTAATTTTTTTAGTTTTACTCACATAATAATTATTTTCTTATACAATTAGATTCCTTTTTTCAAAGCTTCTCATGCTCCTGAGAGATTGGACTTCGACCCTGCAACTTAGATAATGATAATAAAGAAATGGGTCAAAAATGTATAAAACCATCATGAAATGGTGAATTACTAAACATTATTTAATTAATTTTGGCATCATTTTATCTATTATTTACAAGTTATTTTCTTTACCATTTTTATCTAATATTTATTTAGTTTTTTCACAGATCTTTTAGGAAGTCATATTTTTCTTTCAAATATCTTCAAAAATCCACAAAAGAGATAACATGTTCATTTCTTCCAATGTTACCAAAATTTCCATTTCTTTTCTTTGTCGAGATACCAAAACTACATATCGAGTCAATTTTATTAGCTGAAAAACCTTTTTCATTATTGAAAACCAGAAGAGTTGAAGAATGTTTTTCACCTAATAACATCAAATCAATATGTAGTGTTTGTAGTTGGAAAAAGAAAGAAAATGAAAATCATAGTTACATTGGTAGTTTGGATTGTTTTTATACTTGAAGAAAGAAATCCAGAAGTCATTTAGGATGTTTAAGAATCAACAACACCTCAATTTGTCACACGGTGTGACCGGTATGACTCCAAGTGCATCTTTTATTTAAAATTGACATTAATTTTAGTTAAAAAGACAATTGAAATAATCAAAACCAAAAAAATGCATTCATATTATTTTTATAATTTAGGAAAACAATCTATAAGTCATTTAGGATGTGTAAGAATCATCCTCACCTCAATATTATGAACGGTGCGATCATTATGACTTCCCATGCATATTTTTATTTAAAATTGACATTAGTTTTACTAAAAAGGACAAATCATATGCTCAAAACCAAGAAAATGCATTCATACTATTTTGATACTTTAATATAATGATCCATAAGTCATTTTTGGTGATTAGGAATCAACCGCATCTAAATCCAATACACGATATGCCTGATATGAATCAAAGGGTCTGTTATCAGTTTAAAATTGACATTTTAGTTTAAAAAGTGTCACTCACTAAAAACAGAGAAAACACACTTGTATTGTCTTTATAATTTAGTAAAATGATTCATAATTTTTATTTTTTATGTGTAGGAATCAACATCGCATCAAACCTACACATGATGTGACCGATATGACTCAAAGTGTGTGGTTTTTGTTTAAAATAACATTTTAGTAAAAAAGAGAAGCGACATACCAAAAAATAAGAAAATGCATTCAGATTGTTTTGACACTTTATGAAAATGATACATATGTCATTTTAGATGTTTAGGAATCAACCAAACCTTAATCTAATTCATGGTGTGACCAATATAACTCAAAATGTATCTTTTTATTTAAAATTGACATTAATTTTTGTAAAAATGACAACTAACATACTTAAAACCAAGAAAATGCATTCATATTATTTTGATAATTTAGTAAAATGATCCATAATTTATTTTTTATTTGTATGAATCAACCTCATCTCAATATGATAAATGATGTGCCTAGTATGACTCAAAGTGTCCGTAAATAGTTTTAAATTGACATTTTAGTTCAAAAAGCTTCACTTACTAAAAACTAAGAAAAAATTATTTTATTGTCTTGATAATTTAGTAAAATGATTCATAAGTCATTTCTAATGTGTAGGAATCAGTATTACATCAAATCGATACATAATGTGATTGGTATGACTCAAAGTGTGTGTTTCCAGTTTAAAATGATATTTAAGTAAAAAAGACAAGTGATATAATCCAAAAAGAGAAAATGAATTTATATTGTTTTTATTCTTTATTAAATTGACCCATAATTCATTTGGGATGTGTAATAATCACTCTCACCTCACTCTGATGCATGGTGTGATAGGTATGTCACGACCCGTCCCCCAGGGCCCATGCCGTGACTACCCCAAGCCCGCCTTCCATCGGCCAGGGGCTGGCGACTAGCACCAAAGGCGTAATTACCTAAAACTAGGAAGGAATTGCCTTTATAACCTATAAACGTACAAAACAGAGCCCATAGATGGATACAAAACACTAAGTAAATTGTATAACAAAAGTGTGATGAAAAGTAAAAGGGGCCAGAAATATAAGCCCAACTGTAAGGTACAGGAAACTGAAAGTAAAACTAAAGAAAAGAAAAAATGTCGCTGGGTTGTCTTCCGAGGTTCCTACCTAAAGGGTAGGTACAGATCGCCTCCTCAGCACTCCAGATCCGTTTATCTCCTCCGTTTACCGTCACGCCGTATGGTCTACCTCTAGGTACCGTCCGGTCTTGGTGCTCTCAGCCTCAGTCAGTGCTGTCCGTCATCTGCATCCAACACAATGAGGTGTGGGCATAGCCCATGCATGGGGTGAGTATAACGATACTCAGTAGGGACCCCAAGACCCTCAAGGTCTCACAAAATACAATAAGGATAAACCACAAAGTATGAAATCTATAGATAACCCCGCTTAGGTATATGCCCATACATATACTTAAGTTATCATGTAATCCATCTCAATCATGAGGAAAACATAAAAGTTACTGACTTAGCTCAAACTCAGATTTATTTTAGGGGTAAAACATTTCAAACCCTAGGATGCTAGAGAACTCCTCCTCTATCGAGTACAATGGGCCTATCGCTACAACCAGGTTCTTCCCACTAACCTTGGACTACTGAGGTACCCCTCCTGTCGAGTACTGTGGGTCTGCTGTGTCACACAGAGGTTCTCCCCACCATAGGTCTGCCACCACAACCAGGTGCTCCCCCTCATAGCCTGCAGAGGTACTCCTCCTGTCGAGTACCGTGGGTCTGCCGCCACAACTAGACACTCATTCACCGTGGGTCTTCCACCACAACCAGGCACTCCCCGCTGGGCTATACGAGTCACTCTGAGTCGATCAGTCAGTAGTTTTCAAGTCTCAGCCAGCTACTAGGTTCCCGCACAAATGCTCACTAGTCTTTGAAATATCCGTTCTAAAATATACTGGTCGATGATACAACTACCATGAAGTCCCATGAAGAAGTATCCCAAAGGTCCGCCATGTCATAGGGGTCTCAATAAAACTGACAGCGCGTCAATCGGACGCCCGGTCTGTGAGTTATTAGCCTTTTAGTCCCGTGGGCTCAGTTGGCTTCGTGTACAATCCAACCTAACCGTATCTCAACTATACCTCAAACTCTAGTGGAATATACTCAAAGGGACTGCCACACTCCAAGATTACCAATGCCACTAATGGTATGTCAAATTGACGTATGGTGCCAAAGATATGGCCAAAAGAAAGTGAATGTGTCGTAATGGGCCTAGGTCTGGTTCAACCCGGCCCGACCCAATTTGGGTCGACCCGGTTCAGGTCGACCCGGCCTGACCCATTGGGTCTGGACCAGCCCGTTGGTTTCAGCTCGCGCCGCTGGGCCCAACCCAGCAGGTCGCGAGGGGTCGCGGAGGGCCAAGTGGGTGTGGACCGGCCGCGACGGCGCGGACAGGCCGCAAGTCGGCACGAGGCCGGTTCAACCCGCAGGCGCTGCGAGGGCCGGTTCGGTCGGGGCATCGCGAGGGCACGGGCTGGTTCGACTGGGGTGCCGTGAGGGGTTCTATAAGGCCCCAGCCTTAAACCTTACTTAATCTTGAGTTATTACAATATTACACCTTGAGGATCTTTTCAGGTTTAGAGTTTTAGAGAATTAGAACATAAAACTTGCATTACATTCCACATTTAAACAAAGTGGTTACATAAAAGATAGTATTCATTTTTCCTATCAATGGAAACATATTTAAAATAAAACATGGATTCTTTCTTGACACTTCCTTGACACTATCATAATATCATGTACCTTTCCCTTGACCTGTGAAAAACAATTCAAAAAACTTGGGATGAGCATAAAGAGCTCAGTAAGGGATATAAAAATATGGAAAGGAAATATGGGTACATATACACATAAGAATGAAATCATACTTTACCCATAAAACACAAGAAATTTAACATACCTCATCAAATAATGAATAAATCATAGAAATAATAAGACATAAAGGTAACTTGAGACATTCATAACATTCTTACGTAGGGAGTAACCCTCTTGGTTACGTTTGGAATACCCATCATAGTATATTCCCTAAATCTCTTTGGAGAAACCTTAACGTTTCACTCCTTCGCGTTACCCAATGCATTGGAGATCTATATCGGGCTCACCTGCCCTTAGTTTATCACAGAACCACCCGTCTTAATAATAATTCCCAAGAACCATAACATAATCATATCACATAAAACATGCATAAAGGAAACATAACATTTCCACCTTTCAATCACAAGATATCAATACAACACATTGATATAAAAACATTATGAAAACTATTTTCAATACCAAAAAAAAAGAAAAGTAAAACATGGTATTTATTTTTCTTTTAAATAAAAGGTATGGCTTGTAGAGGAAGCCAAAACTCAAATAATGGTCACGGCGGCGGAGAAGTCGTTTTCGCCTCATACGTACGACAAAAACATTCCCTTTTGTCGTTTTGTAAAACGCTTCGTATAAAAAAGATTCCTTTTGGATAAACGTAAAAGTAAAAGGGGTTTATACACCATATAAAAAAAGGTTGTGTATAAAATAAAATATGCCTCAATGAAAGGATATTGAGACGAAGTCCCATACCTCAGGTCCGACTTGACTCGGTCGTTCTTTAATCTCCTTAAAATCGGATAACTCCCGTTGGTTTGAGCTCAAAGGCTTCCTTGGGAAGACTTATGCCCAAAGTGATGTTTCAAGGAGTAAGAGAGGGATGTGGAGAGACAAAATGGGAAGGGGTTGGCTGAGCCAAAGGCTTTGGAACTGTGGATAAGGAGGTAGAGGTGGGGGCCTTTTATAAGAGGAGAGGATGGGCACTCTTGGAAAGTAAAGAAATGTTACTTTATTTTAGAATGAGTTTAGGATTTTAATGGTCCCACATTGATGTGTTTCGAGGATAAGGTGATAAGGGTTTGAAATCCACCCATACAATAGGTTTTGGACATGTGTAGGTCTTAGATTTTACATTATCTTTCCATTTTATTTAAATTGTTAAATAATGAGGTCATCGCTGCATCATTATGATGTCATAAATAATTTAATTTAATTATAAAAAAATAATATGATGTAGAAAATCTTTTTAGCTTTCCAATTACTATTTATAGTCCAAAAGATCATTTATGTAGACAAAATTAAAAATATTTTACTTAGGTGATACATTCTTTGTTACATTTAACATTCTTTAAAAATAAAAAGATAAAAAGTCACTTTCTCATAAAAGTGACTCCATGGGGCCCCCAAGTTTGGCACAAGGAATCCCATGGTCAGCCATGAGACAACTAGTATCCTTAGGACACATGTTGTGGTCATTTTTTTATTATTATGATATTATCTTATTATCTTTAACTACCCGATTACTCATTAATCAAGATAATTAAAGATAATTACCGTCGTTACTATTCATAATGTCCAAAAACAAAAGAGTCTTAATTACATAATTTGGACCTTCTGATTCCAAATATGTAATTCATTTTACCAAATTCTAAACACATAAATTGTAATAATTAATTTAAAAAAAATTCCCGTTGTCAAAACAAATAGCGGGTTTTTTAGAAACAATATTTATGAAAAGTTTGGCGTTAGTTTATGCCCAATTACAAAGTGAAATTAATCCTAATGACCACCATTGGATTAAATGGTAATAATATATTCAGATTACACTTTAAGACCAATTAAAAAGATAATCTAACCATATAATTAAATTAAATGAAAAAGCAGTTTTGATGTAAAATGCAGAATTTTTCACTATTCATTAAAAAAATGAACATTGTCAGAAAAATACCAAAAATTTTTCCAATGTAAATTTCAATGTCCCAATCATAAATAATATGTTTATTTTGACAAATAGAGATTATAAAATTGTCAAAAGTTTGTTTTAAAAAGGGTTTTCCATCAAAAGGCAGTAAAACAATCTTTTAAGAATATTAGTGTATTCCATGCATAAGATTGGATTTATTCTCATTTTAAGCCTCTAAAACACTATCTAAATCATTAATAGACATAGATAAAAATATATATTATTCATTAATTACTTGGGATGTTACATCCTTCCACCCATTATAAAATTGCATCCCCGCAATTTATTTACTTACCGAATAAGTGGGGGTACTTATCCCTCATTGCATTTTCAGATTCCCATGTTGCATCTTCCATCATGTGGTTTTTCCACCAAACCTTTACCTGATTAATCACCTTATTCCGTAACACTTGCTCCCTGTGGTCAAGAATCTGGACTGGTTGTTCCTCATATGATAGGTTCTCTTCCAGCTGAACTACCTCTGGACTCAAAACATGAGATGGATCTGGCATGTACTTTGTCAGCATCGAAACATGAAAAACATTGTGTACATGAGATAAACTCGGAGGTAAAGCCACTCGGTAAGAAACGGATCCAACTCTCTCCAGAATTTCATATGGTCCAATGAATCTTGGACTCAACTTTCCTTTCTTACCAAATCACATCACACTTTTCCATGGTGATACTTTGAGAAAAACATGATCACCTACCTCAAAAGATAGATCCTTCCTCCTGTTGTCCGCATAACTCTTCTGCCTACTCTGAGCTGTTCTCATGTGTTTCTGAATCAACTGAACTTTTTCTGCCAACTCTTCTACCAATTCTGGTCCCATCAACTTCCTTTCACTCACTTCATCCCAGAAAGCTGGAGTTCGACACCTCTTCCCATATAACGCCTCAAATGGTGCCATCTGTATACTAGAATGAAAACTGTTATTATATGAAAATTCAACCAAAGAAAGATGTTGGTCCCAACTTCCCTGATAATCTATAGAGTAAGAACGTAGCATATCCTACAATGTCTGAATTGTTCATTCTGACTGCCCATCTGATTGAGGATGAAATGCTGTACTAAAATTTAATTCAGTACCCAATGAATTCTGAAGTCCCTTGAAAAAGTTAGAAGTAAACATGGGATCACAATCGGATACAATGGAGAGAGGAACTCCATGTAACTTGAAAATCTCTTTAAGATACAAATGGGAAAGCTAATCTAGAGATAAAGTATCTCGTATAGCAAGTAAATGAGCAGATTTAGTCAAGCGATCAACAATAACCTAGATTGCATTATTACCTCGAGATGTCTTCGGTAATCCCACAACAAAGTCCATGGATATATTCTCCCATTTCCACTCTGGCACTGGTAAAGGCTGAAGCATCCCTTTCGGTAACTGCCACTTTGCTTTAACCTGTTGACAAGTCAAACACTTCACAGTAAAATCAGAAATATCTCTTTTCATTCCATCCCTCCAGTAATACTCCTGCAGATCTCTGTACATCTTAGTACTACCAGGATGAACTGAAAACGGAGAACTATGATCTTTACATAACAACTCTCTCTTCAACTGTGAATCACAAGGCACACACAATCTCTTCCCAAATCTCAAAAACACAATCATTATCAATGTTGAATTCAGGCAACTTACCCTTCTGAACGAGCTCTACCTTTTTCTACAACTCACTATCTTGCTTCTATGCTTTCTTGATTCTGTCTGATAGAGATGATCTCACTGATACCTGAAACAAAACATAAGAACTTCCTGCTCCAACAACTTCTATGCCAAAGTTCATCAAATCCTTAACTAAAGGATCACGTTCCAAATGCAACATTGTTAATGAAGAAT
Organism: Viscum album; assembly: GCA_963277665.1. Classification (NCBI taxonomy): domain Eukaryota; kingdom Viridiplantae; phylum Streptophyta; class Magnoliopsida; order Santalales; family Viscaceae; genus Viscum; species Viscum album. The sequence continues at coordinate 1,003,400,723 of OY728141.1, forward strand.
TACTTTTTTGACTCAAAGCATCAGACACTTTATTTTCTTTTCCCGGATGGTAATGAATTGTACAATCATAATCCTTGATTAATTCTAGCCATATCCTTTGTCTCATGTTCAATTCTTTCTGAGTGAATATATACTTTAAACTTTTGTGATCAGTATATATTTCACACTTTACTCCATACAAATGATTCCTCCAAAATTTTAAAGCGAAAACAACAGCAGCTAATTTCCAAATCATGTGTACGGTAATTTACCTCATGAGTTTTCAACTGACGTGAAGCATAAGCAATTACCTGATCATTCTGCATTAGGACACAACCAAGTCCTTTCAATGAAGCATCACTGTATATAACAAACTCACCATTCCTGGAAGGTAGTGCCAAAACTGGAGCATTCACTAATCTTCTTTTCAGTTCCTGAAAACAATCATCACATTCTTTTGTCCAGATAAACTTAACACCTTTCCAAGTTAGCTTAGTCATTGGACTAGATAACTGTGAAAAATTTCTAACAAACCTTCGGTAATAGCCTGCCAAACCATGGAAAATAAGAATCTCAGTTACATTTGTGGGTCTTTCCCATTCTTCAACAACCTTTGTTTTTGCAGGATCAACGGTTATCCCATATTTAGAAACAATGTGACCGAGGAAAGAAATTTGTTGCAACCAAAACTCACACTTGCTGAATTTCCCATACAATTTATTTTCTTTTAAGGTTTGAAAAATAACCCTTAAATGTCTTTCATGCTCTTCTTTACTTTTAGAAAACACCAAAATATCATCAATGAAAACCTCAAAAAACTTATCCAAGAACTCATGGAAAATTCTATTCCTTAAGTCCATGAATACAGCAGGTGCATTGGTTAGCCCAAAAGGCATTATTACAAATTCATAATGGCCATATCTTGTATGAAACGCAGTCTTAGGAACATCTGCTTCCTTTACCTTCAACTGATGGTACCCCGATCTCAGGTCAATCTTTGAAAAATACTGAGCTCCCTAGAGCTGATCAAACAAATCATCGATATGAGACAAAGGATATTTGTTCTTAACAGTGATGTTATTCAAGGCTCTATAATCAATGAAAAGTCTCATAGAACCATCTTTCTTTTTAACAAATAAAATAGGAGCACCCCATGGTGACGTTCTAGGTCGAATGAAACCTTTATCTAATAAATCTTGCAATTGCTCCTTCAACTCTAAAAGTTCAATTTGAGCCATTCGATAAGGGGGTTTTGAAATTGGATTAGCATCAGGAACTAAGTCAACAGTAAACTCAACTTCTCGATTTGGTATTATTCCAGGAAACTCATCAGGAAAAACATCAGGATACTCATTTACCACTGGCACATCATTAATCTGAATAGTTCCTTTATTTTCAATGATGTGTGAAAGGTAACATTCATTTCCATCTTTTACAAGTTTCTCGGCCTCTTGATATATTATCAAAAGTAAGGGTTCATTCTTGTACACAAACTGAAAGTCTTTCTAAAAATAAACTTCTTTAGCTCTACAATCAATCTTAGCATGGTAAATAGAGATCCAATCCATACCCAGGATAACATCAAACTCTACTAGAGGTAGAACAATAAGTTTTGCAAGTAGGTTCTTTCCACAGATAAGGATAGGAAGATTCTTATAAATTCTTTTTGCATCAACATTTCCCCCAGGTGTTTTTACCACAAGTTCAGGAGTCATTTCTTGAGATGGTATTCCCATTTTACTAGAAAAGGTTTCAGAGATGAAAGAATGTGTAGACCCCGAATCAAACAACACACTGGCATAATCTGAAAAAACAAACAAAGTTCCTGATACAACTTCATTTGATGGCCCGACATACACTGAAGTAGTTGCAAAGGATTTCACCACCCCTTTCTGCTTGTAGTCTAACTGCTTCCCATCACTCAAGCTCTTTGTCGGACACTCGTTTGCATAGTGACCCATCTCATTGCACTTAAAACATTTCACTAACTGTAAATCAAATTTGAACTTACTATCACCTTGATCTTTTTCAGTGCAATCACGAGCCTTATGTCCCATATTACCGCATCGGTAGCACTTTCCAGAATTTATAAGACATTACCCAGCATGCCTTTTACCACATTTATCACAAACTGGAAACTTAGTTTTCTTACTGTCAGACCTTTTTGAAGAATTCTTTCCTTTCTCATGCCACCTCGGTCTCTTCTTCTGCTGGTTGTTATAGAACACTTGATCATCGGCAAACTCCATTTCCACCTTCTCAGCACATTGAACAAGCTTTTCATAACTTTTAAACTCACGAGAAGATAATTCCCTTAGATATTTTGGCTTTAATCTTGAGTAAAAACGATTGATTTTACTATCAAGGTCTCAGATAAAATTTGGAGCATACCTTGCCAATCGAGTGAACCTTTCTTCATAGGTAGCCACTGAGTCTTCCTCTTGCCTCGAATCCAAGAATTGTTTTTCCATCCTAAGTCGAATAGCCTTAGGGAAATACTTTTCAAGAAACATACCTTTGAATTCATACCAGTCAAGAGCATCAATCTCATCAGCATCCCTGATATTTTTAACCATCGACCACCACTGATCTTCTTCACCATCCAAACGGTAAATAGAAAGACTGACCTTTTGATTGTCTGAACACCCCATGACATCAAAAATCTTCTCTAGTTCATTAATCCACCCTTCAGCTAGCACAGGGTCAGATGATCCTCTGAATGATGGGGGATGTTGCCTCATGAAATGTTCCACCACTGACATGTTCCTCTGCGGTTGATCTGGCTGATCTCGTGCATGGATACCACCACCATTTATCCCTTGAGTCAACTGCGCCATTACTGCAACAAACTGTTTAGTTCCAATTCCGACCATCTCAGGATGATGATTCGGAAGGTTATTTCCTTATGTACGCCTTCCTAGAACTGCTTTCCTGTTTCCTCTGCAGAAAACCATTCTGAACAAACATGTATTAGATGAAGCAACATGGTAATCTTCAAATGCTATATCATTTCAATTTGAACATAAAAAAAAATATTTTTGGGTAATCATTTAATATAATTCTAAATCCTAAAGTTATCTAAACCGACCTCTGATACCAACTATAAGGCCCCAGCCTTAAACCTTACTTAATCTTGAGTTATTACAAGATTACACCTCGAGGATCTTTTCAGGTTTAGAGTTTTAGAGAATTAGATCATAAAACTTGCATTACATTCCACATTTAAACAAAGTGGTTATATAAAAGATAGTATTCATTTTTCCCATCAATGGAAACATATTTAAAATAAAACATGGATTCTTTCTTGACACTTCTTTGACACTATCATCATATCATGTACCTTTCCCTTGACCTATGAAAAACAATTCAAAAAACTTGGGATGAGCATAAAAAGCTCAGTAAGGGATATAAAAATATGGAAAGGAAATATGGGTATATATACACATAATAATGAAATCATACTTTACCCATAAAACACAAGAAATTTAACATACCTCATCAAATCATGAATAAATCATAGAAATCATAATACATAAAGGTAACTTGAGGCATTCATAACATTATTACGTAGGGAGTAACCCTCTTGGTTACATTTGGAATACCCATCATAGTATATTCCCTAAATCTCTTCGGAGAAAACTTAACGTTTCACTCCTTCGCGTTACCCAATGCATTGGAGAGATATATCGGGCTCACCCACCCTTAGTTTATCACAGAACCACCCGTCTTCATAATAATTCCCAAGAAACATAACATAATCGTATCACATAAAACATGCATAAAAGAAAACATAACATTTCCACCTTTCAATCACAAGATATCATTATGAAAAACATTTTCAATACCAAAAAGAAATAAAAGTAAAACATGGTATTTATTTTTCTTTTAAATAAAAGGTATGGCTTGTAGAGGAATCCGAAACTCAAATAATGGTCACGGCGGCAGAGAAGTCGTTGTCGCCGCATACGTACGACAAAAACATTCCCTTTTGTCGTTTTGTAAAACGCTTCGTATAAAAAAGATTACTTTTGGATAAATGTAAAAGTAAAATGGGTTTATACACCCTATAAAAGAAGGTTGTGTATAAAATAAAATATTCCTCAATGAAAGGAGATTGAGACGAAGTCCCATACCTCGGGTCTGACTTGACTCGGTCGTTCTTTAATCTCCTTAAAATCAGGTAACTCCCTTTGGTTTGTGCTCAAAGGCTTCCTTGGGAAGACTTATGCCCAAAGTTAGGCTTCAAGGATTAAGAGAGGGATGTGGAGAGACAAAATGGGTAGGGTTTGGCCAAGCCAAAGGCTTTGTAAGTGTGGGTAAGGAGGTAGAGGTGGGGGCCTTTTATAAGAGGAGAGGAGGGGCACTCTTGGAAAGTAAAGAAATGTTACTTTATTTTAGAATGAGTTTCGGATTTTAATGGTCCCACATTGATGTGTTTCGAGGATAAGGTGATAAGGGTTCGAAATCCACCCATCCAATAGGTTTTGGACATGTGTAGGTCTTTGATTTTACATTATCTTTCCATTTTATTTAAATCGTTAAATAATGAGGTCATCGCTGCATCATTATGATGTCATAAATAATTTAATTTAATTATAAAAAAATACTATGATGTAGAAAATATTTTTAGATTTCCAATGACTATTTATAGTCCAAAAGATCATTTATGTAGGCAAAATTAAAAATATTTTACTTAGGTGATACATTCTTTGTTACATTTAACATTCTTTAAAAATAAAAAGATAAAAAGTCACTTTCTCACAAAAGTGACTCCATGGGGCCCCCAAGTTTGGCACAAGGCATACCATGGTCGGCCATGAGACAACCAGTAGCCTTAGGACACATTTTGTGGTCATTTTTTTATTATTATGATATTATATTATTATCTTTAACTACCCGATTACTCATTAATCAAGATAATTAAAGATAATTACCGTCGTTACTATTCATAATGTCCAAAAACAAAAGAGTCTTAATTAAATAATTTGGACCTTCTGATTCCAAATATGTAATCCATTTTACCAAATTACAAACACATAAATTGAAATAATTAATTTAAAAAAAACTTCCCGTTGTCAAAACAAATAGCGAGTTTTTTAGAAACAATATTTATGAAAAGTTTGGCATTAGTTTATGCCCAATTCCAAAGTGAAATTAATCCTAATGACCACCATTGGATTAAATGGTAAAAATATATTTATATTACACTTTAAGACCAATTAAAAATATAATCTAACCATATAATTAAATTAAATGAAAAATCAGTTTTGATGTAAAATGCAGTATTTTTCACTATTCGTTAAAAAAATGAACATTGTCCGAAAAATACCAAAAATTTATCCAATGTAAATTTCAATGTCCCAATAATAAATAATATGTTTATTTTGACAAATAGAGATTATAAAATTGTCAAAAGTTTGTTTTAAAAAGGGTTTTCCATCAGAAGGCAGTAAAACAATCTTTTAAGAATATTAGTGTATTCCATGCATAAGATTGGATTTATTCTCATTTTAAGCCTCTAAAAAACTATCTAAATCATTAATAGACATATATAAAAATATCTATTATTCATTACTTACTTGGGATGTTACAGTTTCGGGAGGCCGGCTTGGCCGAGGCGGCTCTGAAGCCGGCGGGCAGCGTGGTTCGACTTGGGGCGCCAGAATGTCACAGGGGCGGTGCGAGTTGTGGAGGCCACAGGTAGCACAACTGTTACCTCCATCACCTTCGTTATCTCATCACCTCGTCTCCATTCCAAAGAACATCAAAAACAACAATAGTGGAGGGGTTGGGCCATGTTGATTTGGCCCACACCCTCCACATTTATGGTGGTAGCAATAGGTTCAATTCTTTCTTGAATTTAAATGAATTATAAAGAAAAGAAGATAAAAGGAAAAAAAAAACACCCCACATATTCCTGAAAAAAATAAATAAATCCCTACTCGTAAGGAAAATCATCCACAATTATTCTTTTTTTTTATGGGAATAATTAAAGGAATAATATCATATTCAAATAAAACCCCTACCTTGATCATTGTTCATCGACAGAGTCGTGGGGAAGAAGAAGGAGTTGTCATCGTTCGTTGCGTCTGCCACACACTTCCAATCAAAGATCGTGCGTCATTTCATTGATGATGATGAGGAGGGAGGGTCAGTCGTCGAAGACGTCCCACGTCGGTTTCCTCCGCAAGGTGCTTCTGAGGAAGAAGTCGAAGACGCTCCTCACCGGTGTTCTTCGTGGAGGAAGTTCTTCGTTAGAGAGATTTCTCCCTATGTACTCCTCTCCCAAGTTCCACCAAGATGAATATGCTAAGACAAAATAATAGATTAAGTTTATCTATTATTTAATTGTTAGAAAAAAATTCAAAAAGGTTTACAAATAATTAATTGATGTGCTCAATTAATTAATGGGGAGGATTTGGAACATTAATGGCAAGTGCGTTGGTAGAATTAATTGGGTAGAGGAGTTTAAGAGTCCCCCCTCATTAATGAGGGGAGTTGAGAGGTTTTCCACAATTAAAATGGGGGTTTAGTCCCAGGTGGTCCCCACCACCGTAACCTCTCACGGGAGGTTAGGTTTAGGTGGCACCCACCACCATAACCTCTCATAGGAGGTTATGTTTGGGTGGTCCCCACACTTCAACTCCCACAAGGAGGTTTAGTTCTGGTGGACCCCAACTCCAACTTCCACATGGTGGCTCAAAAATAAAATAAAGTGTAGTTCATTTTATTTTATTATTTTCCACAAAAAACCCAAAAATTATCTTTTATTCTCGACCCACTGTCATCGAGGTGAAAGCCTCCTTAAGCGAATATCGGCGCTGTGAGTTCAACGGTTCCCTGGGATTTCAATTCCAAGCACCGGTTCAAAAGTTATAAAAACCTGCCTGTACATTTACTGAACGTACCCAAACAAAACTTCAGAAATTGATTTCGAGCACACCGGTGCTCGGAATCATGCACCGTTAATTTTTGCGGACTCGTAAAATTTCCATTTATTTTAAAAAAAATTACATGGAAATTCTAGGTCTTTACATTATCCCCACCTCAGGGCTCTACATCCCCATAAGACACAACTCATTAATAAGGGAACAAGTGGGGGGTACTGAACACACATTTGAGCCTCCCACTCCCATGTGCTCTCCTGGAGGTTCCCGTGATGCCAGTGAATGCGTACCATAGGTATCAACCATCCACAAAGGACTCGCTTCTGTCAATCCTCAATCTCAACTGGAACCTCCATAAAAGTCACCCCATCGTCGACGTCCATCTCGCCTTGGTCGATGATGTGAGAAGGTTTGTGCACGTATCTCCTCAGTTGGGATACATGGAAGACATCATGTGCCTGGTGCAACTGAGGTGGAAGAGCTAAGCGGTATGCCACCTCACTAACTCTACTAAGGACCTGAAAAGGTCCGATGAATCTCGGAAATAACTTTCCACCTCAGCCAAATCTCTGTATACCTCGTTGGGGTGAGATTCATAGAAAGACGTGGTCTCCATCCTCGAACTCTAGAGGTCTCCGTCTCCTGTCAGTATATGACTTTTGACTGCTCTTTATAGTCCTAATCTTCTCCTGGATGATTTGCACCTTCTCTATGGTAGCCCGTACCATCTCTGGTCCCACTAGTGATGACTCCCCTGGGTCAATCCAGCACAAAGTTGATATGAAAGGTCACCCGTATGATGCCTCAAAAGGTGTCATCCCTATGGTGGAGTGATAGCTGTTGTTGTATGAAAACTCTACCAAAGGTAATTGGTCCTCCTAGATGCGACCGAAGTTGAGGACACAAGCACGTAGCATGTCCTCGAGGGTCTAAATAGTCTGCTCAGTCTGACCATCCATCTAAGGATGGAAGGCAGTGCTCAAACTAAGCTATGTTCCGAAAGCTTCCTGCAACCCCTTCCATAGCTGGGAAGTAAAGAGTGCATCATGATCGGAGAAAATCTTCGAAGTTACTCCATGTAGCTGCACAATATCCTACACGTAGAGGCGTCCCAATCTCTCTACTGAACCCTGCTATCTGATCGGTAGGAAGTGGGACGACTTGGTGAGTCAGTCAACGATCACCCAAATCGAGTCATGAACCCTAGATGTATGTGGATTTCCTGTCATGAAGTCCATGGATATCCCATCCCACTTCCACTCTGGGACCTCTAAAGGCTGCACTAAGCCTGCTGGTACCTGGTGCTCTGCCTTCACTTGCTGACAAGTGAGGCATCAAGAGACAAACTCTGCAACTACTTTCTTCATTCCCGGCCACTAGTGTTGTCGTCGAAGATCCTGGTACATCTTCTCAACTCCTAGATGTACCACTAGATGGGATGTGTGGAACTCCCTCAAAAATTCCTCTTGAAGTGACACTGGTACCATGGTACGTCCTCTGAAGATGATGACATGCTCCCCACCTTCAGAAAATCAATCAGGTGCCTTCCCTATGGATATTTTAGCACTTCGTGTCTCACAGTTAGTGTCCCTATTCTTTGCCTCCCTGAATCGCTGAAGAAGTGGGGGAGTGACTGTAAGATACTGAAGGAAGGCTGCTCCATCTCTATCCCCAAAGGATATCTGTAAAGCAGCCAGCTGCTCTGTCACATCACCTAGCAGCTGTATACCATATCTCCTACTGAGTGGATCTGTAACAATGTTCCCCTTTCCATGAGTATAGACTATTTCAAAGTCATAGTCCTGGAGGAACTAAATCCAACGTCACTTTCTTAGGTTCAGGTTCTTCTGGGAGAATATATACGTGAGACTCTTGTGATCAGAGTATATGGTAAAACGCTCATCCATCAGATAGTGTCTCCACATCTTTAAGGTGAAGACCACTGCTACTAACTCCAGGTCATGGGTAGCATAGTTCTACTCATGATGTCTCAACTGTCATGAACCATAAGCGATCATTGCTTGCTCCTGCATCAGGACACATCCGAGTCCAGTCCCTGATGTGTTGCAGTAGAATACGTACCCAACGCCTTCCTATGGAAGCCTCAAGATGGGGGAACTAGTCAACCTCTACCTCAGCTCCTGAAAGATTTGCTGGCATATCTCCAACCACACAAAGGGTTTCCCATTCTTCATCAAGGCTTATAGTGGTGCTGCAACTCTGGAGAAATTTGGCACAAATCTACAGTAGTATCCGACCAAACCCAGGAAACTCCGTACTTCCGTCACACTCCTGGGTGGATCCCAAGCAAGTACCACCTCAATCTTCGCTGGATCCACTGCAACTCCAACCTCCGAGATGAAATTTTCTAGAAAGTAAACCTCTCGGATCCAGAATTGGCACTTTGAAAGCTTACCATAAAGCTGGTTCTCTTGGATTGTGTCCAGTACTACCTGCAAATGGTAGGCATGCTCCTTCTCAGTAGTCGAGTAGATCAGAATGTCATCGATGAAAACTATGACAAAGAGATCGAAGTATGGCTAGAAAATCCTGTTCATGAGTCCCATGAACACTGCTGGAGCATTGGTTATTCCTAAAGGCATAACCAAGAACTCATAGTGGCCATACCGACATCTAAAGGCCGTCTTCTGAACATCCTCATCTCAAACTCTAAGCTAGTGATATCCTGATATGTGGTCTATCTTCGAGAACCATCATGATCCCTTCAACTGATCAAAGAGGTAATCAATCCTCAAGAGTGGGTACTTGTTCTTCATTCTCACCTTGTTCAGGCGCCGATAGTCAACACAAATCCTCAAGCTTCCATCCGACTTATTGGAAAACTGAATCAGGGCTTCCTAGGGAGAAATAATGGGCTGAATAAATCCCTTCCCCTGCAAGTCCTCTAGTTGTACCCACAGCTCGCGAAGCTCTGCGAGAGTCATATGATATGCTGGTGTAGATATCGGTGTCATCCCGAGGTACAATTCAATGTAAAAGTCTACCTCTCTATGAAAATGTAGACCTGAGACATCATTAGGTAAAACATCCGTGTACTATTCCACCACTGCAGGATAGCTCAGACTCTCCACATAAACTACTCTGAGGGTAAGGGCAGCTGACTGATGAGTGATCAGCTTCACTCTCCTCTAGGAAATTCCATCCTATGCTGAAAAGGCTCCCTTCTCGTCGGTGAAGGTAAAACTGGTCTCATCCATGCGGACACACCGCACTTTGTGCATAATATAGTCCATCTAAGCATGGACTGTAGATAACTAGTCCATACCCAAGATGACGTCGTAAGACCTCGACGCCGCTACTAGGTGATCCCAGCCGAAACTCTCACCTCCTAGAGTAATATCACACTGCTAGAACCAGTGCGTAATTGTCGAATCTACTCCCGTAGGAGTCTCTAACCATAATGATCGAGCCAACATCTCTGTCGGAATCTCTGAGCTCCGAATGAGGGTAGTGGAAATGAAAGAGTGACTTGCACCTGTTTCTATAAGTACTGAAGCTATGGTGGAGTAGACACAGATCGTACCTTGAATCATCTCTGGAGCACCATGATCGTATGCCTCGGCTACCTGGAGATGTGATCTCCCCTATCCACTTGCTCCCTGTGGTCGAGGTGGACCTCCTAGTGGTGGTGGTGGTAATACCTCAAAACATCGTCCACTGCCAGCTGCACGACCAGATCCTCTTCCAAGTTCGCCTACTCCTTGCGGACCTCCTCAATAGAATCTTTGTCTCTGCCTGGGTAGTTCTTTGACCGTCTACTGATCATCTGAATGGTGGGTCATACAGTCACGAGCCATGTGACCCTGCCCACCGCATGAGTAACATTGCCCGCTCTAGGCATGTCTGTCTCCACCTCGGGTGCTCTGCACAACTGATCTCGAGTCATGAGGTCGTCCACCTGTAGGTATGGTCCTCTTGGACCTCTGCGACATCTGTCTGCTTCCAGCTACAAAAGACTCTGATATGTGTCGACTGGTGGTGGATCTCACTGCTGGAGACTGCTTAGCAAGGAAACTCTCCACGAAAAGGGCTCTCTCTAGAACCCCCGCCTACATCGGGATGCTGAGTGAGATCATCAAAGCTCTAATCTCCCATTTGAGCCCCTGTTCAAAGGTCTGGGCCCTGAAGAATGGGTCCCTAATCATATCAGTGGAGTAGCGTGAGAGGTTAGTGAACCTCGTTGAGTACTGAGCTATAGTCATGTTGCCCTACTGCAGATGAAGTAGCTCCTGTATGCACACTACGTGAAGAGTCACAGGAAAAAACTCTGCCTGAAATAGTCTCTCGAAGTCTTCCCAGAGTATCGTCATCTCATCATGAACCTGGAGCATCAAGCTCAACCATCTGCCTGCTGCTTACTGTAGAAGGATGGCGGCCAGAATCACCATGAAATTGGCTGGTGTCCCTACCAGTCGAAAAACTCTCACCACAGCCTCCATCCAATCCTCAGCCACCTGTGGGTCAATATCTCCCCTAAACCTAGGTGGCCTCTGGTGCTGTAACTCGTGAAACATGCTCAAGCAGCATTCATTGTCTACTGCTAGGGATGGTGGCATCAGTGTCCCAATGGGGAGTGGTACCGCTGGTGCCTCCGTTGGAAAAGGGCCCTGCAACGAGGCCTCATCGCTCAGTGAGATATCTGTGCGTACAAATCTTGGGACTCTAGATGGTTATCCGTGTGGAGGAATCCTAAAAGAAACACATGTGACAAGGTCAAAAGGTAATACCTGGTGAGATAACTTGGTTGAGTTGACTTAAATAAAACTTTTGAAAACACACACGCAATCATTGTTTTCGTGTACTGAGTCGGAAATCAGAATTTAGGGTCCTGCTGTATGGATACGTCGGCTGCCGCACCAACACTGGACTCCCTGAACTGAAAACCACACTTAGTACCCTTAACACTATTGCTTCACAAAAAATATTAGAGTCCTAAGTTCTGCGGTAGAACCAACTCCTCTGATACCAATTTTTCACGACCCGTCCCCTGGGGCCCATTCTGTGACTACCCCAAGCCCTCCTTCCATAGGCCAGGGGCTGGTGACTAGCACCAAAGGCATAATTCCCTAAAACTGGGAAGGCATTGCCTTTATAACCTGTAAACACACACAACAAATCACACAACTGGATACAAAACACTAAGTAAACTGTATAACAAAAGTGTGATGAAAAGTAAAAGGGGCCAGAAATACAAGACCAACTATAAATTACAAGAAACATAAAGTACAACTAAAGAAAAGAAAAACTGCTACTGGGTCGTCCTCCGAGGTTCCTACATGAAGGGTAGGTACATATAACCTCTTCAGAACTCCAGGACCGTCCATCTCCTCCGTGTACTTTCACGCCGTATGGTCCACCTACGGGTATCGTCCGATCCTGGTACTCTCCGCCTCAGTCAGTTTTGTCCATCATCTACATCCAACACAACGAGGTACAGACATGAACCATGCAGGGGTGAGTATAACAATACTCAGTAGGGACCTCGAGACCCTCAAGGTCTCACAAAATACAACAAGGATAAACCAAAAAGTATGAAATCAACAGATAAACCCACTTAGATATATGCCCATACATATACCTAAGTTATCAAGTAATCCATCTCAATCATCAGTAAAACAAAAAAGTTACTGACTCAACTCAAACTAGGATTTATTCTAGGGGTAAAAAATTTCGAACCCTCGGCTAGTGGGGAACTCCTCTTCTATAGAGTACAGTGGGCCTGTCGCCACAACCAGGTGCTTCCCACTAACCTTGGACTGCTGAGGTACTCCTCCTGTTGAGTACTGTGGGTCTGCTACATCACACAGAGGCGCTCCTCACCATAGGTCTATCACCACAACCAGGCGCTCCCCCTCATAGCCTGCAGAGGTACTCCTTCTGTCGAGTAACGCGGGTCTGCCGATACAACCAGGCCCTCCTCCACCGTGGGTCTTCCGCCACAACCAGACGCTCCCCTCTGGGCCATACAAGTCACTCTGAGTCAATTGGTCAGTAGTCGTCAAGTCATATCCAGCTTCTAGGTTCCCACAAAAATGATCACTCATCTCCGAAATATCTGCACCACAAGATACTAGTCGATTCTCCAACTACCATGAAGTCCCATGAATAAGTATCCCGAAGGGCCGCCACGTTCTAGGGGCCTCAACGCAACTGACGGCACGTCAATCGGATGTCCGGTCTGTGAGTTATTAGCCTTTTAGTCCCAAAGCCCTGGTTGGATTCGTGCACAATCCAACTTGACCATATCTCAACTATACACCAAACTCTAGTGGAATATACTCATAGGGACTGTCATGCTCCAATATTACCAGTGCCGCTAAAGGTTCATCTAACAGACATCTGGTGCCAAATATATGACCAAAAGAAAGTGAACGGGTTGTAATGGGCCTGGGTCCGGTCCGACCCGGCCCAACCCAGTCTGGGTCGACCCAGTTTGGGTTGATCCGGCCTGAACCGTTGGGTTTGGCCTAGTCCGTCGGGCGGTCCGGTCCATTGGTTTTGGCCCGGCCCATTGGGCCCAGCCCAGCAGGCCGCGAGGGGCCGCGGAGGGCTGCGAGGGCGCGAACAGGCTGCGGGTCGGTGTGAGGGCTGTTCGGCCTGGAGGCGCTGTGAGGGACAGTTCGGTTGGGGTGCCGCGAGGGTGTGGGCTAGTTCAGCCAGGGCGCCACGAGGGGTATGGGAGGCCAGCTCGTCCAGGGCGACTCGGAAGCTGGTGGGTGGTGTGGTTAGGCCTAGGGTGTCGGGGCGTCGCGGGGGTGGTGCGGGTTGTGGAGGCCGCATGTAGTGCGACCATTACCTCCGTCGCCTTCGTCGTCTCATCGCCTCATCGTCATTTTGAAGAACATCACAAAAAATAATAGTGGAGGGGTCGGGCCATGTTGATTTGGCTCGCACCCTCCGCTTTTAGGGTGGTAGAAAGCGGTTCAATTCTTTCTTGAATTTCAAAAAATTATCAAGAAAAGAATATGAAAGAAAAAAAACAAACAAACACCCGACATCTTCCCACAAAAAAAATAAATCCCTACCAGTAAGGAAAATTATCCACAATGATTCTTTGTTTTAGATTGGAATAATTTAAGGAATAATATCATATTCAAATAAAACCTCTACCTTAATCGTTGTTCGTCGACAGAGTCGTGGGGAAGAAGACAGAGTTGTCATCGTTCGTCGCATCCGCCACACACTTCCAATCCAAGATCGTGTGTCGGTTCGTTGACGATGATGAGGATGGAAGGTCGGTCGTTGAAGACGTCCCACATCGGTTGCCTCCATAAGGTGCTTCCGAGGAAGAAGTCGAAGAAGCTCCTTGCCGGCATTCTTTATGGAGGAAGTTATTCATTAGAGAGCTTTCTCCCTATGTCCACATCTCCCAAGTTCCACCAAGTTGAATATTCCAAGAAAAAATAATATATTAAGTTTATCTATTATTTAATTATTGGCACAAAATTCAAAAATGTTTAAAAATAATTAATTGATGTGCTAAATTAATTAATGGGGATGATTTGGCACATTAATGGAAAGTGCATTGGCAGAATTAATTGGGTAGAGGAGGTCAAGAGGCTCCCCCTCATTAATGAGGGGAGTTGAGAGGTTTTCCACAATTAAAATGGGGGTTTAGTCCCGGGTGGTCCCCACCATCGTAACCTCTCGCGGGAGGTTAGGTTCGGGTGGGCCCCACCACTATAACCTCTCATGGGAGGTTATGGTCGGTTGGTCCCCACACTTCAACTCGCACAAGGAGGTTTAGTTCTGGTGGACCCCACCTCCAACTTCCACATGGTGTCTCAAAAATAAAATAAAGTGTAGTTCATTTTATTTTATTATTTTCCACGAAAAACCCAAAAAATATCTTTTATTCTCGACCCACTGCCGTCGAGGTGAAAATATCCTTAAGTGAATAACTACACTGCGAGTTCAACGGTGCCCTTAGATTTCAATTCCAAGCACCAATTCAAAAGTTATAAAAACCTGCCCATGCGTTTACTGAACGTACCTGAACAAAACTTCAGAAATTGATTCCGGGAACACCGGGCCTCAGAATCACGCGCCGTTAATTTTTGAGGACTCGTAAAATTCCCATTTATTTTAAAAAAAATTACATGGAAATTACGGGTATTTACATGGTATGACTCCAAGTACATCTTTTTATTTAAAATTAACATTAATTTTAGTAAAAAAGACAACTAAGATACTCAAAACTAATAAAATTCATTTTTATTGTTTTGATACTTTAGAAAAATGTTCCATAAGTTATTTTTGATGTGTATGAATTATCCTCACCTCAATCTGATACACACTGTGCCCAGTATGACTCAAAGTGTTCATTATCATTTTAAAATTGTCATTTTAGTTCCAAAAGTTTCACTCCCTAAAAACCAAGAAAACACACTCAGATTGTCTTGATAATTTGAGAAAATTATTCATAATTAATTTTTGATTTGTAGGAAGTAGTATCATGTAAAACTGACACATGATGTGATCGGTATGACCCAAAGTACTTGTTTCCAGTTTCAATTGACATTTTATTAAAAAGAACAAGTGGCATAATGAAAACCTAGAAAACACATTCTTATTGTTTTGATACTTTAGGAAA
This sequence comes from Viscum album, assembly GCA_963277665.1. Lineage (NCBI taxonomy): Eukaryota > Viridiplantae > Streptophyta > Magnoliopsida > Santalales > Viscaceae > Viscum > Viscum album. The sequence continues at coordinate 1,003,416,203 of OY728141.1, forward strand.
ATTATCAATAAGTCATTTTTGACATGTAAGAATCATATGAACCTTAATCAGATTCATAGTGTGACTGGTGTAATTCCAAGTGTTTCTATTTATTTAAAATTGACATTAATTTTAGTAAAAAGAATATGTGACATACTGAAAAAAAAGAAAACACATTCGTATTATTTTGATAATTTAGTAAAATTATTCATATTTCATTTATAAAATTTATGAATCAACCACATCTCAATACGATGCATGGTATTACCGTTATAACTCTAAGTGTGTATTTTTATTTAAAATTGACATTAATTTTAATAAAAATAACAAGTGACATATTGAAAACCAAGAAATCACATTCATATTGTTTTCATGATTTAGTAAAATGACCAATAACTCATTTTTGACATGTAGGAATCACCTTAACCTCAATCTGACACACAGTTCAACCAGTATCACTCCAAGTGTGTCTTTTTATTTAAAATTGACATTAGTTTTAGTAAAAATAACAAGTGACATACTGAAAATCGAGAAAACAAATTAGTATTATTTTGATACTTTAGAAAAATGATAAATTAGTAATTTGTGATGTTTAGGAATCGACTTCACCTGGAATAATTCAAGGCGTGACTGGTATAACTCTAGGTGTGTCTTTTTATTTAAAATTGACATTAATTTTAGTAAAAAGAACAAGTGACATACTGAAAACTGATAAAATGTATTCAAATTGTTTTTATACTTATGGAAAAATATCCATGATTTATTTTTGACATGTAGGAATCAACTTTACCTCAATATGATGCATGGTGTGACTGATATGACTCTAAGTGTGTTTTTTATTTTAAATTGACAATAATTTTAGCAAAAAGAACAAGTGGAATACTAAAAACTGAGAAAACCCATTTTTATTGTTTTGATACTTTAGGAAAATGATCCATGAGTCATTTTTGATGTGTATTAATCACCGTAACCTCAATACTATACACAGTGTGACTGGTATGATTCAAAATGTCCGTTATCAGTTTAAAATTGACTTTTTAGTTCAAAATACATTCCACTCATTAAAAACTAAGAAAATTCACTCCGATTGTCTCAATAATATATGAAAGTGATTCATAATTCATTTGTGATGTGTATAAAGTAGTTTCACATCAAACTGACACATGATGTGACGGGTATGAATCAAATTATATGTTTACATTTTGAAAATACATTTTAGTGAAAAAAACAAGTGACACACTAAAAACTGAGAAAACACATTTGTATTATTTTTATACTTTAAGAAAATGATTCATAAGTAATTTATGACATGTAGAAATCAGATGCACCTTAATCTCCTACATGGTGTAATCGGTATAGCTCAAAGTGTGTATTTATTTAAAATTGACATTATTTTCATTAAAAAGAACAATTGACAAACTCAAAACTAAGAAAATAAATTTAGATTATTTTGATACTTCAGGAAAATGATCCATAACTCATTTGTGACATTTTGGAATCAACCGCACCTAAATATGATGCATAGTGTGACAGATATAAGTCAAAATGTGTCTTTTTATTTAAATTTGGCATTTTATTGATGTATTCTTTCATATTAATGTTTAATTTATTTCTTTAAAATATTAAAAACATAAGATTTATTTTCTTATATAGGTGAATTATTTTACTTGGGTTGAGGTGATTTGTTCAGAAACTGATACCATGGGAATACTTTTTTGAGAGGGGATCACAAGTTCTAAAGATGATGAAACATTAAGGTTTTCAAATGTTTGTGGATAGTAATTGTAAAGTTTAATTATACAATTTTTTTTGAAATGTATATATTAGTGTTTTTTTGTATCCATGATGTAAAATTTATTTCAACTAAATTATATATTTTTTGTACAGGTTATAGGTTTCTACAATGTGATTTTATACAAACAACACACTAAAACAGGTGGGTCCTTTATCAGCACTATAAATAATAATGATAAAGGGGACCCCATTTAATAGCATTGAGGATAAAAATGATTTTTATCACTGTTAAAATCCTTTTTGCACTCTATTAAAGGGAATATATATAGTAGTACCATCTTCTTCTGCCTCCCCCTTTGCTTCCCCACAATTTCCCCTTCTCCCCCTATCACCTCTCCCCTTCCCCCTCTCCACGCCACACCCCCACCCCTCCAGAACCTTGCCCAATGCCCCCCTCCAACACCCTGCCCAGTTCCCCATTCCCCCCTTTTCCTCATCATCCAACCCCTCCCCCACTTTTTTCTATCACCCCTACCCCTCCCCCCCTTGACCTCCTCACTCTGTTCACACAACCACATAACCGCACATAGTAGTACACCACTAGGGGACCCCCTTCTCCATCTGCAATGCTTCCTCAGTTGAAAAATAAATGTATTTCCATCAATATAGTCCTTCTTGATCTTCAAGACAATGACTGAAGACCACACTTCCTCTATTCTAGGATCACAATTGTAGTTCGGGTGTGTCATCGACATGTTTCGAGGTTCTCTTTGGCTTCCGAATATTGATGTTGTATAGAGAGAGCAACCATGAATATGATCATTTTTTCTATAGCGTGATAGTTTGGTTCGACGTTGCAGTTGTGATTATTATTTTGTGATCATCGGAAGTGGACTACGATGACAACAATGATGAAACAAGAATGGTGATATTATTATTATTATTTTATGTAACGTTTTATTGTCATGTCAGGCTAATTTTCATGGTTTTGGAGTTTTTATGAATGTGACGGTAATTACAAGCCTTTAATTTATTTCCATGTTTGATTTTCAATTAATTAATTTTAATTGGATGATTAATTAATTAATTATATATGTGCTTGAATTAATTTTCATTTGGACCATGCACAGCTACTTCGGTGCCCGTTCATGTAATACCTAATAAGTAATCACGGGTGAGTGATCATAAGATAATTCATTTATCTAGAAATTGATCGTGTGCATGAGAGAATCATAAATCACACATGATCGAATTCTGAAGAAATAAATATATTAATTAAAAAAACAATATTTTGTGTTCACTATCCTTAAAAGTTTCATGAGTGATACCTAATAAGTGATATTATATGAGAAAACCTGATATAGATAAATACTTCAAATTTGTGAGAAACAGGTTGTGGCATTTCCCCAAGTGATCCAATGATACAATGACACACACATCATTCGTCAATCTAGAGAACAAAATGATGAATAATTTATGTAAAAATTAGAATACTTTCTAACATAAAAGAATGAGACCTGGTAATATTTTTATTAAATTTTGAATCCGTGATAATTGAATAAATAAATATTTAGATACGTGAATTAAATAATTATCATTGCATGCACCTTAATGTATGTAACAACTCTGAAACTTCCATCTCCACTTACTTCTTTTATTTCTTAATTTAGTTCACTTAAATAGTTTTAGTTAATTTAATAAATTATTTTTAAATTGTTTTTTAGTTTTTTTTAAGTTTTAGTTGTTAACCACTTTTAAAACTCATCTGCCTGAAGATTATTCTTAGAGGATATTCCTAGTTTCTATTCACATTCTCTATATGGTTTGACGCTACTCACCAATTCTACAGTAGTTAGTAGGTTTAAATTTTTTCAAATTTTCATGCATTGCGATGCGTGTGACACTACCCTGCCATATTTTCTTTTCCCAGGTGATAATATATTGAAAAATCATAATCTTTGAGTAACTCAAACCATCATCTTTGTCTCATGTTGAGTTATTTCTATATAAAAATAATAATCTTTAAGTAACTCAAACAATCAGTAAAAATTCTGAATGAAATAATGATAGTAACCTGATAAACCAATGAAAATATGTACCTAAATTATGTTCATTGATGTAGGAAATTATTGGATTTCCTTTGTCTTTAAAACATCAACTAAGATTCCATCCTTATAGACAATATGGTCAAGAAAAGAAATTTCTTAAAGCCAGAATTCATAATCATAAAATTTACCGCATAACTCTTTTTTATGATAGTATCAAGAATGATCCACAAGTGATTCTCATGGCCTTAATATGTTTTATAATATACCAAAATATCATCAATGAATACCACAAATAATTCATCAAGATATTCCTTGAATATTCTATTTATTAGATCCATGAAAACTGAGGGTACATTAGTCAATTCAAAAGGCATTACTGTAAACTTGTAATGTTCATAACACTTCTATAAAGATGTCTTAAGAATATATTCCTTCTTTAATCACAATTGATGATACTTATAATGAAGTTCAATCTTCAAAAAATATTGATCTCCATTAATTTGATCAAATAAATCATCAATGCGAGGTAGATGATACTTGTTATTTATTATAATAATATTGATTTCTCTATAGTCAATGCATAATCTCATGGATCTATCTTTCTTATTAACAAAAAGTAGAGGGTCTCCCCATGGAGAAAAACTAGGGCGAATAAATACCTTATTACTCAACTACTATTATTTTTTATTCATCTCTAAAAATTCCATAATGTCCATTCTATAAGGAGTCTTTGATATTGGTCTTGCATCAGGTATTAAATCAATGGTAAACTCAACTTCACGCTCTGGGGGGGGGTGTCCAGGTAATTCCATAGGAAATAAATCAATGTATTCTTGTAAAATATTTACATACTCAATTTAAATATTACCTTATTCATCCCTAGATGTGTTTCCCTTCCTCCCTAATAATTTCATTTGGTAGAACTACTAGGGGAGGATCTAGATAAGATTTAAATGATGAAGTTTTTTCTCTAAAGATAAGGAATTCTGCATCTTCTTCAAAAATCACAATTTTATTATTCTTATAATAAATTATCATGTAATATTTTGAGATACATTCCATACTAAGTATTATATCAAATTAAACCATAGGTTTGATGATAAGGTCAGAAAATAAAGCACATTTATGTGTCAGAATGGGGATAACTCGACACATCTTTGTTACAATGAGAATTACTTTAGGAGTTTTGACTGAAAACTCCCTTTATTCCCTTAGTAATCATAACTAAACAATGGAACACACTCATTTATCTCATAATCATCATCATTATTGAGCCAAAAATTCACCATAAGGAATTATTATAATTCTCATATTTATTTAACATCTAGTTCCCAAGGTTTCTACTAAACTTACTCTAATACCAACTGTAAAAACCTCAACCCCAATATCTGATAGTTGATAGTTATTTTATTACAATGGAATAGATAAAAAATATCAAATCACGAAGGATAAATCATTTTAATAGTCTTTAATAACTAGATACATAAATTTTTCCCTTATTAAATTGGTATTTAAACATAGAACATAACAAAGGAAAATAAAATACTTCCTTGACACTTATTCAAAGATTTCATCTTCATAACATAAGGAAAAAAAATAAAAGGGTGAGGTTAAATGATTAGTAAGGGTTAAATATAATAGAAACATGAATCAATAATAAGTGAATCATGATCAATAATTCATAATCAATATGGAAAGGTGAAGAACTGAAAATCACATTCCATTTAATCAATAATATGAGAATGAAAATGCATCCATAGATTTTGTCATTGTGAAAATGTCATGGATAGTAATAACTAAATAATGAATGAAGGAAATAATTAATTATTGGAATTAAAGTATCTGGAACATGAACCACTACCATCAAGACCTTTTAAAAGATGATTTAAGTCTATGGGTAGAAACTCGTCTGATTCTTCTTGGAAACAAACCCTAAGGGTTTGTCACTAATTGTTTTGTCTCATGAGACCTATCGATGCATCAAGGGGATATATAATTATAGTCCCCAACCATAACTAAAAGTATAAACCATTATTTATACATATATTTAATTCTTTAACAATATTCTTTATCAAAATATCTTTATCGAGTATTGGATACAGGTTTATCAATATTTCCCTAAATAATCAAATAACTTTCAAAGTAAGCATCATATGTAAAAAATGAATATAGATTAGAAAATAATAATACCCATGATATAATAAATATGTATATTTAATTAATTCTAAAATGATTTATTATCATAAATAAAAGGGTTAGTACACAAAGTTAATAAGTGATGAACGTGACATATGTCTCATATAAATCAAAGTGAGACGAAAAACCCTTACCACTTGTAATCAATCGAATCGTATGCCCCAAAAATTAATAATAATAAAATTAAACATTTAATACCATGAATATAAATATATTTATGACAATATATATCAAAGGGTAGTATAAATACAACACACACAAGAAATAAGTGGTGAATAAGGCATATCTCACAGAAATAAAAGTGAGATGGGAAACCACTTACCTTATGTCTGAAATCATTATGTACTTGTACTTAATGTCCTGAATAATCAAATTAGGTTCATTAATTACTTAATTAATAACTTATTAAACATATATTTGATTTATTATAATTTTATTAAGTTAATTTATGGCCAAAACTACGAGTTATAATGTTTAATTTCATTGTTTCGGGCACATTCATTTTATGGTTTTATGGTCGGTTCCCTTGAGTATAATTATGGGAGTTCTTATAAAATGGATAAAAAAATTTATAAGTGGAATTTAATGATATTAATATACTTATAGGATTTTAAATTTTCATTAAATATCATTTGGTTATATGTTATGATAATTATTCATTAGATAAAATGTTATTGAAAAATGATTAGTTTATTTTGGCGGTTTTTACAACCATGACGAACTAGTATTTTTTTATTTAATATTATGTTTATATTATGGTTATATAATATTTAATAAGTTTTAATACATATATTATAATATTTTTTAATCATAAAAAGTGTTTTATAACCAGCCTTGAAGGTGGCGATGAAAAACAAAAACTCGTCATCCATGAAGGCAGTGAATCGACACATCGCAGATGATGTTTTCATTTTTATAATTAAAAAGATAGGAGAAGAGTTTTGATGATGGATATTACATTAAAAAAATATAATTAAATTATATATATCACAGAGTAGTTACCATTCCACTTTGGATAGGTTAGGTGAGAAGAGGATAAAAAATAAAAGAAATTAAAAGAGAAAGGAAGATTTTACCTCTTGAATATCATCTCCTTGGGAACCTCCTTAAGAAACTTGGATTTGGTATTTTGGTAAGACTAAAAGGTCTTAGACGTGGATAAAAGTCTTTGTAAGGGAATTGGGAAGAATTTATACAAGCTTAAATGCTTATAAGGTGCGAGGAGAAGGGGTGGTATTTATAGGGATAAGAGAGGGTTGTTTTTTATTATTTTATTCATTTATTTATTATTTTGGATCAAGATTATCAATAGTGATGATAATTGTGACTAAGTATAGTAATTATTGCATGTGAGTTCTAAATAATGGTTTTTTACATCATCCATGACTCAAAAATTCAGGCATTTGGATTAAAATGTTAAATATCCTAAATTACTGTATTTCATTATTCACTAAAAATTCAACTATTTCAGAAAAATCCCAAAAAATTCACCCTAACCATTTTTTAATGTATAGATTTAAATAATAAACTCCATTTTATGAAAATAATTTTATAAATATGAGAAATTAAATTTCTAATTAAAATCATCATTTATTCAAAAAATACTTATTTTAAAATTATAACTGATTTTATGACATTTTGAAAAATTAATTATGGTATCATAAAATTATATTATAATTATAAGAAAATAAAATATTAATTTATAAATATATTTTATGAAAATAAATTTTCTTTAAAATCATTATATTAATTATAAAATTGTAAATAAACATTTACTTTTCACAAAAATAACAACACTTAATTTTTTATTTTTTAAAATATTTATTTAATTATTCAATTATATAAATATATCATATTTTAATTTATGATATACCTAACTTTTTTATACTTTAATATGTGAGTTTATTATTCTAATGGCCAGTTTACTATTTCTAATGGCCTCATTACTATTTCAATGGTCATATTAATATTTAATAGTATATCACAGTTCGTTTAAGTTTAGTGTTGCGTGCAATGTAGGCTATCAAATTAATTTAATTTATTTAAGAAGATACATACCATAAAATTTTGGGGTTTTATAAGATTTTCCTTGTGAATCTCCCATAGGACATTGAAATTTTTTTCATAGGATATTGATAGTGCAAATTCCTGAGTTGAGATTTTCCATGTGAATATACTATAGGACATTAACAATTTAAATTTCCCAGTAGAGATTTTCCTTACAAATCTCCTATAAGACATTTATAGTGAAAATTTCCCAGGGGATATTATCCCTATGAATCTCCCATAAAACATCAACAGTATAAATTATCCAGTTGAGATTTTCCCTATGAATCTTCTATAAGATATTGGAAGTGAAAATTTCCCATTGGAGATTCATACTATGATTTCCTATTAAAGGATTCTAAACACTCTAATATTAATAAAATATCAGTAAAATATATCATGAGTATTATCACACCAAAGTTTTAAATTAATGAAAAACTATCATACATTATAATTATTTATACAGAGGTAAATAGTTGCAATAGAATTCCTCAGTGTACATTCTCACTGTGAATTCCCTTCCAAGGATTCTAATTTTGGATACCCACCTTTTAACACATGATTTTAACATAATTACTTAAAAAATATAAAATTAATAACTATTAAGGACCTTTTGAATTTTAGTTTCTTGGAAACTAGGTATATAATACAAGAATTACATATGAAAAACATCAAAATAAACTTTATTTAATCCTCTCGATATAATCATTTATTATTTCATCCTAGGTAACCTCACCATAAGTAATTTCCTGGGGATATACATCAATAGAAAAGGGTGAGAATAAATCCCAATAAGAGATAAAAAAGGAAATAGAACATGAGAGATTAACATGGATAAAAAATAAGGCATGACATGAGAGAATAATAATAATTATATGACACATAACATTGAAATATGGCTACAAAAAAAATGATATATTCATAATCATATCACTAAGTTTCAATACCAAGGTTTCATAAAACATATTTCCAAGTTTATTCACCAGTAAAACAAGTCATATCTAGAGATTAATTATTCACCCAAGGAATTTGAGCGCTATTAGGGTTCACCCTTCATATGTATCAATTCACGTGTACCACATAGATCATATATCATAAAAATTTCACCAATAACCCACAGAGAATAAAGAATGAGTTTTATATAAAATCATTGAGTACATAAATGTTTAAAGGATTGAAATTTTTATCCTTTTTAACCTATGAAAATGTAATGGGGTTTCAGAAATGGTAATCCAAAATCAATGAAATATAATTACATCTATATGAATACACTTGGAATAAAATAGGGTTGGGTATTCACAATATAAAAGGGAGGCATGAAAAATCTAGGAATGATTTTGACTGCATAATGGGTATACAAAGTAGTTTACAGAACAAACTTAATGAGAGATATTGGAAGTCTCTCATTGATATAACAACATTTAGATAATAATGGAATGATATATTAACATATATTTTCCCTAAGAATATTCTATAGGACATCTATAGTGAAAATTTCCCATAGGATATTTTCCCTATGAATCTCCCATAGGACAACAAAAATATAAATTTCCCAGCTGAGATTTGCTTTATCAATCTCCTATAGGATATTAGAAGTTAAAATTTCCCATTGGAGTTTCATACTATAATTTATATTTAAAGGATTATAAATAATCCTATATTAATAAAAAAAATTATTACAATATATTATGAGTATTATAAAACCAAAGTTTGAAATTCATGAACAAATATGATCCATTATAATTGTTTATACCAAGGTAAATAGTTACAATAGAATTCCCTAGTGAAGATTCTCATTTTGAATTACCTTCTAAGGATCCTAAGTATGTAAAACCACATTTTTAACACATTATTTTTAACGAAATTCTTTAAAAAAATATCACATTAATAATTTCAAAGGACCTTTTGATGTTTAGTGTCTTGAAAACTAGGTTTATAATACATGAATTACATAAATAAAATATAAACACAAACTTTATTTAATCCTCTTAAAGGAATCATTTATTATTTCATCCTAGGTCACCACACTGAAAGTAATTTCCTATAGATATACATAAATAGAAAAGGGTGATCATAATTCAAAATAAGGGATAAAAAAATAAATAAAACATGAGATATTAACAAGGATAAAAAATGAGGCATAACATGAGAGAATAATAATAAGTATGTGATACATAACATTTAAATATGTCTATAAAAATATGAGACATTCATAATCATATCACCAAGGTTCAATACCAAGGTTTCTTAAAACATATTACCAAGATTATTCACCAAGGTATATTAAAAGAAGTCACCAATAGATATTAATTCTTTAACCAATTCATTGGAGCACTATTAGGGTGATCCCTTCATATGTATTAATTCATGGGTACCACATATATCATATATCATAATAAAACATTTTATCAATAAACCATTGAGAATAAAGAATGAGTTTCACATAAAATCATTGAGTATATAAATGTTTAAAGACTTGAACTTTTAATCATTTTTAACCCATGAAAAGGGAATGTGGGTTTTATACATGGTAATCCAAAATCAATGAAGTATAATTACATCTATATGAGTACTCTTGAAATAAAATAGGGTTGGGTATTCAAAATATAACATGGATTCATGAGAAATACAGGAATGATTTCATCTGTATAATGGGTATACAAAGTGGTTAATGGTACAAACTTAATGAGAGATACTGTAAGTATCTCATTGATATAACAAAATTTGGATAGTAATATAATGATCACAAGTTCATGAGAACAAAATATGTAACACCCCAAGATTTTAAAATAGTAACATAATGTTCAATAAAGTGTATGACATAAAACACCAAGATTAGAATAAAATATAACATATTGATACTTTACAATATATTTTTTAAATAAACTCAATCTCTTATATTTCTTGAGATTCACACTGTCACGACCCGTCCTCGGGGCCCGTGTCGTGACTACCCCAAGCCCACCTTCCATAGGCCAGGGGATGGCGACTAGAAACAAAGGTGTAAATCCCGATAACTGGGAAGGCATTGAATTTATAAAAGAAAACAAACACCACATAGTACAAGAGGAAGTAAAACACTAAGTACAAAAGAATGTGCTGAAAAGTAAATGGGCAAGAATACAAACCCAACTGAAAGTACAACTACAACTGAACAAATTTACAACAGAAAAAGTCAACAACTGGAAGAATGGAAGTGGCTCCTGGGTCATCCTCCATGTATCCTACCTGAAGGGTAGGTACAGATGGCGCAACTCCTGGATCTTCCACCACGGATCCTACCTGAAGGGTAGGTACAGATTGCGCAGCTCTTGGATCGTCCACCATAGATCCTACCTGAAGGGTAGGTACAGATAGCGCATCTCCTGCTCGTCAACCTCCTCCGAGTATCATCTCTCTATGAAGTCCACCTCCTGATACTGACTCGTCGTGAGGTCTACCTCTGGGTATTGTCCAGCTTTCGAACACTCGGCCTCCGTCAGCACTGCCCTTCGTCTGCAACCAACACAATAAGGTGCGGGCATAGCCCATGCATGGGTGAGTATAACGATACTCAGTAGGGACCCTGAGACCCTCAAGGTCTCACTAAATCCAACAAGGATAACCACAAAGAAGGCCTCAACAGATAACCTCTACTTAGGTATATGCCCATACATATACCTAAGTTATCAAGTAACTCATCTCAATCATGAGGGAACAAAAAGATTATGAAATCAACGGATAACCACTACCCAGGTATATGCCCATACATATACCTAAGTTATCAAGTGACCCATCTCAATCATGAGGTAAACACAAAGGTCTTAGAATCAGCTCAAACCAGGATTTTCATTATCGAAACTGTAACTGCTGAAGAGCCCCGTCTCTGGAGTGTACAGTGGTCCTGTCACGACTCTGAGGTACTACTCAGTAACTTAAGACTGCTGAGGTACTCCTCCTGTCGAGTACCATGGGCCAGCCACCCAAACACAGTAGTGCTTCCCACCGGGGTATGCCACCCAAACACCGTAGTGCACACCCCCTAATAGCCTGCAGAGGTACTCTCCAGATGAGTACTGTGGGTCTGCACTGTCACACAGGTAGTCCTCCGTCCGCCATGGGTCTCTACCCAAAAAAAGTATTGCTCCGTCCACTGGGCTAGTCGACTCACTCCAAGTCGAGTCGGTCAAGCAGTCGTCAGGTCTCAGTCGGCTACACGGTTTCTATACTCCACACTCTCGTCTCTGGGAGGGTCCACTCTAAGAGCTACAGGTCGATACTCCAAGTATCTCAAAGTCCCCCGAAGAAGTATCTCAATGGACCGCCTCGTCATAGGGGTCTCAACGCAACAGACAGCGCGTCAATCAGACGCCCGGTCTGTGAGTTACTAGCCTTTTCATCCTAGGGGCCCAGTTGGTTTCGTGTGCGAACCAACCAGGCCGTATATCAACTTTACCCCGAACTCTCATAGGGTATGCTCATAGGGACCGTTTCTCAACGTGATCACCAACGCCGCTGACGGTTCGTCAAACGGACGTCCAGTCTGAAAGTTACTAGCCTTTTCATTCCAGGGTCCTGGTTGGATTCGAGTGCAATCCAACATGGCCACTATCCAGCTGAATCCAAACCTTAGGCGAATTATTCCAAAAGTTCCGTCTCATCAAGAGTAATTCAATGAGACAGACGGCGCGTCAATCAGACGCCCGGTCTGTGAGTTATTGGCTTTTTCGCTCCAGGGCCCCGGTTGGTTTTGTGAGTGAAGCAACCCGACCGCACTCCGACAACATCCAAAGCTCGAGCGGAGTAATCCAAAAGTTCTGTCTCATCAAGAGGAATCCAAAAAAGTCAACGGCACGTCAATCGGACGTCCGGAGCTCAAGATATAAGCGTTTCCGCTCCGAGGGCCTGGTTGGTTTCGTGTTCGAACCAACCCGACCATACTCTAAGTTCTTCAAAACCTTGATTGTAATATACTGAAACGACTGTCCTGATCCAAAGATTGCATCACAACTGACGGTACGTCGATATGAGGTCCTTAGCCCATGTTATGGGCGTTCGAACGGAAAAAATCCGAAATGGGGGGTCTGGGCCGGCCCAACCCCCCTAGGTCGACCCGACCCGGGTCTGGGTCCGGCCCATCAGGGCGAGGCCCGGCCCGGCCGGCGCCGCCCGGATCGACCGATGTCGCCCGACCGCATGGCCCGCCGCGGCTCGGCTAGCGTGGCCGAGCGGAAGCCGCAGAGCAGGGGGGGGGGGGGGTTGCGCAGCCCCCTCACCGCTGATTGAAGCCAGCGACGGTTTGCACCGCCGTCGTTCCTTCGGGATCCCGTGCGGCCGCAGGATCTCCCGAGCCGCACTGCCGTGGAAAACCGTGGTGTGCCACCGTCTCCTGGCATCCGAACGGCTCCGGCCGCCACCCCCCGGTTGCCGGCAGCGCCGCGCCGGCGACTAGCGCCTCCAGGGTTTCCGCGGGCCACCGGAGTTGCTCCGGTGGTCCATTTTTAAAACCGTCTGAGCCGGCGTTCATCTCGGGTCCTGAACTTTACTGCGAGAGCTTAAAAATTACCTTGCAGCCTCATTTGTCATCGCCCGTCAATCCGCGCTCAACATTCAAATAACAAATCGCGCCGTCTTCATGGTTTTCCTGCGCGGCACGACGGCGTCGCGCCCTTTCGCCGCGGCCCCACTCCGACCGTGGATTTATTCGGCCTCAAAGGCACGGCGCGACGGCACCACACTTCTTCATCATGATTATCTAAATTCCCGCACAGTACGACGACACTGCGTCGCTTCCATTTCAAGCCACGTAGATAACCATAAAAATAAAAAGGGGAGGAGGTTTGGTCTTGTTTGTGCGGTCCGACCTCCTCCGTTATTTTGATAACAGTTGGCCGTTAATATCTAAGAACGTCTAAAATTATTCACGACACAAAAACCAAACCCCTAACTTGCAAATATGTCACACGTCATCGAGCCGTGGAAGAGGCAAGCGTCGCGATGATCGGACGTTGCGGAAGATCGGTGCCGATTCCGTTGACGTCGGAGGGTGAGTCGTCGTCAATGTCGACATTCCCCGCGGTGGTGTCTCCTCCCTTGACGCGGAGGAAGAAGAGGAGAAGGCACGTCATCGGTGATCGCCCAATGAAGAATGCGGCGTCTCGCTTCCTTCGACATGGAGAGAAGGTGCAAGATGAGATGACGTTCTTCGTCGAAGCTTCGGAGTTCTTCACGTTCTTCAACAAAAGAGATGAAATGTTCTTCTTTGGAGGAGGAAGTTCTTCAAAACTCAAATGCCCTCTTCCCTTCCTCTTAACTCAACAATTCTAACCAAAATAAAATAAGGCTCCACCTTATTTTATTTACCCATTCCATGATTTCAAAATTACAAAATTCAAAACCAACATACTTAATTAATTGATCTTGAGTTGTCAAATTAATTAATGTTTAGGTGGCATGAATTAAAGTGGGAGGTGAGGAGGATAGGAGTCACTTAAGTTAAAGTGGAGTTACAAAATTAAAGTGGGAGGTGAGTTATAAAAGTTCAAGGGGGTTATGGGAAGATCAAGGGGGGTTAGGGTCTCATGTGGGACCCACCATCCTCTTAACCTCTCATGGGTAGTTCCCTAACTTCCACCAAAGGATATAACCACTTTTAAAGAAATAAAATTGTAGCTCAATTTTATTTTTACTTTCCACAATTTTTAACATCTCCTCCCGAGCAAACGTAACCACAGAAAAGGTGATCATAAGCAATAATCTACACTGCAGTTTCATCGGTGCCCTCAGATTTCAATTCTGAGCACCGGTTCAAAAGATAGGAAAACCCGCTCGTTCGTTCACTGAACGTACCTAAGCTAAACTTCGGAAATTGATTCCGGGCTCACCGGGCCTCGAAATCAGGCGCCGTCAGAAACTGCGTTCTTGTAAAATTCCAAAGAAAATTAAGAAAAAAATTTCCTTGAAATTTCCAGGTCTTTAAATTACTCCCACCTCAGGGATTTATGTCCCCGTAAAGCTATAACACAAACTAGGGATACAAAAGAGGTACTGAGCACATATCTGAGCCTTCCGCTCGCATGTGCTCACCTGGAGGTTCCTGTACTACCAGTGAAAGCGCACCCGAGGAATCGACCATCCTCGTAGGATCCGCTCCTGTTGATCCTTGATCCCCACGGGAACCTCCACGTATGTCGCCCTATCATCGATGTCCAACTACCTGAGGTCGATGATGTGCGAAGGATCATGCACGTATCTCCTCAGTTGAGATAATGGAAGTCATCATGCACCTGGTGAAACTGAGGTGGATGGGTCAAGCGGTAAACTACCTCGCCTACCCAGCTGAGGACCTAGAAAGGTCCGTTGAACATTGGAGATAACTTATCGCCTCGACCACATCTCTATAAACCTCGTCAATGTGAGACACGTATAAGGAAGTGATCACCATCCTCGAACTCTAGAGGTCTCCAATTCCTGTTAGAATAGAAACTCAAAACGACTGCTACAACGAGGGTAAGGTTGACCGACTCAAGAGTGATCGGTCGCACCCTCCTGTGCATGAGTTTATCCTGTGCTGCCTGGGGTTTCCTTTTCTCCGACCAAGGAAAACCCATCCCGATGACGTAGTTAAACCAAAAACTTTTTTCCTAATACCATCAATTTTTGTACGAACTGTGATTGCCCAGTCCATACTCAAACCAACGTCGTAAGGCCTCGACGCTACCACCAAGAGATTCCAACCAAAACTCTCACCTCGAGGGTCTGTCCACACCGTCGGCGTAAGTCTGATTATCGAGTCTTCTCCTAAGGTATATCCAGACGTGAGGGTCAAGTCTACGGCTTACCAGAAACTCTAGTTCTGGGACAAGATTCGTGGAAGGAAGGAATGATTCGTATCAACGTCTATTACTATGGAAGCTAGTAGTGGACATAGACTGTCCCTCGAATCATTCATAGAGTCACTGGGTTACTCTCCTTGACCGCATGCAGCTACACTCTTCCCCTACCCTCCAGCTCCCTGATCCTAGTGGGGACAACTAAGGCGGGTGGTTGTAGCATGTTAAAACGTACACCACCTCATGCTTCTCTCCCAGCTCTGCCTCCACGTTTTCTACTTCACAGACTTATCTCTCCTTAAATCTTCCTCTTCTTGAAACGTTTAATAGGCCCGAGTCTATAAGACTGGTGCCAGTTTCCTGTTTCCTACTGCACTGTGCAGTTTTCATCCGCTCCTGGATGATCTGCACCTTCTTTACCTATGATATGAAAGAGCTGCTAAAATTTCTCCCTTGCCGAAAAGAGAAACTCGGTCTCATCCCCTGGATGAACCACGCCCATTACCTAATACAGTCAATCCTGACATGAATGATGCATTCATTCCATGGATGACGTCATAAGGCCTCGATGTTACTACCAAGAGATCCAACTGTCACTCTCGCCTCTAAGGGTCGAGTGACACTGTCGGCATCAGTGTGAGGTTACTGGGTCTCCTCCAGTAGAAATCTTGAAAGTGAGGGTCAAGTTAACAGTTTTAACCGGGACCACTCAGTATCAACCAAACAAAAGGACAGGAAAGCAAAAATCACAAAGATAAGTGTCTTTTTATTATTGCAGCTCATAGTACAAAGACACAAATACAACAGCAACATGGAACTAGAAGTACAAGGGATGTATCCACTAATTCTGCTCCTGTCCACATGCTCTTGGAGCTCTACTGCCTTGTCCACTGCCCGACTGTTGCTCAAGCACCCGCCGCTGCTTCTGCCTCAGTGGCTCCTCCAACACCTGCGGATCGACTGTGCAGGGGGTCGGACAGTCACGTGCCAGGTGACCCTTCCTTCCACATTCATAACACTTCTTGCTCCTCATACGGCTAGGTCTGGTCCTCTTGGACCTCTGCATCATCTGTCTACTTCCCACAGATGACTCAGCTACTGATCTAAAATCCTGTTGCAAAGGCAGCAGCTCTTGTACACGCTCAGGGTGTAGAGCTACTGGCACAAACTCCACCCTGAAAAAGGTCTCAAAGTCTTCCCATGTGAAGTTCATCTCATCGAAAAACTGGAACAAGCGGCTCCACCACCTGCCTGCTGCTGCCTGAAGGAGGCTAGCAGCAAAGATCACCATGAATTCTGCTAGCGTCCCCACTAGCCTGAAGACTCTCACCACAGCCTCCAACCAATCCTCAGCCGCCAGCGGGTCCGTATCTCCCCAGAACCTGGGTGGCCTCTGGCGTTGGAACTCGTGCAGCGCGCTCAAGTGGAGTGCATCGCCTACTGCTGGGGATGGTGGCATCAGTGGCCCAACGTATAGTAGTACCGCTGGTGCCTCAACTACAAGAGGGCCCTGCACCGAAGCCTCATCGCTAGGTAGGCTGTCAGTACGCACATCCCTCTGGGATCTAGCTGGTCGTTCGTGGAAATTATCCTGAAAGAAACATACGTGAAATGGTCAAAAGATTATACCTGGTGAGCTGACCTGGTTTGAGCTGACTTTTAAAAACTTCTGGAAACACACACACAATCAGTGTTTTCATACACAAAGTCGGAAATCAATTGTCAGGGTCCTGGTGTATGGATACGTCGGCCGCCCGCACCAACACTGGACTCCCTGAACTAAAAACCACACTCGGTACCCTTAACACTATTGCTTCACAGAAAGAAAATATTAGAGTTATAAGTTCTGTGGTAGAACTGACTCCTCTGATACCAATTTGTCACGACCCATCCTCGGGGCCCGTGCCGTGACTACCCCAAGCCCGCCTTCCATAGGCTAGGGGCTGGCGACTAGCACCAAAGGCATAAATCCCGATAACTGGGAAGGAATTTCCTTTATAAAAGCAAACAAACACCACAGAGTACAAGCGGAAGTAAAACACTAAGTACAAAAGAATGTGCTGAAAACTAAATGGGCCAGAATACAAACCCAAATGAAAGTACAGCTACAACTGAACAAATGTACAACAGAAAAAGACAACAACTGGAAGAATGGAAGTGGCTCCTAGGTCATCCTCCATAGATCCTACCTGAAGGGTAGGTACAAATGGTGCATCTCCTGGATTGTCCACCACAGATCCTACCTGAAGGGTAGATACAGATTGCACAGCTTCTAGATCGTCCACCACAGATCCTACATGAAGGGTAGGTATAGATAACGCAACTCCTTCCCGTCAACCTTCTCTGAGTATCGTCTCTCCATGAAGTCCACCTCCTGATACTGGCTCGTCGTGAGGTCTACCTCCGGGTATCGTCCAGTCTTTGAACACTCGGCCTCCGTCAGCACTGCCCGTTGTCTGCAACCAACACAACAAGGTGCAGGCATAGCCCGTGCAGGGGTGTGTATAACGATACTTAGTAGGGACCCCGAGACCCTCAAGGTATCACTAAATCCAACAAGTATAGCCACAAAGAAGGTCTCAACAGATAACCTCTACTTAGGTATATGCCCATACATATACCTAAGTTATCAAGTAACCCATTTCAATCATGAGGAAACACAAATATTATGAAATCAACATATAACCACTACCCAGGTATATGCCCATACATATACCTAAGTTATCAAGTGACCCATCTAAATCATGAGGTAAAAACAAAGTTCTTAGACTCAGCTCAAACCAGGATTTTCATTATCGAAACCGTAACTGTTGAAGAGCCCCGTCACTAGAGTGTACAGTGGTCCTGTCACGACTCCGAGGTACTGCTCACTAACCTAACACTGCTGAGTTACTCCTCCTGTCGAGTACCGTAGGCCAGCCACCCAAACACAGTAGTACTTTTCACCGGGGTATGCCACCCAAACACAGTAGTACACACCCCCTAATAGCCTGCAGAGGTACTCTCCGGACAAGTACCGCGGGTTTGCACTGTCACGCAGGTAGTGCTCCATCCTCCATGGGTCTCCACCCAAACAAAGTAGTGCTCCATCCACTGGGCTAGTCGAGTCACTCCAAGTTGAGTCGGTCAAGCAGTCGTCAGGTCTCAGTCGGCTACACGGTCTCCGTACTCCGCACGCTTGTCTCTGGGAGGGTACGCTCCACGAGCTACAGGTCGATACTCCAAGTATCTCAAAGTCTCATGAAGAAGTATCTCAAAGGACCTCCTCGTCATAGGGGTCTCAATGCAACAGATGACGCGTCAATCGGAAGCCCGGTCTGTGAGTTACTAGCCTTTTAGTCCCAGGGGCCCGATTGGTTTCGTGTGACAACCAACCCAGCCGTATCTCAATTGTACCCTAAATTCTCATAGGGTATTCTCATAGGGACCGTTTCTCAACGTGATCACCAACACCACTGATGGTTCGTCAAACGGACGTCCAGTCTGAAAGTTACTAGCCTTTTCGTTCCAGGGGCCCGGTTGGATTCGTGTGCAATCCAACCCGGCCACTATCCAACTACATCCAAACCTTAGGCGAAGTATGCCAAAAGTTCCGTCTCATCAAGAGGAATTCAACGAGATAGACATCGCGTCAATCGGACGCCCGGTCTGTGAGTTATTGGCTTTTTCGTTCCAGGGGCCCGGTTGGTTTTGTGAGCGAACCAACCTGACCACACTACGACAGCGTCCAAACCTCGAGCGGAGTAAGCCAAAAGTTCCGTCTCATCAATAGGAATCCAACAAAGTTGACGACACATCAATCGGACGTCCAGAGATCAAGATATAAGCGTTTCCGCTCCGAGGGCCAGGTTGGTTTCGTGTTCGAACCAACCCGAACGTACTATAAGTTCTTCGAAACTTTGTGTGTAATATACCAAAATGACCGTCTCGATCCAAGGATCGCATCACAACTAACAGTGAGTCGATCTGAGGTACGTAGCCCAATTTATGAGTGTTAGAACAGAAAAAATCCGAAATGGTGGGTCTGGGCCCGGCCCGGCCCAACCCAGACCAACCCCCCCTGGGTCGGCCCAAACCAGGTCGACCCGACCCGGGTCTGGGTCCGGCCCATCCGGGCGAGGCCCGGCCCGACCAGCACAGCCCGACCGCATGGCCAGCCGCGGCTCGGCCAGCGTGGCCGAGCGGAAGCCGCGGAGCGGGGGGGGGGGGGGGTTGCGTGGCCCCCTCACTGCTGATTGAAGCCGGCGGCGGTTTGCACAACCGCCGTTCCTCCGAGATCCTGCGGGATCCCCCGAGCTGGACCGCTGTGGCAAGCCGCGATGGTTGTTTATTCCGGCGGTGCGCTAGGGCGTCGCTGCCTCTTGGCGGTCGGACGACTCCTATCGCCGCCCCCGGTCACCGGCGGTGCCGCGCCGGCGACCCTCGCCTCCAGAGTTTCCGCGGGCCACCAGAGTTGCTCCGGTGGTCCGTTTTTAAAACCTTCTGAGCCGAGGTTCATATCGGGTCCCAAACCTTACTGCGGGAGCTTCAAAATTACCTTGCGGCCCTGTTTGTCATCACCCGTCAATCCGCGCTCAACGTTCAAATAACAAATCGCGCCATCTTCATGGTTTTCCGGCATGGCACGACGGTGCCGTGCCCTTTCGCCGCGGCCCCACTCCGACCACGGATTTTTTCGGCCTCAAAGGCGCGGCGCGACGGCACCGCGCTTCTTCGTCATGATTCTCTAAATTCCCGCATGGTGCGATGGCACTGCGTCACTTCCATTTCAAGCCACATAGATAACCATCAAAATAAAAAGGGGATGAGGTTCGGTCGTGTTTGTGCGGTCCGACCTCCTCCGTTATTTTGATAACAGTTGGCCATTAATATCAAAGAACGTCTAAAACTATTCCCGACACAAAAACCAAACCCCTACCTTGCAAAGACGTCACACGTCGTCGAGCTGTGGAAGAGGCAAGCATCGCGATGATCGGACGTCGTGGAAGATCAGTACCGATTCCGTTGACGTCGGAGGGTGAGTCGTCGTCAATTACGACGTTCCCCGCGGTGGTGTCTCCTCCCTTGACGCGGAGGAAGAAGAGGAGAAGGCACGTCGTCGGTGATCGCCCGATGAAGAATGCGGCGTCTCGCTTCCTTCGATGTGGAGAGAAGGTGCAATATGAGATGGCGTTCTTCGTCGAAGCTTCGGAGTTCTTCACGTTCTTCAACAAAGGAGATGAAACGTTCTTCTTCAGAGGAGGAAGTTCTTCAAAACTCAAATGCTCTCTTCCCTTCCTCTTAACTCAACAATTCTAACCAAAATAAAATAAGGCTCCACCTTATTTTATTTACCCATGAAATGCTTTAAAAATTACAAAATTCAAAACCAACATACTTAATTAATTGATCTTGAGTTGTCAAATTAATTAATGTTTAGGTGGCATGAATTAAAGTGGGAGGTGAGGAGGAGAGGAGTCACTTAAGTTAAAGTGGAGTTACAAAATTAAAGTGGGAGGTGAGTTATGGAAGGTCAAGGGGGTTATGGGAAGATCAAGGGGGGTTAGGGTATCGTGTGGGCCCCACCACCCTCTTAACCTCTCATGGGTAGTTCCCTAACTTCCACCAAAGGATATAACCACTTTTAAAGAAATAAAATTGTAGCTCAATTTTATTTTTACTTTCCACAATTTTTAACATCTCCTTTCGAGAAAACGCAACCCCAGAAAAGGTGATCATAAGCAATAATCGGCGTTGCAGTTTCATCGGTGCCCTCGGATTTCAATTCTGAGCACCTTTTCAAAAGATAGGAAAACCCGCTCGTTCGTTCACTGAACGTACCCGTGCTAAACTTCGGAAATTGATTCCGGGCTCACCGGGCCTTAGAATCAGGCGCCGTCAGAAACTGTGTTCTTGTAAAATTCCAAAGAAAATTAGGAAAAAAATTTCCTTTAAATTTCCGGGTCTTTACACACACAACACTAGGTTTAAATGAAACATGACACTCTATTAAAATATTATTCTTTAAACATGACAATTATAACCTAACCGTTAAGTTGGAGGGTATAAATAAGATGAACTAAATTTTTCAAATTATTTGGTTTACACATATATAAAATAAATTCAATGGTTATCTATTTATTATAAATAAAATAAAAACCATTTTAAAGAGAAATAAATATTTTTCGAAAAATTGTATCTTTCTAAAAAACATATTAGTCGCGCTTTACGCACATCATTTAATATTTTTTTCCAAATTTAGAAATTTTATTTGAAAAAATAAAATTCATTTTTTTCATCTAAATTTTAAAATTATCTTAGGGTTAATTTTTGTGAATTTTCTGAAAAAATTATATTTTTGATGAATAGTGAAAAATACTGAGTTTTAATTGAAAAATTGTCTTTTCATTCAAAGAATTTACAACTAAATTTTATTTTAATATGGATTTAAAATTAAAATTAGTTAAATTATATACCTATTAATCCAATTTAGTTTATTTTAATCAATTTCATATTGAATTTTTGTATAAAAGCATTTTAAACTACCAGAACTTTTCTCTTTGGAAAACTGTTCTTTCATCGTGTCTGCAGGATTAATTTTAAATTAAAATTTTCAACTTCTATGAATGGAATTTATAAAAATGGATTCCATATTTGGAATCAAAGAAATTTATATTATTTAATAATTACAAATTAATCTTTGACCATAATGAATATTAAAAACATTAAAAATTAGTTATTGTGGTTAAGGTGAGAAAGGGTTTACCAGGGGTTAAACTAAAAACATAAGAGTTAAAATGAAATATTAACTAATATAAAATCCATTTTATAGAAATATTTTGAATTTATAACCTATAGGTTTCTATAATATCCTATTTCAGATCCTTTTGGAATGCGAAAAACATGGGTACATCTTTTTATTATGAAAAATCACAAGTGTGTAACTCACCTCACTTATAAAAGGTCACTCCTTTCTTATCCTATTCACACTCACACAATAATTTTTTTATAAAATAACTACCCAAATGTCTTAATTATTTACCTCTCCACATTATAGATACCTTGGTGTGATCATAAATCCAATCTTGTGAGGATTTAGGTTAAATGTAAAGAGTTTTTCTAAAGAAGAGGTAAAGTTTTTAACTATGAATTTTTATTTTAATTCTTATTCGAACTACTTAAATTATTTTCTAATTATAATAAACTAATAAAAAAATATAATTTATAATTATATGTTATTATATTAATTTCATGACCTATATTTATCTCCACTTTCATCAAATGAGATATGAAATCATCATTCGTGTATACGGAAGACTACTGCCTCACGAACCGATGTAGTTCATTTTCCGTCACCAACTTTAAAAATTGGATGCAATTATGGATTTAAAATATTTATATTATATTTATAAAATTATTATACTTTTTTAAATATTATATCACATATACCTTCTTACTTTTCATTCCGTGGGGGATACGATAACGTCACTCATGTGTACGGCGGGCTACCCTCTTGCGAAGCGATGTGATTCGTTTCTTTCTTACGATTTACATAGAAGGTATAAAGGATAAAATTAATTAATATATGTGATATAAATTAATTAAAAATTATTATTTAAATATAATTTAATATCTAAATTATTTCCTTTCAATCCATTGGAAAACAATAACGTCATTTGTATGTACGTGTGGACTACCGACTCCACATAGCGATGTGAAATATTTTTTATTTTATTTTTACAAGGGTGATAGTTAGGATATTTTATATTAATATAAATTATATATTTTAATTATTCTTTAATTTTTAATTAATATTTATTTTCCTTTCATTCCATCTATCGAAAAAATGGAAACAACGTTCATGTGTATGTACAACATACCGTCTCCATGAATGGTGTAATCCATTTTCTATCTATAACTTTTATAGATTACTATAAATAAATATATATTATATTTATATCATGATTAAAATTATCTATATGATTTAACCATGATAAAATTAAAAGGATCAAATTTATTAAACCAAAACATATATGAAAAATGAAGAAATTATCACATGAAACAATGATTTTAACAAATAATTGCTAATAAACAAGTGATAAAACACTATAATTAA
The DNA here is from genome assembly GCA_963277665.1 of Viscum album. Taxonomy (NCBI): domain Eukaryota; kingdom Viridiplantae; phylum Streptophyta; class Magnoliopsida; order Santalales; family Viscaceae; genus Viscum; species Viscum album. The sequence continues at coordinate 1,003,440,112 of OY728141.1, forward strand.
ATCATATATGATATGATATATATGATTATGGATTTTAATGTATTTATAATAAACCTATATTTATTATACAGTATTTTTAGACACATATGAAGGAAGTCTAATAAGTGGTAAGGGTTTCTCATCACACTTTTACTTTCGTGAGACATACACCATATTCACCACTTATTCATTTTTTTGGGTGTATATACTACCCATTTTTTATATTTTATATCATAAATATATTTATATTCATGTTATTTAAAGTTTCTTTTTAAGTTATTTATTTTATGAGGCTTATGATTCAAATTTTACCATTGGTAAGATTTTATTTCACAGTCTCATCATTATTCATGATTGTTTTTGTTTAAGTATCCATTGGGAGAATTATTTGATATTTCTATATTAAAATAAATATATTTTATTCTCATATTCATATTAATGAAAATTTTCAAGTAATATTACCATTTTATACTCTTTTGTACTTAAAAAAATTGAGAATTTTTTTAAGAAAATCTAACTTTATATTTCCATTTAATTAAAAATGTTTTTTCATCAAAATCTATGTTTTATAAAAACATTTTCAAATTTTTTATCCTTTTTAAAATGATTTATTAAAGTAATTTTTACCCATTTTTACTCTTTAAAAACTATTTTGAAATGAATTTTTATGTCATTTTCAAAACAAGGCCCATTTAGCTTTTACTGAAAATGTAAAAGGAATTTTGTTTTAACATGTATGGCATGAATTTTTTTCTGTCATGACCAATAAATGTTGTAAAGATTATTTTATAAATTTTCAAAGAAAATTATTTTCAAAATATTTTGTGAACTTTTAGTTTTAAAAATATTTTCCAAGTGAAATGGTTGTTTTCCTTAAAAATATTTTTAATGACATTTTTATGGTATTTATATTCATCAATGACATAAACCCTTTAATTTACTTATAATACACTAGAGATATGTTTTATTAATAATATAATTATTATTATTTTAGATGGTTTATAATTATTTTTACTAAGTATGTACAATTTTATTACCATTAACCATATTACTATGGACAGTTTATAATTATGTTTATTGATTGGGGTAAGTATTAACATTTCATATTCTAGTATTTCAATATGAATGTTTATGTTGATTATGTTTCACCCCTTTAATACAAGGAATATATTAGACTTATTAAGTGATAAGTGGGGCATAAAATTACATATCCCTTCGATGCATTAGTATGTCTCATGAGAAAAATTATCCTGGGTATTTGGTTGAGGCCCTACCCATTTATGTAAGATGTCGTAGTATGAGGCCTTGATGGTAATAATTCTTGGCACGTGGCCTTGAAGATATGTATAAGATTTTCAACATTATGTATTACATCATTATGAATTTAGTCATTGATATTCCATGTGATTATTCGATTATTTAGAATATATGTGGTTAGGTTTTGAGATTGTGTGATTATTTATATAGAATTATTTGATCATCATTTATTTCTACCATATTATGCTCATTTTATTGACTAAATGACACATGTTTCATTTATTTACCTTTCCATATTGATTATTATTATTTATTCATAACAACTTTCACTATAATCTTACCCTTATTGAGTATATGATCTCACCCATTTATTATGTTTCATTTTCCCCAAGATATCGGGAAGTATTTTGTGATTGATATGCTAAGGGAAATAATGGATTTCTCAAAGAAAAAACATTGTGTATTTTATTTTTAAAATGTAATTTGAATTTAAAGTATGTATCTAGTTTACTAAGACTTCTAAACTATTTAGTCCTTCGGGATGTGATTCCTTATATCTTATTCTAATGTAATAAAGTAACCACCAGTTCTAGGCTATTGGGGTCCGGGTCAATATAGTTGGTATCAGAATAAGTTTAGTAGGAACCTTGAAAACTTTATTTAGGAAATCATAAATTAGTGAAGATAACCCTATTATAGAAATTAAGGATAAGTATAAAAGAATATCTTAAATTTTTGGTAAGGTATAGATTATGTGATTTTTCTAATAATAAATCCACAACTAGATACTACAAATGGATGTGGTTCTGGAAAAGTTGTACCTAGGGGTAATAACTCAAAAAAGTGTGCATTAGGATTTGACTTAGTCGTCACCCAGTACATGAGGACAATCCTTACTGTTCACCTAATTTGAAACTCTCAGGGGATACACTATGGTTAATTCACATTTTCTTTACAAACTATTATGAAAGATTTGAAAATATTTTATGATTTAAAAAATTTATCAAAGAAACCATGTTTATAATTATGAGATTAAAAATGCATAAATTTATCAATCTATGATAAGTGTCTCACTATATTTTTTATTATACATCTTGTTTTATAATTTTATGATATAATCTAGTGTATTCCAATTTTTAGTAATGATTCCTGGCGAAAGGAATGAGAATTGTATTAATGAACGTACTCCATGTAGAGATTGACATCTTGGGAAAGACAATGAAGCTAGAGTTGGATCTGTAGCCGGAACTAAAAAAATTATAACCATATTGGTGAAGCTAACTTAGGTTACGAGAAACAACATTTTTCGTATGGTGTATCCGATTGATCCATAATATAGTCCAACAATATTAGTTCGCTTCATGCATCAGAAACCTCCATCATTTAGTGAGACTAAAAATCCATTTTTAGTTGAGAAATGGATAAGTTACTTATAGAATATATTTATCTCTCTTGGTATTAATAAAAGGGAGAAAACTATGATGACAATTTATCATCTCTTAGGAGATACAAATCAATGGTGGTAATTGATTCGAAGCACTGAGGATGAAGAAGAAATAACATGTATTTAATGAAAGTATTTTAAGGAACTTTTCTTTGAAAAGTATTTTCCTCAAAAGTAATGAGATGATATAGAGATACAATTATCGAGTCTATGAAAAAAGGAATGGGAATGTGTTGGTAATTATGAAGTAAAATCTAAAAGTTTATCAAGTCATGCTACAAACTATGTACACAATCCAACGAGAAAGAATGGTTGTTTCTTTGATGGGTTAAATCTAATTCTTTGAAGGGAAATAGTCTCTTAATAATTATCAACATATGAGAACATAATATCATGTTCTATAAATTTAGAGAAATAATTCACCAAGTCTTATGTCTTTGAAGATAATTAATAGAAGAATAGGACAAAAGAAAAAAATATATATAAAGGGAAGAAGGGAAATAAGGATTTTCTCCATGTGATAACTGTGTAAAGAAACACCCTGAAACTTGTTTGAAGGGAATGAGAGTTTTCTAAAAGCGTGGATAAAAATTACACCATGATCATTATTGCAAGGAAAAAAAATAATTTTCCAATGTTCAATGCTTCAACTGTAAGGATATAGGGAACTACAAAAATGAATTCCCCAAGCATTAAGGGAATGTACCTCAGAAAAAGATCATGGAACAAGGTCAAGATTATGATATTACTATGGCCAAAGTGGAATGATTAAAGTGATTGTGTATTTGGAGTCAATAATAATGTTGTAGAATTATTTTTTTTCCAATGGTATTCTGGTTATAAGAATTATAAAATGTATAAATATTATACTAAAATATTTTTTCTTTAATGATTTGAGAGCATAAGTTGAATGGTGTTGATGAACATGAAATGTGATTCAGTGGAAAGTTGATATTTTTATAAAACATACAATTGAGTGAATATAACCCTTAATTTTTTCTTTATATAGAGATAATAATGGTAAAGAGACATTTATGGGATAATATTGGTGACCATGAAATTGTTTAATTATTTGATGATTTATGTTATCTTTGCTGGAGTTTACTATATGTTTGGATTTATGGAATATTTTCAACGACTTGAGATATTATTTTTAGAATCATGCATGTTTCCATTAAGGTTTTATGGTGATCAAGGAATTCACATATTTGGAATGTGACATTAATATCCACTTTATATTGTCTGGGGTATATAATTTTGATTTAGTAACCTTCCTTCAAAATATTTGGACTTTGAATTTGGAGAGACATATTTCAGATGAGTCTAAAGGTTGACTATATATGGAATGCATTAAGTTTATCTTTGAGTTTTATTGGATAATGTGTTCAAATCATTTTGATTTTGGAAAAAATCTAGAGAAAAGAAGAATGACTCAATATTCTAGTGATCTATTAAATGTGCATCAGGCATAAAAAACATTTTGGATATTCATTTCTTGGAGTAAGAAATGAAGTGAAAATTGATTAAAGCACAACTTAAGGATGAAATTATGCCTATGAAATAAAAATATATCAAGTAAGTACATTTTCATATGTTCTTAGTCTAGATAATAATAGAATTCCTTAACTTTGGGAAAATGATCTCGAAACAAAAATGTTATCTTAGTAACTTCATTTCTGATGAATCAAATCACTACTACAAAACACACAATATACAACATTAGTATATATTAGCGCTAGCGAAATGTGCTGATAAAGGCTTCCTTTATCTGCATGCGAGTCGCACATTGAAATAACAGATGTTCGACTGCTTATTTTTATATAAATTTTCCATAACCAAACCTTAGAAGCCTATTGCGGGGATAGGCTCCTGCATACACTATACACACACACTCATATGTGCCCATGAGCTCACGCGAGCCTTGACCAAATCTATACTTCTCACGGGCTTTAACCCACTTGCATACACACGACCTAACCCACGGCTTGACCCATAACCCCTATTATATATATATATATATACACCAAAAAAGATAAAAAATACAAGTATTAAAAATATTAAAATAATTAAAATAATTAAACAAATAACAATGAATAAATGAATAAATAAAAAATATTAAAAAATTTATTAATTAAATAATTATTAATAACTTTAATATATATATATATATATATAAATTATAAATATTAATAAATAGTATATATTAAATATAGATATATAAGATAAATAAATTTAAATAATTAAACAAATAAAAATAAAAAATGAGGAAATTTTAAAAAATATTAAAAAATTTATTAATTAAATAATTATTAATAAAAATGAATAAATTTAATATACATATATATAAATTATAAATATTAATAAATATTATATTTTTAATATAGATATATAAAATGAATAAATTTAAATAATTAAAAAAATGAATAAATTACAAAATTATTTAAAAATTTATTAATAAAACAATTATTAATAAAAATGAATAAATTTAATATATATATATATATATAAATTAATTATAAATAGTAATAAATAATATATATTAAATATAAATATAGAAAATGAATAAAATGTAATAATTAAAAACATATTGATGTCGTATTCATTTTAATGGTTTTTATACATAACTATTCATTAATATATTTAATATTTTAATATAGAAATACATTCATATATATTTATCTATATATATATATCAATATATATAATATTTCCTAAAATATGATTTATATAATACAAAATATTTATGCTTACATTAAATAAATCATATATTTTTTTGAAAATAAGTTCATAATTAAAAATTAATATTAATTAAAAATATTCACTAATTGTATCGAGTAATGGAAAATTAATTGAATTTCATTTGATTTTTTAATCTAACATATATCAAACATGTGTTACATTGATTTCACACATACATATACGTAATTAATACATTTTTATATACATCGCACACACACATAATATTTATGCAATTTATTGAATTTTTAATATTCATTTTAGAATTATATTTATTAACATAATATATTTAATATATATTATGTTTATAATTGGTAAATTTTATCATTTTTTAAATTTTTATTCAATATATACTATTTATTACTTTTTAATAATTTTTTTGAATTTATTCATTTTTAATATTATTTATTCATTAATAATATTCATTATTTTTTAAAAGATTTTTATAATTTATTCATTTTAAATTTTTAATTTTTCAATATGTTTATATTTTTATACATTTTAAATATTTATTTATATACGTTTATTCATGAAAATTTAATTTTTTTAATATGGTTGTAATTTATATAATTAATACGTCTTCATTTCCACTTTAACATATATAAATATTCTTTTTTAATTTTTTTTAAAGTATCAATGTAATTAATGAAACTTATCCATTTTTCAATATTTTTAAAGTCTAATGATTTTTAATTATTCAATCTCACTCTTTTTTAACGTTCTTGCATTTAAGATTATAAATTCATTAATAATGTTAAAAATATATTTATAAATAAATATCTATAGATAAATATAAATAAATAACTATGTATCTAAATAATTATAAAATTATAATAAATATATTTAAATAATGATTATATTTTCTATATTTATATTTATATTTATATATATTTATTAAATATATATATAATTATATAAATATATATAATGATATAAATATATTTATAATTATAAATATATTTATAAATGTTTATTTAGTATATTTATAAAATTATCTATTTATAATTATAAATAAATAAATATACTTTTTTTGAAAAGTATTTATATAATTATAAATAAATATTTATTTGTTTAAATAATTATAAAATTATAATAAATATATTTAAATAATTAATATATATAATATATTTATATATATGTATTATATATATATAAATATATATAAATATATAATGATATATATATATATGTTTATAATTATGTAAAAATATTTTTTATAAATAAATATATTTATAATTATAATTTTAAATCCTTATCAGCACTAAAAAATCATTGATAAAACCCCTCTTTATCAACGCTTTTTTAGAAGTGCTAATAAAACCTTCCGCAATCTTTTAAAAATAACCCCAACTGAACTAATTTTTGTCGTGTTGTTCAAACTCTCACAAAAGTTCATCTTTCCCATCGCTCCCCCTTGATCTTCTCTTGGATGACCAACTCTCAAATCTAAGTTATGTTATTTTTTCTCCTCCTCCCCGATTTAATGCATGTTAAGTTCTTATAACCTTTAGTTCTTTGTTTTCCCCTTGCTTGTTTGAGTATATGTGAGGTTCAACACAATACGATGAGTAGGTTATGAAGCCTTTTTATCTTTAGGTTCACTAGATCATGGGTGTCTGTCTGGATAAATTGGGTTTCCCTGGTATGAATCGTTTATAGGTTTAAAGTCTTGGATTCAGATAGTGAAGTCATGAGATTCACAATAGATCCAATTGACGATGATAATTAATAAATATTTTCTTCATAAATTAACAAATTCATCATTGTCAACAAATCAATAGAGTGATATAATGATTATCAGGATAATGATGGTGAGAATTAGTTCTAATTTATTTTCATTTTTAAGTATTTGATGAGAATTTATTCTCCACTATTTCAAGTACTGATAGGTTATAAACATTTGATACTTTTACCTGATAAGATCTAGTTGAAGTACTTTAACTATAAAAGGTTGATCCTTTATCTTCTCCATGAAAGATTAATCAATGTGTTAAATGATGGTTGAAAAATCATTGTTTAATGAAATATAATAGAATAAATGTTAGTTATTCAAATGATGATGAGGTGATACCAACTACACTTAATCATAGTTTCAATTTGGTCTCCCCTAAATCATCAATTTTTAACCGAGATCCATTGTTTTCTTTCACTTATTTCTCTCTCGTGTTTCTCATAACTTTTTTTACACTCTTTATTTATTGTTTTGTTTTGTTTCTATTTATGAAAATCCTAAAACGCATCCACCCCTCATCATGGGATACAAACCTACCACCGATTTACTAGTTTAGTGTAGTTACTAAATAATTTTGATTGACTAATTACTCAATCAGATCATTTTTTCATTATTAGGGAAGGCATCAAAGTACTAGGGAGGAATATGAAAAATATAAAAGAACCATAAAGACCCAAAACATTAACAAAACTGATCAAAAGTGTACTTAAAACTCACAATTTTCTTGTTTAGTGTATTTGATATGGAAAACTGCTTGTTATTATTTAGTGTTTTCTTTAATTCATATCATTGATAATCTAATTTATTGAAACATTTCTTGATGTATTTTGATAGTTTTTTCTTTATTTATTCGATTATATACATGGTGATTAATTGATTTATTAATTAATCTATATAATGATTTATTTGGATGCATAGACTTAATGAATTATCTTATAATAATTGTTTTTAAAATTTTTAAATTTAAACTTCTAGATGAAAGTGTTTTTCCAAAAAATTTAAAGAAGGATATTATCAAGATTTAAAATAAAATAATGAATTATAATAACTCCTTTGAAATTATGTGATATCAAAGAATTTAATTTTCACTGTATTATAAAAGTTTTACAATAGTCTTAATGTTTTGAAATTTTATTTAAAAAAAACTTTGTTTTAGTGTTTTTGTATTTTTAAAAATGATAAGCTTGGGTTAAATTGGTATCTATAAAAGTGATTTTGGAAAAGTGTTACTTTTTTGTATAAAGGATACATAGATTCTGTATTAAATGATTCTTATTATGAAATGAAATGTTTTAAAGAAATAGTTGAAGTTGTTTGTTACTTGAGTTAAATTATAAATTGTCTTTTAAAAGCAAGACAAAGTAATTATTATTGAATAAAGTATCATTTTCATATATTAAAATAATTATTATTTTCATATATACATAATTTTTTTATAAGATGGTATATTTGAATGAGTTCTGAAAGTGTTTATAAATTAAATTTATGGCTGAATTTATTTTTTGGTAAGTTTTATTTAGAATAAAAATGTTTTAAGGCCTTTGAAGTTGAACATTTATTTGTTTCTTTAGTTTCAAAGGTTTTTTGGAAATAAATGAGTTTCCTTATATTTTTCTTAGTTTAAATTTTATCTAAATTTTGTTTCTTGAAATTATAAGGATATATTAAAATAAAGTTATGTGATCTATAATAGCCCAAACTTAATAATCTTGGATTTGGTGCTAAAATCATAAACATTACATTTCTGGATTTGATGTTGATAATTGAAACCTGATTTTTTTTACATCCAAACCTTACAACATAAAGAGGAAAAATTGAACCGATTACATCCCCAAGGAACTTTTAGGATTAGATTTTTATATAATTAGGATAAACTCCCACATAAACAATTCACATGACTTTAAATGATCATTTCTCCCACTTAACCCAACTTTTCTTCTTCACATTAATACATCATCATCATCCTTATGAAATCCATTCTAGACATAACTTGTTCAACCTCATTATTTATAACCTAGGGAATAAGAAACATAATAAGGGTGATATCAAATGATTAGTAAGGGAAAACATAATAATTAACAAATGAATGTCATTACTGATCACAAGAATAGTATAAGGGTAATATGGAAAAATCAAAGTGCATGAGTATAACATAAGAATATTCATACTCATAAATACATAGATAATTAAACATGAAAACATGGCATACAGATTTAAAAAAAATAGTCATAAGAATCAATAACCATGAGATATGAAATATCAATCTTGATCAAATGAATCATCATAAAACCATATCAAGCATAGATAAAACATATTGGTATCTTGGAACATCATATCATAGAACCCTTAAAGAACCCTTAAAAATTGAAATAACCACACAAACAACATCCAATATAATTATCTAGAGAACATAATAATTACCCAATGAATTGGAGTGCTATCTAGGAACACCAATCATATAAGTTATAATGGGATCACCTGAAGCTCTCTGGGTTCACTCATCATTTATAATATCTAATAATGAATAATTAATAAAGACCATAGATAATTCATTACATCATAACTCATTGAAGCAACATTTATCGATTTCAGAACATGATTAAACTCTGAAAAAATAGGTTCCATAACAATCTCTTTGAAACATGATTAACCCATGGAAAATAAATGGGTCCCATAAAAATCTATTTGAAACATGATTAACCTATGGAAGAGAAACAAGTCCCATAACTGTCACACCTGATTTTTTAATATCTTGGTTTTGATCTATTTTATTTGAAATATTTATACTTTTATTTGGTTTTGGGTGAGATGAATATTGAGTTTTTAACATCCATCTATCTCTAATCATCCTAACATGGGTTTCTCATAGCTTGTTTGGGAGTTTTTGGAGAAAAGGGTGGTTACTTCAAGATTTAGGCCAACTATGATCCTATTTTCAGATTTAAAAATAAATTTATTTATTTTATAACTCATTCATTTTTCAACATTTTTCACTCATTCCCCTTACCACATGGCCTCCAATTACCTATTAAAACCATAATATCCTTTTGGACCCCCTTAAGAATTCATAATTATAGTGTATTTGAGTTATTTATTCAGGTATTGGGATAACCCATGATCCCATTTCCAGTTTTTAAAAAATTATTTGTTTCTTTTATATCTTATTCATTTTGTTATATTCTTCAGTTATTCCACCTCTCACTCAAGACCAAGAACAATAGGAGCACCCCCATGTTCCATTTTACCTCTTTCAATCTCATCATAGTCACGTATTAGGGAGAAATTTATCAAGTCTTCTCAAATCATATAGATTTTTTAAGGTAATTTGTTTCTTTCATTAATCATTCACTTTTTCTATTTACCCCCCAAATATTCTTTAAATGGTTCTTCCATACCTAAGGAGCCTCCTACAAGAATTTACAATCCATCATATTTTCTATAAGAGTGTATATCTAAGGGAATATGAATAGTTCTCTAGTTTCCAAGGTGATATTCCTTATCCTTTCTCCACCCTCTTCCTCCTCCTTCCACTTTATTTTGGTTTCCTCTTATCCCTTGGTCATGAAAGATCTATGGTTATGTTATACCATGATTTTTATGGGGTTTTGGTTTTTTAGGTCTGGTATTCATAGATCTAGAGTGTTGGGAACTGCGACGGGTGATATCCAGTGTGTCATTCCTTTCCGCCATGGTTTTGAGGTAGGATATCCCTTTCACATGACTTTTGTAATGCCCCGACCCTAGTTACCTAGATTCGGTGTATTATTACATAACATTGGCATGATCACAAGGGATCAAATCCCAAAATACCGATTATTTTATTAGCTTTGGAAGTACTAGATACAAAAATAAGTTTTACATTACATTATGAAATGAAAACAATAACAACATTGTGACTCATTTTAACACATTCATCTCCCTTAGACTATCCCTGAAGGTCAGTCATAATATACTTCTTTGAATCCTAGGAAAAATAAAACATATAAATGGGTGACCTCATATGTTTAGTAAGGATAAGAATATATCAGAAAATTTCATAAATAAACATAAACATTTAAGGTAATGTATAAGACTAAAACACAAGCCTTTTAAACTTAAATTTTAGCATAATATGGAAAAGATAAATCAAATAATTCCATTTATGCATTCACATGGATATTCTACTAGTTGAATAATCACATGTAATATAAATAGACAATTTTATAATGATGGAATGCATACTGTTGGACATCATAACCACATAGTCAAGGCCTCATGCCAAGACTAAAAATAATATTTTGTCAAGGCCTTATTCCAAGATACTAGTTTGTATCATGAGACCTACCGATGCATTGAGGAGCTATAATGGTCTCTACTAATCACTTACTAAGTCTAATACATTCCTCATAAGAAAATGTTGAAACATAAAAAAAACATTCGTATTAAAATTATCATACAAAATGTTAATACTTTAACCATAAAACATGAATGGTATAAAAATAACACATCCACAGTCAAATATATAAAAAAACCTTAAATAAAATATGGAAAATTTTATCAAAACAAATCAACTTCAAACAAGTGTAAAATCCATCAAAGGATGTTGACATAGATGAAATAAAAACCATTTGAGAGAAATATCTATTTCTATTTTGAAATCATTTAAAAGTAATATAATTATAAAAGAAAAAATTTCTTTTGAAAATATTCTTATAATCTTGTAAGGTAAGCTTAGAAGGTTTTATAATGGTGGAAAATATCCTCACTCACCGTATAATTTAAAAAAACATTCTTTCCTTAATTTTTTCGAAAAGGTCGTAAAGGACCTTGTTTGGAAAAAAGATGAAAAGAATCCTTTATAAACATCTTATAAAAATTAAAAAAAGGGTATAAATTAATTTAACCCATAGTCTAGAAAATAGTAAAATTTTTTTGAAATACATTTTTAAGAAACACAGATGTGGATGATAAAGAGGTCCCAGTAGATACTCACATATAAACAACCTCAGATAAAAAAGAGATTGTAAAATTAACCCTTAACTTGTACATTTCCTTGATCTAGGGTATGTTAAACTCATATATAACAGTTAAATAATTGTTATTAAATTATACAAGAACTTCATACATAAATATGATATCATATATGATCCTCTAATATTTCTTTGTTAATAATATTTCAGTAGTATCATCGTTTCGGGTGTTAAATAATTCGTTTTCCTTTATATGCTTGGTTACCTAAGCCATGTTTTTTATAAATAATATTTATTTTATTCATATCCAAAATGATATTAAGTTCTTAAACATTATTTTTAATCATAAAATTGAAATTATTCTTTAATGGTTATGATGGGGAATCAATTTCAACGCGTTCGTGGAGACGGTAATCCGTACGTACGCACGAGCAATAATATCATTATATCAATGGCTAAATCGAATATAATTGGATGATATATAATATATACATAATACTTAACATGTTATATTTATTATTTACATCAGTTATACTCATTATTATATCCATCCAAATAATGAAGTTTTTGAATAACAAACTACACCACAACGTGGAGACGGTAATCTGTACGTACGCACGTATGGTGTCTTGTCATTCATAGGATGGATATAATAATGAATATGGTTGTACCATATTTATAATAACATCAAAGTATGTATAAGGTACTGGATTTATTATTTTGGTATGAAAACAACAAAGAAAGAGTAAGTGGAAGAAGAAAATAACTTTGAAAGAGGTGGTGAAATTATTACCTCTTCTTCGGGTGTTTCCCTTTGAGTTGATAAAAAGGGATCCTTAAGTTGGATTTATGATCAAAGTAATGCCTCTAGGTTAAATTTAGGGTAGTTGGGAGGATATTTGAGTAGGTTTTGGCCGGTCCAAATGGATTTGGAGGTGTTATTTTGAGTGAAGGGGAAGTACCCTTTTATAAAAGAGGTGAGGGTCACTTTAGGAAAAGCTCGAAATATTATTTTATTATACAATCATATTCTTTTTATAAAGGCTCCAAAATGATTTATTTCTAGTCCAAGGTGGGTATGAGTTGAAAAAATCTAAACCAATAGGTTTTATATAGGTTTAAGTGACCTTATTAACCTTATATTTTAGATTTAACTCTTAGTTAAATAGTTTAACTTTTACCATGTATTCTTGTATTATTATAATAAATGGTTAATGAACTTTCTATAAAAAGCCAAGAAAACCCCAAGTAGTTAATTATTAATATATATAACATTATATAATTCCTTTGGATGAACCTTTTATTTTTAGGAATATTATATCAATTAATAATATAGTATTTTTTTTTTAAACTCATTTATGTCAATTTTGAAAATATTTGGAATTTTTGTGTGTGAAAGTCATAAAAACTTTATAAATTCGATAAAATTATTTAATAAACCCTAACACGTCATATTAACCTAGAAAATTAGTTTAATTCATCATAAGTCTCAATTTACATTTATTTTTATATTTATAATATCAATTATTTTAATATTTTATTAATAAGGTAATTACTGGATCATCATTGTGTCATAAATAAATTTAATTATTTAATATGTAAAAATTAAAAATAAAATACCATTATGTAGGAAAAGATTTTATATTTCTAATTAATATTTATATTTTAATTTATCTTATGCATAACCCTATATTAAAAATTGTTTAGTTATTAAACTTTGAATTTAATACTTTTAACTCTTCTTTAAATAAAATAATAATAAATGTCCTAATCTAATACAAGTGGACCAAAAGGATCATATTTTATTAATAAGGTTGATTTTGGTCTAAATAAACTTATCCAATATAATTAGAACATGTGTTAGGGTAATTATAATATCATTTTTACCTTTAATTGCCTTATTGACATTTAACCGTGGTAAATAAAAGTCAAAAGTTACTATTCACCAAAAAATATTTTCATCTTATTGAACCAAATTTTACTTACTTATTTCCACCATTTCTCTTGGATTTTTGAAATTCAATTTATAGAAGCGGTAGAATTACGTTTTATGCAAATTTGCAAATGTTCCTAGAAGGTGGGTAAAAGACGGTAAAAAGTTCAATAAAATTATATATATATATATATAATATTATTATAAAATGACTCAAATTAATTATATTGAACATATATATGTATTATTCATATATTTTTACCTAATATAAATTTAAATAAAATAACTAATTATTTAAATAAAAAGTTGGTTTTAAACAATTACGTAGTGTTTTTCACTATTCCTCAAAAATTGAAAATTTTCAGAAAAATTCCAAAAATTCACCCTAGGATTATTTTGATATTAAAAATACAAAAATGAAGTCCATTTTGAAAAAAAAATTATAAAATTTCAAAAAGTGGGTATTACTATTCATAACGACTAGTTTGATTGGTCATGGTGTGTTAGCACTCGAAGTTGCATACAACACAAGCTGTTGTGTTGTTCAAAGAGAAGCGTACCGTGGAAGCTTGGGGTGTTACATTATCCTCTCCTTGAAATAATTTCATCCTCAAAATTTCTAGAATATTAGTGCATAAAAATATTTGGGTGGTTCTTCATCATATGTTCCTTGGGTTCCCACGTTGCCTCTTCCATCTTATGGTTTCTACATAGAACTTTCACAAGATGAGTCGTATGGTTTCTCAACACTTGTTCTCTGGTATCATGAATCTTGATAGGATCTTCACAATAAGATGGATCAGATTCTAGTTCTATTTCTTCATAGGTGAGTACATGCATTGAGTCAGGTATGTATTTTCTTAACAGTGATACGTGGAACACATCATGAACTTTGGAGAGACTTGGCGGCATTGCCAAACGATAAGCTAAAACTCCCATTAGTTCTAGAATTTTGAAAGGTCTGATGTACCTGGGACTTAATTTTCTCTTCTTACCGAATTGTATAACACCCTTCCATGGAGATACCTTCAAGAAAACATGACTTCCTACTTGAAATTCCAAATCTTTCCTTCGGTTATTGGCATAGCTCTTTTGCTTACTTTGAGCTTCTTTGATGTGGGTTTAGATAACTTTTACCTTTTACATTGTTTACTCAATAATTTATGGGGCTACGAGTTTTCTTTCACCAACAACATCCCAAAAAGCTGGTGTGCGACATCTCATTCCATATAATGCTTCATTTGGTTCCATTTGAATACTTGAATGTAAGCTATTGTTATAGGAAAATTCTACCAAAGGTAAATATTGATCCCACATACCATTAAAGTCTAGTGATCAAGATCTCAACATGTCTTATAAGGTTTGAATAGTCTTTTCTAATTTTCCATCAATTTGAGGGTGGTAGGCAGTGCTCAAACAAATTTTAATATCCAAGGCCTTTTGAAGACTTTTCCAGAATCTTGATGTAAAACGAGGGTTATGATCAGAAACAATCGACAAGGGTACTCCATGAAGTCTTAAAACTTCATTAATATATAGTATTCCTAAATGTTTAAGTGGTAAATCTTTTCTTATAGTAAGAAAATGTGCTGGCTTGGTAAGATGATCAACAATGACCCATATTGCATCATTCCTTCTAGGAGTATTTGGTAGCCCCATGACAAAGTCTATCGTAATATCATTCCATTTCAACTTAGGTATGGGAAGAGGTTGTATAAATCCTCTAGGATATTGTCTTCTAGACTTAATCTGTTGACAAACCATACATCTTGACACATAATCAGAAATCTCCCACTTCATGTTGTCCCACCAAAAATGTTCCTTCAAATATCTATTTATCTTAGTTCTACTAGGGTGTATAGAGAAATAGAGCCATGAGCATCATCCAACAATTACATTTTTAGATCAGGTATATCAGGAACACAAAGTCTCTTCCCAAATTTTAAAATTCCATCTTTATATACGAAGTCAATCAATCTACCATCATTCACAACTTTAATTTTATTTTTAAACTCCTCATAATCAGTATAAGAACTTTTTATCCTTTCTAGTAAAATTGGATTTCCAACCATTTGAAAAAGTATTAATGTTTCACCTTCTATGATTATTCCCATATCCATCTTTACTAGATCCATGAACATAGGGTCCCTTTTAACTCTCATCTTGTTCAAAACTATGTGATCCTTTCTTCTCAAAGCATCTTACACCTTATTTTCCTTCCCCTAGTGGTAGTGTATAGTGAAATCATAATCTTTGAGTAGTTCAAGCCATTGTCTTTGCCTCATGTTGAGTTTTTTCTGTGAGAAAATATACTTCATACTCTTGTGATTGGTATATATCTCACGTTTTTCACCATAGAGATAGTGTCTTCATATCTTCAAAGAAAATATTACAGCTGCTAACTCAAGATCATGAGTAGGATAGTTTTTTTAATGAATTTTTAGATTTCGTGATGCATAAGCAATAACTCTATTATTTTTTATAAGGACACAACGAAGTCCTTTCTTTAAAGCATCACTATAAATAACAATCCCATCATTCCCCGATGTTAGAGTCAATATAGGAGTATTGATTAATCTTCTCTTCAGTTCTTCAAAACATTCTTCACACTCTTTTTTCCAAACAAATTTAACCCTTTATGTGTGATATTGGTTAATGAGTTTTCCAATCAGGAAAAATTCTGGAAAAAATGCTGATAATAACCCGCTAAACCAATAGAAATACATACCTCAGTTATACTCATCAGTACTAATCATTCTTGTATTACTATTTTCATAGAAGGATCAACATAGATTCCATCCTTAGAGACAATATGGCCAAGAAAAGAAATTTCTTGAATCCAGAATTCACACTTTCTAAACTTCCCATATAATTCATTTTTTCTGAGGGTTTTCAGAATAGTGCGCAAGTGATTTTCATGGACTTCATATATTTTTGAGTATACTAAGATATAATCAATAAATACCACTACAAAGTCATCAAGATATTCTTTGAAAACTCTATTCATTAGATCCATGAAAACAGAGGGTGCATTAGTCAATCCAAAAGGCATTACTGTAAACTTGTAATGCCTATACCTGGTACAAAATGCTATCTTCAGAATGTATTCCTTATTCAAACACAACTGATGATATCCATATCAAAGGTTAATATTTGAAAAATATTGAGCTCCATGAATTTGATCAAATAAATCATTAATGCGAGGTAGGGGATACTTATTCTTTATTGTTATAACATTGATCTCCCTATAGTCAATGCACAACCCCATGGAGAAACACTAAAGTGAATAAATACTTTATTACTCAATTCCTATAGTTGTTTCTTTAGTTCCACTAATTCTAAAGTGTCCATTCTATAAGGGGTCTTCGATATGGTCCTTGAATCCAGAATTAAATCAACGGAAAACTCAATTTCTCGTTCTAGAGGATGTTCAAGTAAATCCTATGAAAACATTTCAGCATATTATTTTACAATAGGTAAGTCCTCTATTCAAGCATTATTTTCCTCACCCATATTTATTTCATTCTATTACTCCACAATAATTTAATTTATTAGAGCTAGTGGGGGTGGATCTAGATAAGAATCAAATGGTGACATTTCTGCTCTAAAGATAAGGTATTCTTTATCATCATAAAAAATTTTAACCTCCTTTTTCTTACAATAAATTTTTTCATCATGGTCTGAAAGCCAATCCATAATAAAGATTATATCAAATTCAATCATGGGTATGAGGATGAGATCAAAAGATAAAGAACATTTATATGCCCTAATGGGAACTGATTCACAAAACATTGTTACAATGATACTTCCCTTAGGAGTTTTGATTGAAAAATCCCTTGTTAAATAAAATTGGAAATATCTAATTTTCATAGAAAACTAGGAAGATATGAAACAACACGATGATCCGGAATCAAATAAAGCATTTGCTAAACCTGAGAAAACCATTAAATTACCTGCCACCACATCTTTCAGAGCTTCAACCTCATTAGTAGTGATCGCATAAGCTTGTCCTTACTCCCTTGGCCTTTTATGAGGTAAGTTTCCTTGGTGCTTCAGACATTTATTTTCACAATGCCCCATTTCTCTACAATTGTATCATTCAACATTGATAGCCACTTTATTTCCCTTGAAATCACTAGCTTGGTGGCCTTTTTCACTATACTTATAACAGACTCCCATTCCCTTCAGGCAAGTACTGGGGTGTTTCTTCCTACATTTACCACAGGATGGAAATTAAACTTTTCGACTCTTGCCCTTATTTATATTTTCTAGAGTGTTCAAGAGATATCTTCTTCTCTTACTTTTCTTTAAAGTCGTAAGACTTAGAGAATTACTTTTTTTGTCTTGATAGTATATGAGACAATATCTTCGTACGATGAGAAATATTGTGAAACTAATGCTCGATGGAGAAATGGTTTTAACACATCAAAGAATCGATCAGTATTACTCCTTAGGTTATGTATATAATATGATACATGCGTTTTTAACCATGTAAAGTTAGCCTCATACTTTGTGACATTCTCATCCTCTTTTTTCCTCAGACTCAAAAATTGTCTTTCCATATCCGCTCGATGGTCACAACAAAATTATTTTTCTAAAGAAATCTCTTTAAACTCCCTCCATTATATATTTTATACTTCTTCATCCTCCTTTGTGTTTTTAATTAATGACCATCATTGATCTGTATCTCCCATGAGGAGATAAATTTCCATGACAAATTTTTCCCTTTCGCTAATCTCCAAAGCATGAAATATTTTCTCTAAGGAAATTATCCATTGATCAGATAAAAATGGATTTGTAGTCCCATTGAATTTTTGTGTTTGTTGCCTCATGAAGCAGTCTAACATTGATCCTCCACATTGTGGATTAGGGTGCTCCATACCAGTAAGGTTATTATTCATAACCTGAGTGAGTTTTCCCAGTATGGTGATAAGCTAATCAACACCAGTTGCATCACCAACTCCACTATAATTATCTTGAGTAGGAGGGAAATACCTATTTGAATTACATACATTGATACAGTTTTAATTCCTTCTACTAGGCTCCATTTCTAAACAATGGCATACACTAGATTAGCTTATGAATCACAATAAATAATTTTAAACTTTTAAAACACTTAACATAAATTGAACAGTTTATGGATATAATACCTAATCATAAAAATGTTTTCATTGAGGAGGTATATACTCATAAATCCTTGATAATGATTTTTAAAGAAAATGTGAATTATCCTAAGCATATCCGCAAGGAGTGTCGTAACCAAGAGTGCATCAGGACTCGTTGTCGTGTACCAGGATACCCAGGGTCAATCCCAAAACTCCTTGTCAGAGTTTTCACTCCTAGGTACATCTGTGTTAGAGCCAACTCTACCTGCTTTTATCTAAACAGAGATGTATTTCTTGGAAAACTCACAAAATCTCTACATTAACAAAATTATAGGAAGTTATTATATACTAATCCTTAAAGTTTATCTTAGGGTAATGTTATCTAATCAGAGTTTTTCTAAATCTAGTTTCCAAGGTTTGTACTAAAATTCCTCTGATACCAAATATAATGCCCCAACCCTAGTTACCCAGAGTCGGTGCATTATTATATAACATTGGAATGATCAAAAGGGATCAAATCCTGAAAGACCGATGAATTTAGTATCCTTGGAAGTAATAGATACAAACATAAGTTTTACATTACATTTTGAGATGAAAAAAACAACAACATTTTGTATCCTTTAAACACATTCATATCCATTAGAATATCCCTGCAGGTTAGTCATAATATACTTCTTCGCATCTTGGAAAAAATAAAACATAGAAAGGGGTGAGCTCATTTCTTAGTAAGGATAACAATATAGCAGAAACTTTCATAAACAAACATAAACAATTAAGGCAATATATAAGAATAAAACACAAGCCTTTTAAACTTAAACTTCAGAATAATATGGAAAATATAAATCAAATAATTCCATTTACATATTCACATGAATATTTTAATAGTTGAATAATCACATGTAATATCAATAGCCAATTTCATAATGATGGAATGCATAATGCTGGACATCATAACCACATAGTCAAGGCCTCACACCAAGACTACAAATAAGATTTTTTAAGGCCTTATCCCAAAACACTAGTTTGTCTAATGAGACCTAATGATGCATCAATGAGCTATAGCGTGCTCCACTTGTCACTTACTAAGTCCAATGCATTCCTCATATGAAAAGGTTGACACATAACATAAAAATTTGTATTAAAATTAACATATGAAATGTTAATACTTTAACCATAAAACATGAACGGTATAAAAATAACACATCCACAGTAAAACATATCACAAAACCTTCAATACAATATGGAATATTGTATCATAATAAATCAACTTCAAACAAGTGTAAAATCCATTAAAGGATGTTGACATAGATAAAATCAAAACCATTTGAGAGAAATATATCTTTATATTTTGAAATCATTTAAAAGTCACATAATTATGAAATAAAACATTTATTTTGACAATATACTTATAATATTATAAGGGAATATTCAAAGGTGTTATAATGGTGTAAAATAGCCACATTCCTCATTTAAGTTAAAAAACATTCTTTCCTTAATTTTGTCGAAAAGGTCATAAATGAAATTGTTTGGAAAACGAAGGAAAGATTCCTTTATAAACATATTATAAAAAGTAAAAAAAGGGTATAAATGACTTTAACCCATATTATAGGAAATATTAATTTTTTTTAAAATACATTTTTAAGAAATACAGATGTGGAAGATAAAGAGGTCTTAGTAGATACTCATGTATAAACAACCTCGGATAATAAAGAGATTGTAGAATTATCCCTTACCTTTTAATTTTTCTTGATCAAGGGTACGTTAAACTTCTATATAATAGTTAAATAATTTTTATTAAATTATACAATAACCACATACATAAATATGATATCATATAAGATCCTCTAATATTTCTTTATTAATAATATTTCAGTAGTATCATCATTTTGGGTGTTAACTGATTCCTTTTCCTTTATATGATTGGTTACGTAAGACATGTTTTTTATGGATAAGATGTATTTTATTCATATCCAGAATGATATTAAGTTTTTAAAAATTATTTTTAATCATAAAATGATAATTATTCTTGAATGGTTATGATGGGGAATGAATTTAATCGCGTTTGGGGAGACGGTAATCCGTATGTACGCATGAGTGAAAATATCATTCTATTGATGGTGAAATCGTATGTAATTGGATGGTATATCATATATACGAATACTTAACATGTTATATTTATTATTTACATAAGTTATACTCATTATTATACCCATCCAAATAATGAAGTGTTTGAATAACAAACTACACCACGACATGGAGACGGTAATCCTTACGTACGCATGTATGGTGACTTGTTATTCATATGATGGATATAATAATGAATATGGTTATAACATATTTATAATAACGTCACAGTATATATAAGGTACTGGAGTTATTATTTTGGTTTGGAAACAACAAATAAATAGGAAGTTGAAGAAGAAAAGAACTTTGAAAGAGCTGGTGAAATTATTACCTCTTCTTCAGGTGTTTCCTTTTGATTTGATTAAAAGGACTTCTTAGGTTGGATTTATGATCAAAGTAAGTCCTCTAGGTAGAAGTCAGGATATTTGGGGGATATTTGAGTAGGGTTTGGCCAAGACAAATGGCTTTGGAAGTGTGATTTTGAGTGAAGGGGAAGTACCCTTTTATAAGAGAGGTGGGGCCACTTTAGGAAAATCTTGAAATATTATTTTATTATACAATAATATTTAGTTTATAATGGCTCAAAAATGATTTATTTCGAGGATAGGGTGGGTATGAGTCGAAAAAATCTCAACCAATAGGTTTTATACAGGTTTAGGTCACCTTATTAACCTTATCTTTTAGATTTAACTCTTAGTTAAATAGTTTAACTTTTACCATGTATTCTTGTATTATTATAATAAATGGTTAATAAACTTACTATAAAAGCAAAGAAAATCCCAAGTGGTTTATTATTGATATATATAACCTTATCTAAGTCCTTTGGACTAACCTTATATTATTAGGAATATTATATCAATTAATAATATAGTATTTGTTTTAAAAACTCATTTATGTCAATTTTGACACTATTTGGTATTTTGTTTTTGTGAAAGTCATAAAAACTTTATAACTTCAAAAAAAGCCCTAACATGTCATATTAACCTGTAAAATTAGTGTAATTCATCAGAAGTCTCAATTTACATTTATTTGGATATTTATAATATCAATTATTTTAATCTTTCATTAATAAGGTAATTACTGCATCATCATTATGTCATAAATAAATTTAATTATTTAATGTCTAAAAATTAAAAATAAAATACCATTATGTAGGAAATATTTTTATATTTTTAATTAATATTTATATTTGAATTTATCTTATGTATAACCCTATATTAAAAATGGTTTAATTATTAAACTTTGAATTTAACACTTTTATCTCTTCTTTAAATAAAATAATAATAAATGTCGTAATCTAATAAAATTGGACCAAAATGATAATATTTTATTTCTAATGTTGATTTTGGTCTAAATAAACTTATACAGTAGAATTAGGACATGTGTTAGAGTAATTATAATATTATTTTTTACCTTTAATTACACTATTTACTTTTAACCGTGTTAAATAAAAGTCAAAAGTTATTATTCACCAAAAAATATTTTCATCTTATTGAACAAAATTTTACCTATTTATATCAACCATGTTTCTAATATTTTTTAAATTCAATTCATAGAAGCGGTAAAATTATGTTTTATGCAAATTTGCAAATGCGCCTAGAAGGCGGGTAAAAGACGGTAAAAAGTTAAATAAAATTATATATATATAGTATTATTATAAAATGATGCCAATTAATTACATTGAACATATATAGGTATTATGTATCTATTTTTACCTAATATAAATTTTAAAAAATAAATAATTATTTAAATAAAAATTCGGTTTTAAATAATAACGTAGTATTTTTCACTATTCGTCAAAAATTGAAAGTTTTCAGAAAAATACCAAAAATTTACCTTAAGATAATTTTGATATTCTGAATCCAAAAAATTAAGTCCATTTTGAAAAAAAAAATTATAAAATTTCAAAAAGTGGGTATTACTATTCATAACGGCTAGTTTGGTTGGTCGTGATGTGTTAGAACTTGAAGTTGTGTACAATGCAAGATATTGTATTATTAAAAGAGAAGCGTACCATGGAAGATTGGGGTGTTACACCTTTATCATTTAAGTTTCATCATTTTCTTTCTTTTATCACCAAATATATATGTTTAGTATTTTTTCATACTTTTGATAATTTTCTTTGTGTGCAAAATGATTATTTAAGTATTGTTTTGGGAAAAGTAGTGTTGTTTTGTTATAAACGTGTACACCGCTTACTTAATTAAATGATCTGTTATCTTACACACCTTGTTTATCATATTTTGAACATGGTTCAGTAGATTTAATAAATTTATGGCATGAAAATGGTATTTTATCCCTTTTTAAGTTCTTAAAATAAGTTTGTTTAAAAGTGCATGTCATGTGTTCGGTAAATTGACCGGTTTGCTTTTATATGATTAGTGTGATTTAGAATTATTTTTTTGGATTTATAAATACATTAAAATAATGAAAAATATTATTTTGGGGTCCTTTATGGATTTCCAAAGTAGTTTTGGTTTTATTAAAAAATGTGTTTTTGGTGGTAAACATGTTTTGGCCCGAGTTGCTGGAAAATGGCCCATTTGACATCCTTATAAAAATGGTCATACTTTGGATGTGTAACCAAAATTTTTTAAGGGATTTATGAAAGTTTTTTTCTTCTTTAAATTATGTGTATACACCACTTTATTAAAATTGAAAATTTTACCTTTGGAAAATTTTAGTTTTGAGAAATGCTTAAAGGGTCATTTGACATTTTTCTTGTAAAAATAGTTTCCATGTGTATTTCATGTTGTATCATTTGGGGCCATTTTATGGTCCATGAAATTGATTTATTAAATTATTTTGGGGTTTCTAAATCTGGTTTTATATGGTATTTGTGGGTTTTGTCCTTAAAAGATCATTTTTAATGGATTTTATGTGCAAGGCATCGTTATACTTCTTGAAATTATTTAATGAAAATTTAAGTGGTTTGTTGATCCATGAAAGAAATGTGAGACATGGGTGTGGTATGTTTGATGTGTTTATGATTTTTAAATGTAATATTCATAAGAAAATGGTATTTTATAGATGTGTAACTTGTTTGAGCACAAAAAGAGAAAACCTGGGTATCTAGGTGGGCGAATGTGTACTAGTATTCTAGTAATTTAGAAGATTTTTTCCCTGTTTCATGTAGAAAGTTTCATGATGACAACACTAACTAAAATATTATTATGATGATGTTGTGGAAAATTTTTTTATGGACGATTCTTCTACTAGTGTCTCATGTGCACGTGAACAGATATTTGTTATGGTTACTTTTACATCGAGATACGAGGTACCCGGGGCCCACAATGAACTAGTGCCCAGTGGTGTTCCAGTGACTTATGCTAATTGGATATTTTGTACTTAATGCCGAAATAAAATGTGTTTAGTTGGTAAATTTAGTATTGTGTGTGTTTTATTTAAAACTTTTCATTCTTTAAATCATTCCTCTTGAAAACCATTTTTATTTTAAAGTTGCATCTCTTTGAAATTGGTTACTAGAATTTCCTGGTTATGAAAATTTGCAAGGAGTTTAAATTATATTGATTATAGCATGGAACCATGTTTGGAAAAAATAATTATAGATATTTTAGTTCAAACTTGAAATTTATGTATCTTTTATTTTAAAGTATGTGCATTAAGAATAGAATACAGGGCCAACCTACTGAGTTTTAATACTCACACTTATAGTTTTCTTCTATTTTCATCCCTTGTGTAGTTTTCATCTTGAGTTTAGTTGATTTGGGAAATGAGTATTCATTGTGTTGGAGAGTTACTAGTAGGGTCACATGGTGTTAGTTTGTTCTTCAGGTTTGGTCAGTTGGTTGTATTGTTTATTTGTACTTTCGGTTTCTTGTATAAGTAATGTTCAGTTCAATTTTATATAAATGTATGTTTCTTTCTGTTGATTAGTTCTTGATTATATTTGGGGGAAATCATTCCCTTGAGTACTTTATTGATGCCCGAAACTAGTTTCTAGCTCATGGGGATTGGGAACTCCCTTCGGTCCATGCCACAAATCAGTTTGGGTGCCCAGTTCGAGGTCGACCCAGCCTGGTTCGTGACAAATTAGTATTAAAGGGAGTTTATATCCTAGAAGTACTTTATTTTTAGAGTTCCCTTTGTTATTTTGGGATGTCAAGGTAGATGGATTAGGATTTTTAGAACTTGAGGGGTAGTTTTGGGAAGAGCGTTGTAAACTATTTCTCATTCTAACCCTCAAATGTCCATGAGAAGTCTAGTTTTATTAGTGTATTTGGTTCTTATTGATTGTTTAGTTTTGTGATACAACAAGGGGAGTTGGACTAATGGTCTTCGTGAGCACGTAGGTCCTAACAAGCCATGTGTATCAAGGGAATGATCCTAAGAAGGCTCTTTGTGTTGGTGGTGTGTTTGATAGATGGCTGCCACCCATATGGTCAAGTCACCCACTAACACTAGTTCCCTTTTGGGGGTCTCTTGTACTTTTCTTGAATTTGGAATTTTTTTGTGAAAATCCTTGTGTGAGAATTGTAAAAATGGGTTTTAAAGGAACGTTTGGTTGTTGAAAATTGGAAAATGAGTTTTCAAAATTTAATATGATAAAGGTTTTGGAATGTTGGTTTTTTGAAACAAATCTTGGGGATAAAGAGGAAATGATTTAATGGGATTGAATTTCCTTAATCTAAACTTATGGTTTCTTGAAATGAAATGTTTGGAAAGCTTAGATTATTTTAAATTGATTCTAAAATTTGTTTTAAATGTTGTGTTTTGGGCTGTTGAAAATTTTCTAATCAAATGAATTGGTTTTGGAAATTTGGTTTTGAGCGGTTGTTGTTTTTTGGAAAGGGGTTTTGGCCTTTATGGTTTTCGGATTATGAAAAGATACCTGACCGAATTTTTGAAAATTGGAAAGGTCTATTTGGAATATAATGGTTGTTTTTGGAAGTTCTATTAAATAAAATGAATTGGGTTTTTAATCAAATTGTTCTCGATGAAGTGTGGTTTTTTTATGAAATCTGAAAATGGTTTTTGATTTGGTGGTTAATGTGCCTTTGGAAGGTACATGATTCTTTTTGGAGTGATGATTGTTTTATTTTAGCCTTTTGTGTTTTAATGGGTGCTCACATGCATGGTTTTATTGATATATGGATGAATGGATGATATGAAATGGTGTTTGGGTGCTCGGGGTGGCACAAAAACATGTATATGAGTGAGACTTTATAAAACACCATTAGTGAATGCAAAAATCCACCATGTTGGTTTGTTTATCAAAATTGTTTTAAGCTAAAAAATTGTGGTGTTTTTTATAAACCAATGGTTTTGTGGTTGGTTTTTCCTATATCTTAGAACTTTTCTTTATTCGGTATGCTTCTTTATGATATGGAATCTATACTCTTATTATGTCTTGATATAGGATCTTGTTGGTGGCTTGGTTTTGGAGCAATGTTCAGTGGGTTTCTAAAGATGTGTTGGATTTTGTGTTTTATCCACATATGGTTCCCTATTGGAAATATTTCTACGTTATCAACCTAAAGATTCATTACAAATGTTAAATCCACCTCTTCGAATGATTCCTCAACCCGTTTGTTGGAATAGAGAGATTTTCAAGCTTGATTTAAAGTGACTTTACATTATGGTGTCCCTCTCGATTGGGGTAGTTGTGCTTAGTGAGGTTGATGTGTTTCTCCATGCACCTTGTCCATTTTACTCCTAATTTAGAGTGAGAGAAAATAGTGTTGTGTATCTTCAAGTTCTTGTTTGGGTAAAAGTGTGTTGTTTGAGGAAGAGAGTTTTATGGTGTCCCTTGATATGTTGTTTCGACCTAGGAGTGTTATGTGTCCCCATGTGGAAATAATGGGAAAAGTTTAAGTCAGGGATTATCAAATCCTAACTACAAGGCAGGAGATGCTTCATCCATCAGAGCTCTAGCCATAAGTTTCAGAGTGAAGCTGGCACGTAGTTAGGAGTCTCTGGACTAGGGGTAGTATTGCTAAGCTTGTGACTCTACCATTTTAGTGAGGTAGTTCCTTTATTTATTTTGTGGTTTCAATGGACCAATGATTGGGTCCCCTCCCCACCCCAAGTAGTGGGGGTTTGGATCTATGCAGAGAGTGTTGGCCTAGTTCTTGTCACCTCTATTCAGTAGCAGGGGTTTAAATGTTCATTTTGTGTTCATGTTAACATGGGTTGGTAGGTTGTTGTGGGAGTGTTTTTGTGGTCATGTGTGGTAGATACCCATTACTAATTTATTTTGAATTCTCATTTGGTCATTGATTTTTGGTTCTTAATGGTGGGGAGAACCACAACGGGTCTCGTAGAGTTTCCTCCTAAAAATTTGTCGAGTGTTAGTTGTTTATTAATGGTGGGGAGTATATTATGAACTCCCTTGGAATACTTTTTATGAGTTCTCTTTAGTTTGGGTGATAATTAGGTTCATTGGGAGAAGGATCAACAATCTCGTTCTTGGTTTGGTTGTGAAGGTAGTGACTCAATCTTTTGGTTTATTCTTCAGAAGTGGTTGGGAGTTGGTGTTTTGGTTTAGGTAAGAGGCTTAAGTTCCATTAATTTTGGATGAGGTGTCATTGAATGAGGTGTATGGACCATATTGATAAGTAATCCTTATGTTTTGATCAATCATCTGGAATGTGTTGTGGCTTTCTGGGGGTGAAAAGCTTTAATAGTGGGGAGAATTGTCACACCCTATTTTTTGATGTATTGGTTTTGATCCAGTTTGTTGAAAAATTAGATCATTTTATTAGTTTTTGGGTGAGATTAATGTTGAGTTTTTAACATCCATATATTTCAAATAATTCTACCATTGGTTCCCCATAGATTTTTTGGGAGTTTTTGGAGAAAAGAGTGGTTACTTCAAGATTTGGGCCAACCGTGAGCCCATTTCCAGATTTAAAAAAAATTATTTCTTTTATAAATCCTTAATTTTTAAATAATTTTCATTCATTCCTATTCCCAAATGTCCCCCCCTAAACTATTAAAACCACCATATCCTTTTGGACCCCCTTAGAAATTCATAATTATGGTGGATTTGAGTTATTTATTCAGGTATTGGGCCAACCTATGAGCCTGTTTCCTATGTAAAAAAAATTTCTTTTATATATTATTCATTTAGTTATATTTTTTGATGATTCCACATCTCACTCGAGATCAATAACTCTAGGATGACCCCCCATGTTCCATTTTACCTCTTTGGAGCTCATCTTAGTTGCAGATTAGGGTGAAATTTCTCAAGTCTTCTCAAATCATCAAGATTTGGTAAGGTAATTTATTTATTTCATGAATCATTAATTTTTTTCTATTTTCCTAGAAAATATTATTTCCTTGGTTATTTCCGACCTAAAGAGCCTCTCCAATAAGTTATAAGTCATTCCTTTTCCTCTAATGGTGTAGATCTAAGTAAAAATAAAGAGTTCTCCAGTTTCTAAGGTGATATTCCTTCTCTTTTCTCCTCCCTCTTCATTATCCTTCCACCTTCTCTTGGTTTCCTATTCTCCCCTAGTCATGAACGAACTAGGTTTATGTTATCCCATGTTTTTATGGGATTTTTGTTTTTAGGGATGTTATTCATAGATCTAGAGTGTTGGGAACCACGACAGGTGATATTGGGTGTGTGGTTCCTCTCTGCCATGGTTTTGAGGTAGGATATCCCTTGCACATGCCTTTATCATTTAAGTTTTATAATTTTCTTGCTATTAACACCTGATATATCTGTTTATTATTTTTTTTCATCCTTTTTATAATTTTATTGGTGTGCAAAAAGGTTGTTTAAACCTTGTTTTGTGAAAAGTAGTGTTGTTTTGTTATAAACATGTACACCGCTTGCTTACTTAAATGTTCTGTTATATTACTCACCTATTTTATCATATTTTGAACATGGTTCAGTTTATTGAATAAATTTATGGCATTAAAATGGTATTTTATCCCTTTTTAAGTGCTTAAAATAATTTATTTGTTTAAAAGTGCATGTCATGTGTTCGGTAAATTGTCTGGTTGGATTTTATGTGCTTAGTGCGATTTAAAATGATTTTTTAGATTCATAAATACATTTTAAGAATTAAAAATGGTATTTTTGGTTCCTTTTATGTATTTAAAAATTATTTTTGGTTTTATAAACAAATGTATTTTTGGTGGTAAACATGTTTTGGCTCGAGTTTCCAGAAAATGGACTGTTTGGCATCCTTATAAAAATGGTCATGCTTTTGATGTGTAACCTAAATGTTTTAAGGGATTTATGAAAGTGTTTTTATGATTTAAATGGTTTTTATAAACCTCTTTATTAAAAGTTAAATTTTTATCTTTGGAAAATGTTAGTTTTGATAAATGCTTAAAGGCTCATTTGACATTTTTCTTGTAAAAATGGATTCCATGTGTATTTCATGTTGTATCATTTGGGGCTATTTTATGGTCCAATAAATTGATTTATTAAATGATTTTGGGGTTTCCAAATCTGGTTTTATAAGGTCTTGGTGGGTGTTTTTCCTTAAAAGAGCATTTTTGAATGGATTTTATGTGGAAGGACTCATTATACTTCTTGAAATAGTTTTATGAAAATTTAAGTGGTTTATTGATCCGTGAATGAAATGTGAGACATGTGTGTGGGATGTTTGATGTGTGTATTATTTGTAAATGTAATATTCATGATAAAATGTTATTTTATATATGTGTAACTTTTTTGATCACAAAAAGAGAAAATATGGGTATCTAGGTGGGTGGACGTGTACTAGTATACTAGTGATCCAGAGGGGTTTTGTCCCTATTTCACGTAGAAAGTTTCACAATGAAAAAAATAAATAAACTATGATTATGGTGATTTTGGGGACCACTAGGTTATGGATGATTCTCTTACTAGTGGCTTGTGTGCATGAGAATGTATATTTTTTATGGTTACTTTTACACTAAGATATGATGTACCTAAGGCCCACAATGAACTAGTGCTTAGGGGTGTTCCCGTGACTTGTGTTCAATTGGCTATTTTGTAATCACCATAGACATATGGTGTGTTTATTTGGTAAATTCAGTATCATGTGTTTTTTATTTAAAATTTTACATTCTTTAAATAATCCCTCTTGAAAAATATTTTCATTTTGAAGTTTCATCTCTTTGAAATTAATTACTAGCATTTCCTGGTTATGAAAACTTGCAATCAGTTTAATTTATAATGATTATAGCATAGAACCATGTTTGGAAAACATACTTATAGATATTTTAGTTCAAAATTGAAATTGATGTATCATTTATTTTAAAGTATGTTCATTGGGAATAGAATATCAGGCTAACCTACTAAGTTTTAATAATCACGCCTATAGTTTTCTTCTATTTTTGTCCATTGTGCAGGTTTTAGCTTGAGTTCAGTCACTTTGGGAGATGAGTATTTGTTGGAGAGTGACTAGAGGGGTCACATGGTGTTAGTTTAGTCTTCAGGATTGGTCGGTCAGTTGTATGGTTTATTTGTACTTTTGGTTTCTTTTATAAATAATGTTATATTCAATTTTATATAAATGTATGTTGGGATGTCTGTTTCTTTCTACTGCTTAGTTCTTGATTATATTTGGGTGAAATTATTCCCTTGAGTACTCTATAGAATCCCAAAACTAGTTTCCAACATGTGGGGATCAGGAATTCCCTTTGGGCCATGCCACAGATCGGTTCTTGTGTCCAGTTTGGGGTCGACCTTGGCTGGTATGTGGCAATAACAATCTCTTTGAAAAATGATTAACCCATGGAAAAGAAACATGTTTCATAACAATCTCTTTGAAACAATCATATTCTATCCAAAGAAATAATGAGGATGGTATCAATACCAAATATCCCTAGTGTAGGATAAGTAACAAAAATGGTTTTTGATTCTTATGAATGGAAATACCATTAAAAGATCATTAAAAAAATTCTTGAGGAATATATAATTTTCATTTTTAAAATCACTTTTTTTAAAACATAAAACATTTTAAAAATCCTTTTATTTGAAAATAATTTTTAAAAACCAAAAATTACTAGAATATTAAGAAAAAATTTTCATTAAAAAAAACCTTGTAAACCTTTAAAGAAATCTTTAATTAAATGATGGTCATGCCAATCGGTAATTCCATACATGTCATAAATAACATTATAGTTAAACAATTAAATGGTTAGAAAAGTTATTTGTTTGGAAAGTGATAAGAATATTCCTTTGAAAACATTAAATAAAAAGAAAAAATGGGTAAAAATATCTTTAATAAATCATTTTAAATAGGGTAAAAATATCTTTGAAAACATTTTTATAAAATAGGTTTTTAGAAGAAAATATATTTTTGACCGAAGAGAGAAATAAAGTTGGATTTTCTTACAAACATTTTCTCAACAATTTTAAGTACCAAAGAGTGTAAAAATGGTACTATTACTTGTAAATATCATGAAATAACCGTAGGATAATAAAATTAATAACTTTATTGAGATATGTATCATAATATCTCATCATTGTAATTATAATCATAAAAAATCCTGATAAAGGATGAGATTGTAGCACAAAACTCTTACCACTTTGGTATATTTGAATCCTAATCCCCCTGAAAGGATTACATTAAATGAAACTTAAAATAATGTGAGAATAAATAAATTCATTATATTATATGTCAAATGTAATGTATATACACCTCATAAAAAAACATAGGTTCATAACACGACAGAAGTCTTAAAGAAGGAAAATTGTGACTAAAATCTGTTACCACTTTGGTAACTTTGAAACCACAAACCCCATGAAAGAGATATCCTAAAGTGGATATGTAAATACCAATAAATTTAAGTATAAGAATAAAAAAATACATCCATGGTTAGTATACACACTATACAACAAAAATAAGTGGTGAATATGTCATATATCTCATAGAAATAAAAGTGAGATGAGAAAACCCCTACCTTGAGTCCGACTTGTCGCGTGGGTCTTTATATTTCTGAATAAAAAAATTATGTTAATTATTTAATTTCTTGAGATTTTTTCAAATCTATTATTAGTGTTATTTCAATTATTATCATGTTATATACAATTATTTAATCAATTATGTTTTCATTGGGTGTTTTGACCATATTCGGCTTATATGTTAAGAATGACTTAGGTAATTTGACTATGGTCAATGAGGTCATTATTTAATAATATAAATAATAATAATAATAATTAAATTGTAATCATATTTATACATAAATTATACTTTTAAAACCAATCAAGAAATATGGTTATGAAAAATTAGCTAACTTTATGATCATGGAGATGATCGATCGTACGTACACATGAGTAACATTTTCATTTTTCAATGATCATTATGGAAAGAAGGTAAGTGAAATTTATATTTAAATAATGATTATAATATCATAAAAACTATATTATTTAATTATATATACTTATATATATAACTATATCATTCTTGTGATGTGGTGGTGAAAAAAGAATCACATCGCTTCAAGGAGGTGGCAGTCCACATGTCCACGAACGACATTATCATTTTTTAGTGAGTGAAAAGGTAAAAATAAAATGATATATTATATTTTAAAATTGATAAATATCTAATTAATATCATAAATATATAATTTATATCACATTTATTTATTATATTTACCCTTATTACCTTCCACGTAATGCGTTAGTGAAAAATGAATCACATTGTTTCACGGGGCGGTATTCTGCTATACACACGAGTGACATTATCATATCCATTATGTAGTAGAACATAAAAAAGTATATATTATATAATGAATAAATAAGTATAATTATGTTGTAAATATTATATATAAACTTTAGATTGATCATCATACCCATCCATGATAGGTGGTAATGGAAAAACAAATGACATCGTTTTATGAGGTGGTAGTCTACCGTATACACGAATGATGATTTCATAACCCATTTGATGGAATTTTTTGTATTTTTATATATTACCCTTAACATAAAAATATTTAAGTATATTTAAGATAATTATTTTATTATATCATCATTTTATAAGAATAATTTAAGGAGTTGGAGAAAGAAATAAAATAAAAACACTCTTTGAAGAACATTATCTCTTCTTTAGGTATCCTCCTTAGGTTTACAATAAAGCCTTCCTAGGATGGATTTACGCCAAAAATAATGGATCTAGGATGGGGGATGGAAGTTGGGAAGTGATATTTTAAGGGTTTGGTTGATACAAATATCTTGAGAGGTGTGAGTAAGTGAGGAGAGTGAATTCCCTTTTATAATTGAGGAGTCACATTCTTAAAAATACCCAAAAGTATTCACTATTAGGAGGTATAACTTACCTCAAAAACCTCCAAAATAGGTCAATAAATTGATTTTAGGTTTTATGTAGTCTATAAAAACTTATACCACACAAAAATAAATACATTTTTATAATGTTATTCCTTAGTCTTTAAGTTTACTCAATTTTTCCATTTTAGTTTTTACCATGGTAACTTGAATCTTTTTATTTACCTAGGTAATTTATTCCTTAATAATACAATTAAAATGAGTTTTATTAGATAATTTATAAATTATTATTATAAATATTAAATACAAATAATTAAATAAAAAACCTATGTGTTTGTAAAATTAATTTTAATACAAATACATGTAATGCGCAAAACACTGTTTTAACTGTAATCACAGTAATTAATTTTAATTGTTTTCAATAATAATTATGGTAAAAAATTAAGTGTATATTATTATATATTATAAATTAAGTTTATTAAAAAAAATTAATCCATTTTTCTAAATTAAACTCACCTAAGTGGAATAATTTAATTTAAAATTAATCCTGCAGACGTGTCGAGACAACGAGTTTTAAAGAAGAGTATTTTTTGAGAAAAAATTATTTTATAATAACTTTATGACTAATAATAATCATTGTATGAAAATAAATTAATATTTAATGATATATAATATATATTACATTTAAAACATTCCCTATTATGGAATATTTTAATTAATTGAAATGGAGGAACATTAGGTATTTTAAAATAGTTTTTAGAAAAACCCCGTTTTTAAACCCCAAAAAAAACTTATACTAAAAACCAATATAAAGTTGATTAAAAAGTTATTAAGTGGATTATATATTAATAAATAATACTTAGGTTAATTTAAAACATATTCAAAACATATTGGTACTTTTAAATTACTTAAGTTTTTGAAAAGAAAATACTTTTTACAAAGATTTGTATATTTCACTATTCACTAAAAAATCAAAAAATTTCACCCAAATTAAATTTTGATATTCGAATTAAAAAAATGAAGTTAATTTTATAAATTAAATTTAA
This sequence comes from Viscum album, assembly GCA_963277665.1. Lineage (NCBI taxonomy): Eukaryota > Viridiplantae > Streptophyta > Magnoliopsida > Santalales > Viscaceae > Viscum > Viscum album. Next base: position 1,003,474,610 of record OY728141.1, read on the forward strand.
TAAATTTTATAAAAATTTATTATAATTTTTTTTCATTAAAATCAATAAAAATCATTTTTTGAAGAAAACATATTTTTAAAGAATAAAATCACTTTACTAAAAATTGATTAATTATTTACTAAAATTATATCAATTATTTATATTGATTAAGAAATATATATATATATATATATATATATTTCATAAATTATTAAATACTATTAATACCCACCAATTTAATGGCTAGGTTATAATGGTAAAATATATCATGGGTTGTTTAAGTTTGGTAAAACTCAGTCTTGCGTGTGATGCATGTTATCAAAGAAACTCATTATTTCATGTAATTAAAGCTAAGTTAGTGTTGCGTATCATTTACAGTATATAATATAATTTTCTTCTTCTAAATTCTCTAGGTGTTACAACCTCCCCCCTTTAATAAATTGCATGCTCACAATTTGAACTTTATCCTGGTAATCAAAGGTTGGACATTTGAAAATACTTTTGTTTTAAATCCATATCATAAAAAAGGATTAATCAAATATCATCTTAACGATAGAGAAATATAAGTACAAAGTTCATATAGAATAATACATAACTAGGTTTCCAAATAGAAGAATATAGGTGGGAATGAAGGAAAAGTGTAAATAATTATAGAGAGTGATTGAGGTCATTTACCACAAGAAAGTGAATGATCAATGAAAAGTTAAGGGTATCAAAATCATAATTATATAATGATTGAAAGGACCATTAGTTCATTATAAATGAAGGTACTAGGAAAATAATTTTTTTTCATGATCATTTTTATAGAGTTGATGAATTCTCTTACCATCTAGACTAAGAGAATATGGAAATATACTTAATTGATGAGTAAAATTTACTCTTTTTGTTAATTTCCATCACAATATCATCCTTTTATCAAAATGATGAGTATTAAAGATGAATTTATCTTACCTGAATCACTAAAATAAATTTTTTAAAGGACCACATAATCCCCAAAATCATAATAAGATATTCCTTTTATCTTTAGACATTAACCAAAACCAAAATGTTTAGCACATTATAAGAATAAAAAAATAAACCTTCATACATTAATCTATAAATTTAAATAATAATACTAAAATTTTATACCAAATAATTCCATAAATAAATATCCTTAAAATTCATAAAATATTTTCTAACTAATTTTGAAACCCAAATATTAGAAGGATTTTATCATATATTAGGATGTTATTAGTAAACGAACCAGTTATCACATGAAACCATGATTTTAATAAAAAATGTTAACATGAAAATATATAAGCATATGAAAGATAATGAGGTTATTATATTTTTATGTTATAATAATAATTTAATGAGGTTTATAAAGAAATAAAATAAAAATGATCATTGAAGAATATTATCTCTTCTTTGGGTATCCTCCTTAAGTTTGCACTAAAGGCTTCCTGGGATGGATTTATGACCAAACTAAGGCTTATAAGACGAGGGGAAGGAAGTTGGGAAGTGATTTTGTTAAGTTTTTTTGATAAAAATGTTTGGATATGTGTGAATTATTGAGGGGTGTGAATTCCATTTTATAATTGAGGAGGATTGAAATTATTGTAAATACCCAGAAATATTCACTATTGGGAAGTCGACCTTACCTCACACGCCTCCAAAATAGATAAATAATGGAGGGGAGGTTTGATATAGTTAATAAAATAATCCAAAAATAAATAAATATATTTTTATAATTTTATTCCTTAATCTTTAATGTTACTCAATTTTACCCTTTTAGTTTTTACCATTGTAACATATACGTTTTTATTTACCTAAATAATTTATCCATTAAGAATAAAATTTAAATGATTTATATTAAATAATTTATAAATTTTTTATTTTGAATATAAAATAAAATTCATTAAAAAATCATTTGTGTGTGAAAAATTAATTTTAATACAAAAGCGTGTAATGCACAAAATTTTGTTTTAACCTTAATCACAATGATTAATTTTAATTATTTTCACTAATAATTATGGTCAAAATTTAAGTTGAACCTATTTGAAATTATAAATTATTTTTATTCAAAATATGGAATCAATTTTTCCAAATTCAACTCATATAAGTGAAACAATTTAATTTAAAATTAATCTCGCAGACGTGGTGAGACAACGAGTTTTTAAGAAGCATATTTTTTTGAGAAAAAGGTGATTCTATAATAAAACTATGAATAATAATAATCATTGTATAGAAATAAATTAATATTTAATGGTATATAATATATATATTAAATTTAAAACATTCCTCATTAGGTATTATTTTAATTAATTACAAAGGAGAAACATTATTTATTTTAAAACAATTTAAAAAACCTATTTTAATAAAACAAAACTTATACTAAAAACCAATATAAATTTGATTAAAAAGTTATTAAGTGGATTAAATGTAACTAACTAATACTTAAATTAATTTAAAACATATTATTTTTTTTACTTTTAAATTACTTAATTTTTTGAAAAGAAAATACTTTTTACAAAGATCGATATTTCTCACCATTCTCTGAAAAATCAATATTTTCTAAGAAATCTAAAAACTTCTCCCAAAGTAAATTTTTATATTCTAATTATAAAAATGAATTTAATTTTATCAAAAAAAAATTATAAAAGTTCCAAAAAATTATTATAATATTTTTTATGAAAATTAATGAAAACCATTTTTGAAGAAAACATATTTTTAAAGAATAAAATAACTTTACTAAAAATTGATTGATTATTTACTAAAAATTTATTAATAATTTATATTGATTAAGACACACATATATATATATTTTAAAGTATTTAATACTATTTTTACCCTCTAATTTAATGGCTAAGTTATAATGGTAAAATATATCATGGGTCGTTTAAGATCCGTAAAACTCGGTCTTGTGTGCAACATGAGCTATCAAAGAAATTTATTATTGTGTGTAATGAAAGCTAAGTTAGTGTTGAGTGTCCTTTAAATTATTTAATATAATTTTTTTTATTTTAAAATATAGGGGTGTTACATCCTCCCCCTTTAATAAATCACATCTTTGCAATTTGAATTTTATCTTGGTAATCAAAGGTTGGACATTTGACAATATTTTTTTATAAGAACGCATAATAAAAATGGTTAATAAAAAATCATCTTAAAAATAGAGAAATAGAAGTAAAAAGTTCATATAGAATAACACATAACTAGGTTTCCAAATTGGATAGAATAAATGGGAATGGAGTAAAAACATAAATAATTATAGAGAGTGATTGAGGTCATTAATTACAAGCAAGTGAATGATCAATATAAAGTTAAGGGCCTAAAAACCATAAATCCTTAATGATCAAAAAAAATCGTCGGTTTATCAGAAAGGAAAGTATTAGGATAATAATTTTTTTTCAAGATAATTTTTCTATATTTGAGGAATTCTATTACCATCTATACTATAAGAATATGGAAATATACTTAATTGATGAGTATAATTTCTTACTTTTGTAAATTTACACCACTATATCATCCTTTTCTCCAAAAAATGACTATTCAAGAAGAATTTTTCATGCCAGAATCACTAAAATAAAATTTTTAAAGGACCAAATAATCTCCAAAATCATAATAAGTTATTCCTCCCATCCTTAGGCATTAACCAAAACTAAAATGGTTAGCACATAGTAAGGTAGAAAAACAAACCTTCATACATTAATCTCCAAATTTAAATAGTAATACCCAAAGTTTAAACCAAATAGCTCCATAAATAATTATCCTTAAAAGTCATAAAACATTTCATAACTAATTTTTAAACTCAAATATTAGAAGGATTTGATCATATATTATTCTAAGATAAATCAACCATTATTCCTCAAATAAAATCCAATATTTTTCCAAAATAAATATAATATTTAATTATAAAAATGTCATACTAACTGGGACATCATGTAGGTATGTGGTATGTGTGAAACACTTATCATCCTTTGGTTATGGGTTTAAGACCCATTTCCTTATCAGATGCGACAGGTTGTCACCCATCACACGAGTTTTACTTTTTTTCTTTAATCATGAAAAATAATTCCTCTATAAATAACACTTCATGTTGATCCTAGGGGTTACAAATACCTAAAACAAAAAAACATCCCAAAAAATTTCATTAATAACAAAAAAAATTAGTACTTAAAACCCTCAAGTGAGGTGTCTAATACTTTAAAATTATGATAAACCATAATCTTATAGATATACGATGGTATCCATAACTCTTAATATAACCTCACATGTAAACATAGTAATCTACAAAGTTATCTAAACTGACATTTGATACCAACTATAACAGCCCAAAACCCGCACTCCCAGATTCAGTACTGAAATCATAAACTTTATATTTCTCGATTTGATGCCAATAATCATGACCCAATTTTTTTCATCCAAAAAATACAATATCAAGAGTAAAATTGGATCACTTACATCATCGAGGACCTTTTAGGTTTATAGTTTTAGAGAATTAGGATAAATTTCTATAGAAAAAATTTACATGACTTTAAAATAACATTTCTACCACTTAATATATCTTTTATTTTTTACATCAAGACATTATCATCATCCATATGAAATAACTTCTAGACATAACTCATTCAAAATAATTCTTTACAACCTAGGGAAAATGAAATATAAGAAGGGTGAGAAAAAATGTCTAGTAATGGAAAAAATAAGAATTAAAAAATGAATGTCATTAGTAATCATAATAAGATCATAAGGTTAATATGAAATAGTCAATGTACATGATTATAACATAAGAATATTTATACCCATTAATACTTGTACTATCAAACATAAAAACATGGAATAAGGCTTTAACAAAGGAAATATTCACAATAATAAATAATAATGAGCCATGTGATATCTATATTGATAAAATAAAGAATTATAAACCCATAAAAAGAATAGATAAAACCTATGGGTGTCTTGGAACTTCATCTCATAGAACCATTACATAACCCATACAAAACCCTTACAAATTAGAATAAATATACAATAAAATTCCAATATAATTATTTGGAGAATATAATCATTACCTAATTCATTGGATTATTATCCGGGAACACCGATAGTATTAACTATAATGGGATCACCTGATTCTATTTGGGAAGATCCATCATTTATAATGTTCAAGAACTGAATAATGAATAAAGCACATAGATAATTCATTTTATCATAACTCATTGAAACAACCTTTATTCTTTTCAAATCATAATTAACTCATGGTAAAGAAATGGATTCCTTTAAAATCTCTTGAAACATGATTAGATCATGAAAAATAAATAGGTCCCATAATAATGTCTTTAAAACATGATTAACCCATGGCAGATAAATGGGTCCCATAACAATATATTTGAAACATGATTAACTCATGGAATAGAAATTAGTTCCATAATAGTCTCTTAAAAATAGTCTTATTCTATCCATATAAATAATGAGGATGGTATTAATACAAAATATCCCTAGTGGAGGATAAATAACAACTAGGGTTTTTGAATTTTATGAATTAAAAAACATTTAAAATATCATTAAAAACATTCTTGAGGAAAATATCATTTTCATTTTGAAAATCACTTTTTTAAAACATAAAAAAATTTGAAAATCATTTTCTTTGGTATTAATTTTTAAAATCCAATAATTTATATAATATTAAGAAAAAAATTTCATTAAAAATAACCTTATAATCCTTTAAATGAAGCTTCAAACAAATGACGATCATGTCGGTGGGTAATTATGTACATACCATAAAGAACATTCTTTTTTCATGGTAAAAAGGTTAGAAGAGTCCCTTGTTTGGAAAGAGACAAGAAGATTCATTTGATTTTTTTTGTTAAAATAAAAAATGGGTAAAAAATTATTTAATAAACCATTTTATAAATTGTGACAACATTTTTTATTTTTTTTAGAAAATAGGTTTTTTGGAAGAAAATAGATTTCCAACCAAAGAGAGAAATAAAGTCATATTTTCTTAAAAAACTTTCTCAACAATTTTAAGTAATAAAGAGTGAAAAATAATACTATTAATTGAAAATATAATGAATAAATAGAGGAAAAAATCATGAGTTTCTCAATAGATGGATCATAAGATCTCATCATTAGATGTATAATTATAAAAAATCCCGATAAAGGATAAGATTATAACATAAAAATCTTACTAATTTGGTATCTTTGAATCGTAAGTCCCATGAAAGGAATACATTAAATGAAACTTAAAATACCATGATAATAAATAAATTCATGATATTACATGTCAAAGGGGATTTATATACACCTCATAAAATAAGATAGATATATAACACGAGATAAGTCTCAGTGACTAATAATAATAATTGTATGAAAATCAATTAATATTTAATGATAAATAATATATATATTTAATTTAAAGCATTCCTCATTAGGTATTATTTTAATTAATATAAATGGATAAATATTATTCATTTTAAAACAATTTTTATAAAAAACCCGTTTTTAAACCAAAAAACAAACTTATATTAAAAACCAATATAAATTTGATTCCAAACTTATTAAGTGGATTAAAAATAACTAAATAATTATTAAGTTACTTTAAAACATATTAAAAACATATTGGTAGTTTAAAATTACTTATATTTTTTTAAAGAAAATACTTTTTACAAAAAATCAGTATTTTTCACTATTCACTGAAAAATCAATAATTTCTGAAAAATCCTAAAATTTAACCCAAAGTAAATTTTGATATTCCAATTAAAAAAATAATTTAATTTTATAAAATCCATTTTATAAAATTTCCTTAAAATTATTATAATATTTTTTTTGAAAAGAAATAATTTTTTTTTGAAGAAAACGTATTTTTGAAGGATAAAATTACTTTAATAAAAACTGATTGGTTATTAAAAAAATATTTATAAATAATTTATATTGAATAATATATATATATATATATATTTCATAAATTAGTTAATATCATTCATACGCTCCAATTTAATGGTTAGCCTATAATAATAAAATATATCATGGATCGTTTAAGTTTAGTAAAACTCGGGCATGCATGTAATGCAGGCTATCGAAGAAACTCATAGTTACATGTAACATAATCTAAGTAAATTTTGTGTGTCCTATACACTATCAAATAAAAAAATTTTCTTTTAAAATCTTGGTATGTTACATGATCACTTGTTATCCATTGCTCCCCTCACACATCTCTATTTTTTTAATTTTCCCTAAAGTTTTGAACAACATGAGAAAAAGAAATATTATTTGTCATCTATAGACCTCAATTATTATCTAAAAAATATCTCTTGACTTGATCCATTGTTAGGTCAACCTCTCCCTCACATTCATGTTCATTTTAACTCATTTATCATTATTTCTCAACCTGATTGCATGGAGCTTTTAACTGTGTATCACAAAAGCACTGCCCACTTATCATGTAAGGAAGTGACTAAAAATGATAAGTAAGTAGTTTTTTTAGCACAAAGATGGTAATAATCTCCAAGTTTTAAGTACCCCTCTTACTCCCATGGATTAAAATCAAACGATTCTTCCCATTTAATTTCAAGTATCACTCCTACTCCCATGGATTAAAATCATGATGTATTTTTTAAAAATGTCATTAACTTGTGTATTTTATTTTCACTCACCATTAGAGTATCATATTTAAATATTGTTTTCATTTCAGGAAACCAAAATATAATGAAATATTATTTAATTATAAACTCAATTTCCTTTTAATATTGGTGGAAATTTTATTTCAAGATTAGCTAATAAAGGGGGCCTTCTTATTTATTTTTTAGTGATTTTATTAAAATTTTAATATAATTTTCAATATTATATGAATTAATTTTATATTAATATTTTATGCATTATTAGGTTTTTTAGAATTATATATTTTTAATTCACGTTCCTTTAATTTTAACTGAAATAGAATATGCATGTTTTGTATATAAAATATAATTCATTTTAACATAGAAGACATGTACACAATATTATTCTTATTTTGATATATTTTGTATCACTAGAAATGGTTTGAGTGTCGCCCATAAAATGTTCTAATTTAAAACGAATTTACCTTGCACACATACATGATTAGAATATAATGGAAGAATTGTATAAAGTTTATTATAATCTACCCTAACCATGCATGTGGTATGGATTTTATTAAGAATCAATATACTATTTTTGATATACTTGTGAATGTTTTGACTACTAGATGTAGAAGATAGATTATAGTGATATATGTCATTTTTAGAGGTGGAATTAGAATTTTTTGGATCTCAGTGATGTGAAATATATGCAAATTTTTTGGAATGTTCATTAATAGAAATAATTTGTGGTGTTTTTAAGGAAATTGAATAAAGTTTTTGGATATTATAGTATATGTGAAATATACCTAATATTGACAACTCTAATATTTTTTAAATAAGGGTTCTTCGGTGGGTTATATTATAAATATATTTTCTAGTATTCCAATAATACATGGTCTAGAATAATATTCCAAAAAAGAGAGTAACATGGAATCCAACTTCACTTCTGTTGTTAATAATAGTTTTATCCATTAATTTTATGAAATTCCAAGCTCCTTAACCCTATGTAAAAATATGGTGATTACATGAACTTGTATATTCTGAGGAAAGATATTTTTACAAAAATTTATAAATCTAGGTCACAATTAAATAACAATAAAGAACAGTAAATTTCAAGGTAGTTATTTTAACCAATAATAAATAAATTTTGTTTAATAACATATTTATTACCACCTTTTTATCCCATGAAACATCAAATAAAGAACTTGGAACAACAACCACATGTTTAGCCAATGTTTTTTCCTTTCATGTCACCCTTGTATAAAATGATAACTTATTAGGAATCATAATCAATAACATTCAAATGTTGGGTTCCCCTTATTAGAATTATCTATAAAATTATCCTTTGATTATGAATATAATATGTGTATTTATTTATTTTTTACACAAAAATAAATATTTATGAACCTAATAGAATGAATATGAATAAAAAATGGATTCTCAATAATCATATGACAAAATATAATAAATTTTTAGTTAAATATTTTATCAAGTTTTCAATAGAGCATGAATACAACCCTTCTCAAATCCTTTATCAGTTTTTACATTTTTATTAAATAAAAATCAGTCTAGAAGAGTTTGAAGAAAATTTTATTTTTTATGGGATATATTAAATCTACAAATGTTGTACTGAACATGGGAAAAAATTGAATGTTCATGTTGATTGGGATGACATTGTGGTTTATAGATCATTTGATATGAATACCAATGTATATGATGATGAAGATTGAATGGAATAAATGAAAATGGAAATTGAAGATGAAATTTATTATTGTCCAAAGTTTTTTGATAAGTTAAATAGTTTTTCTAAGAGATCATTGTATAATTGTTGTACTAAATACAAAACATTGTCAGATGCATTGAAGTTATATAATTTAAAAGATGGTAGTGGGTGGAGCGACACGAGCTTTACAAAACTACTTGGTCTCCTGAATGATATGATACTAAAAGAAAATGAACTTCCTTGGCAAACATATGATACTAAAATAATTCTACATTCAATAGTTACGATCTCCAAAAAAATAGATTCTTGTCCAAATTATTGCATATTGTTTCACAAGGACCATGAATCACTTATAAAATTCCCTATTTGTGGCATGAATTGAAACAAGAAAGATTAATTAAGTCCTTAAAAATTTTTATGGTACTTTCCTATCATAACATGATTTATAAGACTATATGGATGTCAGGAAACCATGTGAAAATTGACATGGAATGTATATAAAATAATTTGATATGGAAAATTACATCATTTTATAGACTCTCCTTAGTAGAATAAAATTGATTATGAGTGTCATGAATTTAAAAATGAGCTGAGAAACTTCCATATTGAATTATCTATATATGGAAGAAATCCTTTTGGTATATAGAGTAATACTCACAGTACTTGGATAGTTATATTGGTAAATTATAATTTTTTGTCATGGTTATGTATGAAGTATAAATACATTATGTTGTTCTACTTATATTTTGACCCAAAAAACCTGGTAATGATATTGATTTCTATTTGGATCCATTGTTATAATATCTAAAATTGATGTAGGATACAAGTGTTACAATGTATGATGCTCATATAAGTAAAGAATCCACATTGAGGGCCATGTTATATGGGATGATAAATGAATTTCCTAATTATGGAAAATTTTTAGGTTATAGAATTAAAGGAATTTTGGGGTGTCCCATTTGTAAAGAATGTACACACTCACTTTGGTTCAAGAATTCCTCAAAGACTATATTTTTAAGATATTTTTTTTACATATATGAAATAAATACCAATCCTATACAATAAAATTTTATGTGAATACCAAACAAGGTAAAACACCATCTCCACTAATGGGTGATCAACTGTTCGATAAAGTAAAATATATTAAAACTGTTTTCGGTAAACCATTTTTGAAGACCCTTAGAAATCAGGTTAAAAAAGAGATCAATTTTCTTATAATTAGCATATTGTAATGGTTTATACATCATAATATTTCTTTATGTCATTCATATATAAAAAATATATTTGATAGTGTTATTATAACTTTACTAAATGTTCCTAGAAAAAAATATGACATCAAGGCTTGGTTGGACATGATTGACATGGTGATAAGTGAAGAGTTTTCACCGGTGAAGGGTATAAGTTATAATTTTCTTCCTCTAGTAGTTTAAAATATATATAGACAATAAAAAATTAAACTTTTTATTTTCCTTAATAATGTAAAAGTTTTAGAGGGGTATTCATAAAATATCAATAATTTCATCTCAATGACTAATTTGAATTTTTAGGGACTAAAATCACACAACTATCTTGTTTTGATATAAGATCTTATGTTCATTTATTTTTGTTTTATTATTATTAAAAATGTATGATATACATTAACCATACTCTTCTTATTTTTCAAATCCATATCAAGTAATGTTATAGACTAGAAAAAGTTTTCAATCATAAATAATGAGGTTGTAGTCATATTATGTGAATTAGAGATGTTATTTCCCCATCATTCTTGGATATAATGGTCCCCCTAATGGTTAAAATAGTTAGAGTGGTTTAACTATGTGGTCTTATCCATTATATATGGATGTACCCCATTGAAGGATATATGAAGATTTTTAATGGTTATTTCATGAATCAAATCCATCCATAAGGTTTTATTTCAGAATGATATATTTTTGAAAAAGCTACTGAATTTTTTATTGATTACCTATTAGATTTTTATAGCATCGATCTCCCAAATTCACATCACATGTGATGCTTTATGGGAAAAGGTACTTCTATAAGAGATTTTGTTACAATTACCATCATAGAGTGGGAGCAATATTACCTTTAAATTTTACATAATAGTGAAGAATTTGATCCATATGTTGAGTACCACAAATAAATTTTTAGACCTTTGAATCCATAAATGCATGAAGGATGGATATAAAATGCACATAATCAATAGTTTATAGGATGGTTACAAGATCTTATTTATAAGGAGTTATGTAGAAATATGAATTCAATTGTCGAACAACTTTTATGGCTATCCAGGGGACCAAATGAAAATATTATTTCTTACACTGGTTTTGTAATTAATGGTTATACATTCTATAAAAATAAAATGATATTGTAATATGATGAAAAATAGTGGATTTACGCTTTTGGATGATGTGATGCACAATATGGTGGTAAGGATAAAATCCAATTTATGAAAGTATGTTATATTTTATCATCATCAAAAAAATATACGAGTTGTTTTATACAACATTTCAAGTGTCCATTTTCCATTGAAAATGGGTTGACAACAATATTGCTGTGAAATTTGATGAAATAGGATTCATGAAGTTGAATTTTAGTGTGTAAGGGGAAAAGGAAGATCCATTCATAATGTAATCACAAGTAGTGCAAGTATTTTATGTCTCAGATCCAGCAAAAAATAATTTTTCAATTATCCTGCTGGTGACTAAAACAACTATAGGGTCATATGAAAATTGAATTGAGGATGACCCTTTCATCAGGAGATCTAACAATTTCATAGTAATCCTAATTTGGAAAATTTATTTTACATTATAGGGGAATAGAAATAGGGGATTTGGATTCTCGATAGAGGTTCCAATCCATTCAAACTTTAAAGAAAAGAGAGTTCAATGATCATGTTAAAATATTTTTTAATATACTATGATTTTCCTTATAATATTATGTGTTATATACTGTATTTAAATAATATAAATTAAATTTCTAACTACTCTTGCAAACAATGACCTTTATACATGATTATGTTTCTAATATCCGTGAAGAATAGGTGGTTGATGATAAAACTATAGAATTATTAGGATATCAAAACAATGTTGATGAAAAAAAATAACGAAACAACATCACAATGTTGATTAAAATTATCAAGGTAAGAATAAGGGTATAAAATTCTAGGTTGGATGGAATAAGTGTGGCCAACTTGTTAAAACCAACAATTCAATATTCATTAGCTATGTTGGGGTGACAATAAGGATGAATGTGTCAATTGATAAAGATTTGTGGAACTATGTCTATCCTATAACGAAAGAAACCCTTTGGGAAGATATAAAGGTAATTTTACAATATACCTTCTCTATTTTATCAAAAAATTATATAATGAAACATTGATTTAATTTTCATTATTCCTTATAGAGTTCATTTATTTTAGATGATGTAAAGAATAAATATATCTTAATAGCCACTGTAAAATCCCATAGAGGCTTCCAGAGTCCTCTTACCAAGTTTCATCTTATGAATGCTAAGGGTAAATAAATCCTTACCCACTAGTTACTTATTCACACATTATAAAGCATGAAACATGGAATGACTTCATTAATCATTGTGATGATAAATCATTTCAAGTGCATTGTAGTCAATAATATATTTTTGAATTTATTTATTTTATCCAATTTTATTCAAAATTATTAATTTATGAAACAAAAAAGGAGTTCAAAAAATAAAAAACATGCATCAAAACCAATGTACCCCTATCCCAAAGAAAGGATGGAGTACGCTTCACTAGAGAATAAAATGGTATGTATTTTAAATAAACAATAAAATTTTTATGTAATATGAAACAAAATATGTTCCTTTATTTATATGTATATTGATAAATCAAAATATGAATCCACATACATCCCACATCATGTTCTATGGAAAGAGGCTTGTGAAAATAAGGAGGGTAAACTATTTGATGAAAACATAGAAATAGTATGAGAAACATGTGTAAGTAAAAAATAATAGTAATTAATTATTATTTATAAAAATATTACATAAAAAATATCTATTTATGTTCATATATTTTTTATATGGCTTAGACACAAGAATTAGCAGTGATCGTACCAGAAGAAAGACTACTTTTAGTAGCTTTGAAGTTTCCAGAAAGATATGGTTGTATAAGAGGTTTAGGTTTTAGAGTGTCTCCTCGATCATATTTCAAGAATAAAAAAATTCAAGAAGATACATATCATATGGTGAAAGGATTATAGGAACAAATATACGATTTTAAAGATATTATTTTTTTATATAGTTTGTAAGACCAATATATGAAAAAAGATAAAAGAGAACTAGTATTGGAACAAAGATCAGCACATGATAAACCAAATCACCCCACTAGCTTTGAGGATAGTCATTCCTTTCAACCACATAACTTACCTAAGGTACTCAAATTTCTCATTACTCTTTCTCCTAAATGTGAATCAAACAACTTCCAATAAATTTATATTACTAAAATTATGCAGTGTAAAGTTGTATGTGATTTTTATCTATCAACACCCACACACCATATTATTGTGATGGTTATGGTGTATAGTATATCAGGAGACAAGAAACACAAAAAATAAATCCCAAAAGATCACACGAGAGTGGGTATTAAATTATCTTATGAGTCAAGCACTGATTTTTATATTCTACTTTATGATTAGGATTTTATAATGGTCAATGATGCTATTATAACTTTCATATAATGGCTATCTAATCTTATAAAGATACATGAGGTATATACTTATCAAATTTTTTCAAATTAAAAACCTATAACAGTTGATGAAAAAAGTATTACAAGAGGTATGGAATTACATATAGATAAAATTATAGAGAAATAGAAGGTTGGATCAAGACAATGAATTGACCAAGAAAAGAAAACAGCCTTCTGGGAGTACCTACATCATTTATAATTAAAAATTTATGATTAAACCACATTCAAATATGGAGATGTTTTCTAAATTATATATGAAGAATAAATATTTGGAACTTTCATTACATAGATGGTTGGTCATAAGAGTATAAATGATATTCTCAAGTTTGAATGGTTGAGAGTCTCTACTTTGAATACATACATAAGGTACATTTTCATAAAAAATATATCGAAAAAATGATCTAATATGTTCATTAAAGTTAATAAATATTAATATTTTCTATAACTTTTTATATTACTATTATATAAAGGGAAAACCCTATGAATAATGATTTGGATTTATTAACCCCAATATTTTTTCTATAGAAAAAATTAAATTGGAGTCAAAAGAAATTGTTATGAAAAAAGATGAGCTAAATGAGGTGTTTGAAAATAAAATAAAAGATGATATATTCTTTTTGATGCCTAAAATATAAGGTTAAAACTATACAATCTAATTATATAAAATATATTTTTATTTTTTTCATTACTTATTTTTTTGTTTATTTAGGAAGCACTTGACACTGATCGTAATCAATATGGACACCCCAAATATATATTTTTGGATCTAATGCATGTATATCAATAAAAATGATAATAAATTATGTGTATTGTGAATTTTAAATGCACTAAAATCAACATTTTATAGATAAAATTTGAATTATATGTTTCATTCTATGTTTTAAAATAAATTTTTTATGATAGGGTTATCAATAAATATAGGAAAAATCATGGTATGAAGTCAGTGACAAGATATAATAAGCCTATGGATCACTTAAAATGGAAATAGATTAAGGTATATATAGAAATATTTAACTATCAAAATATATTTCAAAACAATTTACTTATTTTGGACATCATTTTTTTAGTATGCGAATCAAGATAACAAAAACAATTGTGAATATTATGTTTTCAAATTTACAAAAAAAATCATAAACCATCAAAATAATAGCATCCCTAAATAGGTAATTTCCAAAGGTAATTAAAATTTTATTAAAAATATTTATTAATATTTTTTATCTGTATTTTATCATCACTACCAATATAAATGACAATCTATGACTCAAAAGAAGAAGTGAATTTGTTTAGAGATGAGTGGGAAGTGTACATGGTGTTAGAATGTTTGTTGACATCAAATTTAGCTAATTTACTACTATGTTTGTGATCTTGTATGGTATATGACCTTAGAAATATATTTGGGGTGTGAATTATTATTACCATAATGATTATATATTATTTTTGATATGTTTCTCATGAATAAGTATAAGGGAGAAAATCGATTAGTTTAGAAACAAATGGTTAGAATACATTTTCTTATAATGTATACTGACATCATGAATATGTGAACTAATACTACTTATTTAGTTAATTTTCTCATCATTTTATCTAATTTTTTAGTTAATTTCTTTATTATTTTTATCTAATACCTATCTTGTTAAATTTACACTTAGTTAAAAACAAATGTCGCAGCTCAAAACTGAGAAAAGAAGCTCGAATTGTTTTCAAACTTTAGGAAAACAATCCATAATATATTTCTGATGTGTAGGAATTGAATACATGTAAATTTGACACATGATGTGATCAATATGACTCAAAGTTCATGTTTTCAATATAAAAGTATCATTTTTGTTTAAAATGCGCGCCACATATCCAAAACTATGAAAAAGAGCTCAGATTATTCTTAAAATTTATAAAAATAATCCATAATTGATTTTTCACATGTAGAAATTGAATTCATGTAAATATGACACCCAATGTGGTCAGTATGACTCGAAGTATGTGTTTTTAATAAAAAAGTGTCATTTTAGATTAAAACACACATCAAATAGTCAAAACTGATAAAACAAGCTTGGATTACTTTCAATATTTAAGAAAATTATCCATAATTAATTTTTAATATATAGGAATTTACTAAATATTAATTTGAGTCATGATGTGGTAAATATGATTTTAAGTGAGTGTTTTCAATAAAAAGGATCCATTTTAGTTTAAAACGCATATCAAATAGCCACAAACTGAGAAAACGAGCTTAGATTATTTTAAAAATTTAGGAAAATGATATATAATTCATTTTTCACATATAGGAATTGACTGATTATGAATTATATACACTATTTAGTCAATATGATCCAAAGTTAATGCTTTCAATAAAAGTTGCCATTTTATTTTAAAATGCATGTCAAATTGCCAAAACTGAGAAAAAAAGCTCAGATTGTTTTCGAACTTTAGTAAAACAAAACATAATTCATTTTTCACATGTAATAATTGACTGAACATTAATATGAGACATGATGTGGTTGATATAACCCAAAGTGAATGTTTTCAATAAAAAAGTTCCATTTTAGTTTAAAACTCATGTTAAATAACCAAAAAAAGTAAAAAAGATTATATTTTTTAAAAAATTTAGGAAAATGATCCATAATTCATTTTTCACTTTTAGTAATTGAACTCACAATAATTAGACACATGATGTGGTCTATATGACCTAAAGTGCATGTTTTCAATACAAAAATTCTATTTTAGTTTAAAACACACATCAAATAGAAAAAACTGAGAGAAAAATCTTGGATTGTTCTCAAACATTAAAAAAATTATTCATAATTATTTTTTCATGTGTAGGAATTGAATGAACATTAAACTGACACACGATGTGGTTGATATGACCTGAAGTTCATATTTTTAATACAAAAGTACCATTTTAGTTTAAAACACCCGTCAAATAGAAAAAACTAAGAAAAATAGATCGGTTTGTTTTCAAATTTTAGGAAAATGATCCAAAATATATTTTTAACGTGTATGAATCAATTCCATGTCGATGCGACACATGATGTGGTCAGTATGAATCAAAGTGTTTGTTTTTAATATAGAAGTATCATTTTAGTTTAAAACATGTATCACATATCCAAAACTGATAAAACGAGCCTGTAATTTTTTCAAACTTTTGGAAAACAATCCATAATATATTTTAGACATGTTGGAATCAACCAGACATAAATACAAAATATAATGTGGTCTATATGACTCAAAGTGTGTGTTTTCAATATAAAAGTGTCATTTTAGTTAAAACATGTATCACATAGACAAAACCAAGAAAAAAAGATCATAATTGTTTCAAAATTTAGAACAGTAATTCATAATATATTTATGATGTGTAGGAATCAACCTCATATCAATATGACACATGATGTGGTTGGTGTGACTTGAAGTATGTATTTTAAATACAGAAGTGTTATTTTAGTTTAAAACACATATCACATATCAAAAACCAATAAAACAAGATCATATTGTTTTCAAACTTTATGAAAATGATCATAAAATATTTCTAATGTATATGAACTAACTGCACATTAATCTGACACATGATGTGGTTTGTATAACTCAAGGTGTGTGTTTTTATTATAAAAGTGTCATTTTAGTTTAAAACTCATGTCACATATCCACAACTGAGAAAAAAATAGTATTGTTTTCAAACTTTAGTAAAACAATCCATAATTAATTTTTCACATGAAAAATTTGACCTCACTTCAATCTGACAACTGATGCGGTCATTATGACTCAAAGTACATATTTTCAATATAAAAGTGTCATTTTAGTTTAAAACACATATCAAATAGTGAAAACTAAGAAAATGAGCTCTGATTATCTTCAAACTTTAGGAAAATGATCCAAATTTTTTCCCCATGTAGTAAGTAACCATACATGAATCTAAGATAGGATGTAGTCGATATGACCTAAAGTGTATGTTTTCAATATAAATATTCCATTTCAGTTTAAAACATGTGTCAAATATTTAAAAACAAGAAAAAAAGATCATATTATTTTCAAAATTTAGGAAAATGATGCATAATTCATTTATCATGTGTATAAATTAAACGCACATCAATTTGACACATGATTTGGTCGATATGAACCAAAGTGTATGTTTTCAATAAAAAAGTTCCATTTTAGTTTCAAACACACATCAAATAGACAAAACCAAGAAAAAAGCTCAATATGTTTTATGAATTTTTTAAAATGATCCATAATTCATTTTTCATGTATATGAATTAACCTCATATCAATTTGACACATGATGTGTTTGATATGACCCAAAGTGTGTGATTTCCATACAAAAGTGTCATTTTAGTTTAAAACACACATCAAATAGCCAAAACTGAGAAAAAAAGATCATATTGTTTTCAAATTTTAGTAAAATTAGTTATAATATATTTTTGAAATGTAGTAATTAAGAATATGTCAATATGATACATGATGTGTTCAGTATAACTCAAAGTGAATGTTTTCAATATAGAAGTGTCATTTTAGTTTAAAACACATATCAAATATCCAAAACGAAGAGAAAGACCTTGTATTGTTTTTAAAATTTAGTAAAACTATCCATAATATATTTATGAGGTGTAGGAATTGACTATACATCAATCTGACACAAGATTTGGTCTGTATGACTCAAAGTTCTTGTTTTCAATATAAAAATGTCAATTTAGTTTAAAACGTATATCACATATCCAAAACCAAACAAATGATCTATAATTGTTTTTAAATTTCAGTACTATGATCTATAACATATTTTTTATGTGTAGGAATTGATCACATTTCAATCTGACACATGATGTGGTCAGTATGGCTCGAAGTGCATGTTTTTAATATAGAAGTGTTATTTTAGTTTAAAACATGTATCACATAGCCAAAACGAAGAAAAAAAGATTAGATTATATTCAAAATTTAGGAAAATAATCCATAATATATTTATAATGTGTATGAATTTACCACATGTCAATTTGACACATGATGTGGTTGGTGTGACTTAATGTGCATGTTTTCAATATTAAAGTGTCATTTTAGTTTAA
This sequence comes from Viscum album, assembly GCA_963277665.1. Classification (NCBI taxonomy): domain Eukaryota; kingdom Viridiplantae; phylum Streptophyta; class Magnoliopsida; order Santalales; family Viscaceae; genus Viscum; species Viscum album. Next base: position 1,003,493,657 of record OY728141.1, read on the forward strand.
AATGCGCATTACATTGTTAAAATTGAGAAAAAATTGAATTATTTTCAAACTTTAGAAAATAATAAATAATTCATTTTTCACGTGTATAAATTTACCCTACATCAATCCAACACCCTATGTGGTCAGTATGACTCGAAATATTTGTTTTCAGTATAAAAGTATTATTTTAGTTTAAAACACACATCAAATAGTCAAAACTGAGAAAAAAAATAAGATTATTTTCAAACTTTATGAAAATGATACATAATTCATTTTTAATATGTAGGAATTGACCACACATAAATCCATGAAACGATGTGGTCAATATTATCCTAAGTTCATGTTTTCAATATAAAGGTTCCATTTTAGTTTAAAACATGTGTCAAGTATCCAAAATCGAGAAAACAAACTCAAAATGTTTTCAAACTTTTGTAAAATGATCTATAAATCATTTTTCATGCGTATGAATTGACCTCACATAAATCTGAGACACGATGTGGTTGTTATGACCTAAAGTGCATGTTTTTAATAGAAATTTTCCATTTTAGTTTAAATGTGTGTTAAATGGATGAAACTGAGAAAATTATCTAAAATAATTTTCAAAATTTAGGAAAATGATCCATAATTATTTTTTCACATGTAGGAATTGACTTCACATCAATCTGACACATGATTAACTGATAATATCATTAATATATACAGTAATTAACAATATAATTTATCATATGTGGATTATATAACATTAAAATTATAATTTTTATTATTTTTATTTAATTCAATTAAAATAAAATTTTATTTTATTACAGGGATATACTTTTATATAGAGTTTGATAATTGAAAATATTTTTCATCTTTTGATTTTGTATATGGGTTGTATTGTTTTTGGTCAACTATAAATATGAAATTAATGTAACTATTTTGTATATAAAATTTGAATTGAAATGATAGTGAAATGTGTTATTTTTATCCCAATATAATTTACTATATATTTCTATTCCTTTTTATGTATTCTGATTGGTTTTGATTTTATAGGGTAGCTCCATGGCTTCTGTAGGACTGCAGCTATATAGTAGTTGAAATGGACTTTATTAATGCTTCATCTAGAACTGATAAAGGGTATCTTTATTAGTGATAGATGAAGAACAAATAAATATACCCTTTACCAATGCTTCTTGTAATCACTGATAAAGGTCTCATTTATCAGTGTTATTTCTAGTATTAATAAAGGTTGTGATATTTTAATATTACTTATATTTTCAGTGCTTTTAAGTGTTAATAAATCATTTTTTTCATTGTTAAAATCAAAATTTGTTGTAGTGAACTGTCCCTTAACTCATCAAATATTTATGGTTTTGTGGTTGTTGAATTTATCTTCATCATTCACCTTCTTAGGATCAATGATCTTTATAACGCTCCATTATTATTTGGGAATTATGCATTCCTTCCATGTCCATATCTTTACTTCCCACCTATGTTCTCTTACATGGAAACCTAGTTATCTAGTTATTCCACATGAATTTTGTACTTATATTTATCTCTTATCAAGAGTGTGTTTTATTAAAACTTCTCACGATGTAGTATTTTAACAATAGAATTTTCAAATTTCAAACCCTTGATTATTGAGATCAAGATTAAATTGTGAGGATGCTATATATAAGGGGGTAGAATGTAACACCATGAGATTTTAAAAAATGAAATTCATGTTTGATAGCATGTATGGAATGAAAAAACAAGTTTATAAGAAAATATAATACCCCAAGAATTTATGATATATTTATTTTTAACTTAATTCAATATCTTCGACAGGTTTCTATATAGGCAACACCGGGTTTAAACAAAACATGACACTCTATTAAAATATTAGTCTTTAAACACAACCATTATAACCTAGTCGTTAATTTGGTGGGTATTAATATGAATAACTAGATTATGAAAATCATATGTTTTACAAAATTATAAAATAAATTAAATGGTTATCTATTGATTAGAAATAAAACAAGAACCATTTGAAAGAGAAATAAATGTTTTCTGAAAAAATAGTATTTTTCTGAATGGCTGATTAGCTGCGATTTGCAAACATAATTTTAAATTATTTTGTATAAATTTTAGAAATTTTATTTGAAAAAATAAAATTAATTTTTTAAATCTACATTTTAAAATTATCTTTGGGATATTTTTTATAATTTTCTGAAAAGATTAATTTTTTGATAAATAGTGAAAAATAATGAATTTTAATTGAAAAATATCTTTTCATTCAAAAAATTTACAAATTAAATTTTATTTTAATATATATTTAAAATTAAAATTAGTTCAATTATATATATATTAATCCAAACTAGGTAATTTAAATCAATTTTATATTTAATTTTGATATAAAAACTTTTAATACTTTTGGAACTTTTCTCTTTGGAAAAATATTTTTTCATCGCGTCTGTGAGATTAATTTTAAATTTAATATTTTCACTTCTGTGAATGGAATTTGGAAAAAAATATTCTATATTTGGAATAAAAGTAATTTATATTATCTAATTAGTTGAAATTAATTTTTTACCATAATGAATAATAAAAATATTAAAAATTAATTACCGTAGTTAAGGTGAAAATGAGATTATCAGGGGTTAAACTAAAAATATAAGGGGTAAAATGACCTAAAAACTTGTACAAAACCCATTTTATGGACACATTTTTACCTTATAACATCTAATATTTGATATTAGTGAATTTTGGATCCTTTTTGCATGTGAAAAACGTGGTTACACCTTTTTCTTTTCAAAAATTATAAGTGTGTCACTCCCCTCACTTATAAAAGGACACCCCTTTTCTCTCCTTTTCACATTACCAAAATCTTTTTTGTTCAAAAAATAACTAATAAAATTTATTTTTTACTTCACTTACCAAATACTAAAGACCTTATCATGATCAGAAATCCAATCTAGGAAGGCTTTAGGTTAAACCTAAAGAGGCTGTCCAAAGAAGAGGTAAAGTTTTTAACTATGCATTTTTGTTTTACTTATTCTTATAGCTTCTTAAATTATTTAACAGTTTTTATAAAATAATAAAACTAATATATTATATATACTTATATTTTATTATGTTAATTACATAACCTATATTTATACGCACTTCCATCAAATGGGATATAAAATTACCATTCATGTGTACAACACACTACCACCTCGCAAAACGATGTAGTTCGTTTTCCATCACCACCTTTCGAAGATGTATATAATGATAAATTTAACAAATTTATATGATATTTATTACATAATTATAATATTTGGAATTATTATATCACATATAACTTCTTACTTTCCATTCCACGGGGGATATGATAACATCACTCATGTGTACGACAGACTACCACCTCGTAAAGTGATGTTATTCGTTTCTCACTTATGCTTTACATGGAAGGTATTAAGGATAAATTTAATTAATATATTTGATATATATGAATTAAAAATAATCATCTAATTATAATATAATATCTAAATTTCTACCTTCTAATCCATTGGAAAATAATAACGTCGCCTGTGCGTACATATGGACTACCGCCTCCACCCAATGATGTGAAATGTTTTTCATTTTATTTTTACATGTATGGTATTAAAGATAAATTTTGTTAATATAAATGATATATATAAAATAATAATTATTTTTATAGTTTAATTATTATTTATTTTCATTTCTTTCTATCCTTCAAAAAAATGGAAACAACGTTTATGCGTATGTACGGCCTATCGTCTCCATGAACAATGTAATCCATTTTCTATCTATAAATTTTATAGATTTATATAAATAAATATATAATGAATATATATGATATTTATATAATTTTTAAAATTCAGTATATTATGTAACTATTATCAAATTAAAAGAACCAAAATTACCGAACCAAAACATACTTGAAAAACGAAGTAATTATCACCCGAAATAGTGATTTTAACAAAGAATTACTAATAAACGAGTGATAAATGGCTATAAGTAAATCATATATTATATTATATATATGATTATGATTCTATAACTTATTTTCAATAAATTTTTATTTATTATATATGTGGTTTGCGTAGATATTATGGAAGCCGAACAAGTGGCAAGGGTTTATCCTTTTACTTTTACTTCAATGAGACATACACCATATTCACCACTTATTCCTTTGTGTGGTGTATATAATTTCCCTTTTTATATGTTATATAATTAATCTATTTCTATTCATGGTATTTAAAGTTTAATTTTAATTTATTTATTTCATTATTCTTATGATTCAAAAGTTACCAAAGTGGTAAGTGTTTATTTTACAATCTCATCATTATTTGAGATTGTTTTTTCTTAAGTTTCCCTTGGGGGGATTATTTGATATTTATATATTAAAATCAATATATTTTATTATACTATAATTATTCATGAAAATTTTTAAGTAATTGTACCATTTTACACTCTTTGGAACATAAAATGATTGTGAAAATGTTTTTAAGAAAATCTGACTTTATATTTCTCTTCAGTTTAAAATCATTTTTCATAAAAATACATTTTTTCTAAAAATATTTAAAAAAATATTTTTATCCTTTAAAAAATTATTTTCTAAAGAAATTTTTACCCATTTTTAATATTTACAAAAATAATTGAAAGTAATCTTCATGTCGTTTTCAAAACAAGGTCTTTTTGACTTTTACCAAAAATGTGAAAGGAATCTTGGTTTTAACTTGTACGACTAAACAAAATTTTCCACCATCATGACCAATAAATTTTTTAAATATTATTTTACAAGTTTTAAAAGGTATTTTCAAATAAAAATGTTTTCAAAATATTTTTTGAACTTTTGGTTTTAAAAATATTTTCAAAGTGAAAAGGTTATTTTCCTCAAAAATATTTTTAATGAAATTTTATGGTGTTTTATTCATAAAAATATAAAACCATTATTTTAATTATTATCCACTAGGGATATATTGTATTGATACTATACTTATAATTTCTCTGGATGTTTTATGATGAGTTTGACTGAGGATGTAAAATTTTATTCGATTCACCATATTAATTTGGATGATTTATGATTATTTTTATTTGTCATGGTAAGTATTAATTTTTTTTGTTTGTATTTCAATATGAATTTTTATTTTTATTATGTTTCACCCCTTTGATATTAGGAATTAATTAGAATTATTAAGTGATGTGTGGGGCTCTAAATTACACATACCCTTGACGCATTAGTATATCTCACAAGACAACTTATCTTGAGTATTTGATTGAGGTTTTACCCATTTATGTAAGATGTATTGGCATGAGGTCCTGATTTTAAGAAGTTTTTTCATAAGTCATTGATGATATAAATAATATATCTAGAATTATTCATTCCATCATTATGAATTTAGTCATTGATATTAAATATGATTATTCGATTAGTTCGAATATCCATGGTTAAGTTTTAAGCTCATGTGATTATTTAAATGGCATTATCTAATACTTATTTATTTTTTCTATATTATTATCAGTTTATTGATTAAATGTTATTTAATTTAGTTATTTTATTTTCCATATCAATTATGATTTTTTATTTATGAAAGATTACACTATAATCTTTCCCTTACTGAGCATCTTATCCCACGCTTTATTATGTTTCATTTTCCGTAGGATACTAGAAAGTGTTTTGTGATTGATATGTTAATGGGAATAATAGTGTTCTCAAAGAAAACACTTTTCTTATTTTATGTTTAAAATGTAATGTGAATATCAAGTATGTATCCAGTTTACGAAGACTACTAAACTATTTGGTCCTTTGGGATGAAATTCCTTGCATCTTATGATGATGTAATAAGGTAACCATTGGCTCTGGGCTACCGGGGTTGGGGTCTATGTAAAGACCCGTAAAATTCAAGGGAAATTTTTTCTTAATTTTCTTTAGAATTTTACAAGAGCGTGGTTTCTGACGGCACCTGATTCTGAGGCCTGGTGTGCCTGGAATCAATTTTAGAAGTTTGGCTCGAGTACGTTCAGTGAACGAATGAGCGGGAATTTCTAACTTTTGAACCGATGCCCGGAATCAAATTCTGAGGGAATCGATGATCTCGCAGCGCCGTTTTTTGCTTAAGGAGACCTTTTCCGAGGTTGCGTTTTATGCGGTTTGAGAGTTAGTTTTGGGGGAATTAAAAAGAAGTTAAATAAAATGTGGTAACACATTTTATTTTTAACCATGTTGGTTATATCCTCCCAAAGGGAGTTAGAGGTGGGACCCACATCCACTTAACTTCCCTTGAGAGGATTAAGTGTGGTGGGGCCCACACTAAGCCTAACTCCTCAACACCCCCTTAAAACTCCCACAACTCCCACTTTAATGTTGACAACTTGTTTAATTAATGAGGTGAGTTAAGTGTGGTTTATTTGAATTTCAATCTTTTGAAATTCTTGCCAACACTTTGCATTTAATTAATTAAACCAACTTAATTAATTATTTTGAGTGTTTGATTTCTTTTGAAATCATTTTGCCAACATTAAAATGAGAGATTCTATTCTTCTCTTTGGGTTGGCATAAACTTTGTGGGGAGAACTAAGGAGAGGAGAAGAACTTTTAGAAGACCTTCAACCTCTCGAAGAAGAACAATCCACATCTCCAAAGAACGTGAAGCAACACCTTCTACCTTCTTCAACCGGAGAAAGGAAGGGAAGAACCGCCGCCCACAAAGTATTCTGAGAGTTTCGACTCAACTCGACTTCACCGAGCGCTTCTTCCATCAACGTTGATGGAACGACGCCGTTTCCGCGACGCCCAACGTGCGACATCTTTTATCAAGTAGGGGATTGTTGTTTTTTTGTTTAATTATTTCCATTCTTGATTCTAGAATGTGAAACTTCGAGGATAATGAATAAATGTTATCGATTAACAAGAGGGGGACCGGACCTCACAAACACGGCCGAACCCCCCTCCTTTGTTCTTGATCATTTCTTGCAGCTGGAACGAGATGGCGTGGTGTCATCGCACCACGCGGGAATCGCATGACAATTATTGCACGGTGCCGTCGCGCCGCGCCGTGGAAAGAATTTCATGGACGCGACGCCGTCGCGCCGCGTCGAAGGAAACCGAAGGCGCCGCGGCCGAAGCGAGGCTGCGGCAGAGGGGTGCGGTGCCGTCGCACCGCGCCAGACGATGGAGGCCGCGGCCGGTTCCGGGCCGCGGCGGAACATGATGACCGGCAGCCAGCCGGGCCGCCGGTGTCGGAAGCCGGAGAAGAGGACTGGCCTTTGCCGGTCCTGTTGAGAAGAAGCTGGCCGGACAAGTCGGGTCGGCCAGAAAGGTGGAAACAGGGGGAATTAAATTCCATCGGGCAGCATAAATGGCCCCCCATATTGGGGGGGCCGCGGTTACAAAGGGGGAGCAGCGCCCCCCACGCCCCCCCCCCCCCCCGTTTTCCAATCAGCTCGGCCTTTGGCCGAGCTGGAAGCATGCCCAGCGCACTGTGTCCAGTCGGGTCGGGCCCCGCCGGGCCGTTCCGGGCCGGGTCGACCCTGTCCAGGGTGGGTCGACCCGGTTCGGTCCAACCGGGGGGTCTCGGGCCGGGACGGCCCGGGCCCGAAACCCCCGTTACCGAGCGGTTTGGATTCAAATGCCCATAACTCGGGCTATGGATATCCAAAGAATGCGCCGTCAGCGACGATGCGATCCTTGGATCGAGACGGTCGTTTCGGTATATCGCACTCAAGGTTTCGGAATACTTTGAGTTCATCCGGGTTGGTTCGTAAATGAAACCAACCGGGCCCTCGGAGTGGAAACGCTCATATCTTGAGCTACAGATGTTCTATTGACGTGCCGTCAGCTTTGTTGTGTTCCTCTTAGCGAGATGGATCTTTTGGCATACTCCGCCCGAGGTTTGGACACAGGTGGAGTATGGTTGGGTTGGTTTTTCCTTAAAAACCAACCGGGCCCCTGGGACGAAAAAGCCAATAACTCTCAGACCGGGTGTCCGATTGACGCGTCGTCGGTTGCGTTGAGTTCCCGTCGACGATACGGAACTTTTGGATACATCAACTCTAGACTTTGTGACAGTTGATGTATCAGCCTCTCGGCTCGTGGAGCGGACCCTCCCGAACGAGCTTGCTGTGTGCGGGAACCCTAGAGCTAGCTGCGACTGCTACTGTGACTACAACGACGACTGTGCAGAGATCCTCAGTGGATTCGACCACGACGACTACAGCACTCAGCGATCCTGTGTGGATCAGTGCTACCGATTCTGTGTGGGTCTGATCCTGTGTGGGTCAGTGCTCAGCGGTCCTGTGTGAACCAGCGCCTACAGATCCTGTGTGGGTCCGATCCTGTGTGGGTCTTTGCGGGGGTTAGTACCTATCGATCCTTTGTGGGTCCGACGACTTAGATGGATGAGTGATCATCTCTATCGTCTTTGAAGATGTATACATGTGTGAGCTGAATCCTGTTTACCTTCCTGTGTGGATTGTGTTGTGATATCCTATGTGGATTACGTTTTGCTTTCCTGTGTGGAATACGTATACTTTCCTATGTGGACTGAGTTGTACTTGGGCTCGGAGGTTGGAGCGTATTGAAATGATGACTTAGGTATATGTATGGGCATATACCTAAGCAGAGTCGGTTGTTACTTCGTGTTTGTATCTTTCTTCTGTGGTTTATCCTTTGTGGATTTTGGGAGACCTTCGGGGGTCTCGGGGTCCCTACTGAGTAGCTTATACTCACCCCTGCATGGGCTATGCCCGCACTACGTTGTGTTGGTTACAGACGACGGACAACGTTGATCATGGTTGAGGCTCGCAGAGCAGGACGGTACCTGGAGGTGGACCACTGGGCGGGACGTGCTCAGAGTGGATAGAGGAACCTGAGGAGCAGTGGAGCTATCTGTACCCACCCTTCAGGTGGGATTTCCAGTGGACAGCTCGGCGTAGCGGCTTTTACTTTACAGTTGCTGTTTTCCCTTTCGAGTTGTACTTTACTTTTAGTTTGGATTTGTATACTGGCCCATTTACTTTTCCGCACTTTCATCTGTACTCTATTTTTACTTAGTGTTTACTTTTACTCTTGCTTACTTTGTGGTGCTTGTTTACTTTACAAAGGAAATGCCTTCCCTTTTTACCGGGATTTACGCCATGGTGCTAGTCGCCAGCCCCTGGCCTATGGAAGGCGGGCTTGGGGTAGTCACGGCACGGGCCCCGAGGACGGGTCGTGACAAATTGGTATTAGAGGAGTTCAGTTCTACCGCGAACTCTGATCTTTTCTATGTGAAGCAATTGTGTTTAGCGTATTGGGTGTGGTTATCAGTCTAGGGAGTCCAGTGTTGGTGCGGCGGCCGACGTATCCGTACACCAGGACTCTGACTTCTGATTTCTGACTTAATGCACGAAAACATTGATTGTGTGTGTGTTTCAAGTTTTCTTTGTGAATACTTTATATCAGCTCACCAGGTATACTGTTCTGACCGTGGCGCACTTGTTTCCTTTTCAGGATGGCCCCACGATGGCAGCCAGCTAGGGTTCCGAGAGTCGAGCGTGATGACAGCCCACCGAGTGACGAGGCCTCAGTGCAGGGCCCTTGTTCAGCAGTGGCACCGGTGGTAGCTTTACCCGCCGAGCCCCCGATACTTCCAGCACCAGCCGCTGCCGATGCACGTCCCCTCAGCGCACTGCATGAGTTTCAGCACCAGCGACCGCCCAGGTTTCGTGGGGAGACGGACCCCCAGGCAGCCGAGGACTGGCTAGAGGCATTCGTACGAGTTTTCAGGCTAGTGAGGACACCAGCAGACCTCATGGTGATCCTCGATGTGAGCCTACTGCACGCAGCAGCGGGCCGATGGTGGAGCTTGATGCTCCCGGTGCACGATGAGGCATCTCTACTTTGGACGGACTTTGAGAGCCTCTTCCGCTCGGAGTTCATCCCAGCCACCCTCTGTGCGGTGCGAATTCAGGAGCTTCTTCAGCTACGGCAGGGCAGCATGACGGTCGCTCAGTACTCGGTGAGATTTACCGATATCTCGCGCTACTCGACCGACGTGGTACGAGACCCATTCTTCCGGGCCTGGACCTTTGAGTAGGGTTTGAGACACGAGATCAGGGCATCACTGATCTCCCTCAGCATTCCGACTCAGACAGAAGTACTGGAGCGGGCCCTTTTGATCGAGAGATTTCTTGCTGAGTCTACACCAGCGCCGCGACCCACCGCAGGGCGGCACGTGGCAGAGTCATCTGCAGCAGGCAGTCGACGGATGACTCGGGGGTCCAGGCAGACCAGACCCTCAGGAAGATGACCTCAGGACACTAGCTCAGCAGTGCGGGGCACACAGCGCGGAGCCAGTCTTTCGAGAGGCAGACAGTGCTACTCGTGCGGCGGGCAGGGCCACATGGCTCGTGATTTCCCGACCCGCCGTGCCGAGGAGAAGCAGACGGTTGAGGGACCACTAAGGTAGAGGCAGAGGGTCGACCGTGGCGGTCCGCAGGGAGGAGGCGGATGAGGCAGAGGAGCTGGCCGAGCAGCAGGTGGTGGGCGACGCTTTGAGTCTCTACCACCACCACCACCAGGAGGTCCACCCCGACCACAGGGAGCTGGCAGGTAGAGACAGGCACAGCTCCAGGCAGCGGAGGCCTACAACCACGACACACACGAGATGATTCGAGGTACTATCTGTGTCTATTCCACCCTTGCTGCAGTACTTATAGACACAGGATAGAGTCACTCTTTCATAGCCGCTGCCCTTGTTCGGAGCTCGGAGATTCCGACAGAGCCGTTGGCTCGATCCTTACGGCTAGAGACTCCTACGGGAGCAGACTCGACGATTACGCACTGGTGCCGGTAGTGTGAGCTTACTCTAGGAGGCGAGATCTTCGGTTGGGATCTTCTTGTAGCAGCGTCAAGGCCTTACGACGTCATCTTGGGCATGGATTGGTTATCTATGGTCCATGCTCAGATTGACTGTTTTAGGTGCAAGGTGCGATGTGTACGCACCGACGGGAGCAGGTTCACCTTCACCGGCGAGAAGGGATCCTTCACAGCACAGGATGGACTTCTGCAGAGGAGAGGACAGCCCATCACTCATCAGTTGGCTAGACTCATCCTAAGAGCAGTTGACGTGCGGAGTCCTGGTTTTCCTGTAGTGGTGGATCAGTTTGCGGACGTCTTCCCCGACGACGTTCTAGGGCTACCTCCTCGCAGAGAGGTAGACTTTTATATTGACCTTTACCCCAGGACAGCCCCGATATCGACTCCAGCATATCGGATGTCCCCCGCTGAGCTTCGAGAGCTACGGGTACAGTTGGAGGACTTGCAGGGCAAGGGGTACATCCGACCTAGTGTTTCACCCTGGGCTTCCCCGATTTTATTCGCCAAGAAGGCGGATGGGAGCTTGCGACTTTGTGTTGACTATCGTCACCTGAACCATGTGACAGTGAGGAACAAGTATCCGTTACCGAGGATTGATGACCTCTTTGATCAGCTCAAGGGAGCACGGTGGTTCTCGAAGATAGACCTCAGGTCAGGCTATCATCAGCTCAGAGTTAGAGATGAGGACGTGCAGAAGACGACCTTCAGATGTCGGTATGGCCACTATGAGTTCTTGGTTATGCCATTCGGCGTAACCAATGCTCCAGAAGTGTTCATGGCCCTCATGAACAGGATCTTTCAGCCATACCTTGATCGATTTGTCATGGTCTTCATCGACGACATTTTGATTTACTCGACGACTGAGGAGGAGCACGCCTACCACTTGCGAGTTGTACTAGACACACTCCGAGAGCACCAGCTTTATGGTAAACTCTCAAAGTGCCAGTTCTGGATATGTGAGGTCCACTTCTTGGGACACGTCATCTCTGAGGCGGGAGTTGCAGTGGATCCTGCGAAGATCGAGCCAGTGTTAGCTTGGGAGACACCCAGGAGCGTGACGGAGGTTCGGAGTTTCTTGGGACTAGCCGGATACTATCGGAGATTCGTGCCAGACTTCTCTAGAGTTGCGGCACCACTCTCAGCTTTGACGAAGAAGGGGAAACCCTTCATGTGGTTAGACAGATGTCAGCAGAGTTTCCAGGAGCTGAGACAGAGGTTGACCAGCACACCTATCTTGAGGTTGCCTAAGGAGGGAGTAGGGTACGTAGTCTACTGCGATGCATCAGGGACCAGACTCGGATGTGTTCTGATGCAGGAGCGGGCAGTGATCGCCTATGGATCACGACAGTTGAGGCCGCATGAGCAGAACTACGCTACCCATGACCTAGAGTTAGCAACAGTGGTCTTCACTCTGAAGACATGGCGACACTACCTGCTGGGCGAGCGCTTTACAGTCTTTTCTGATCATCAGAGTCTCAGGTACATCTTATCGCAGAAGGACCTGAATATGAGACATCGGTGATGGCTCGAGTTCCTCCAGGACTATGACTTTGAGATAGTCTATACTCCAGGGAAGGGGAACGTATTGGTCGATGCCCTCAGCAGGAGGACGGGCATTCAGCTACTTGAGGAGGCGACGGAGCAGCTAGCCTCTTTGCAGATATCATTCGTGGATAGAGATGGAGCAGCCTTCCTTTAGACTCTCACAGTCACCCCTCCACTACTGCAGCGGGTCAGAGAGGCACAGCGTGAGGATGCTGACTGTGAGACACGGCGTACACAGATATCCTTGGGACAGGCACCTGATGGTTTCTCCCTTGGAGCAGAGCACGACATCCTTTTCAGAGGACGTACCATGGTACCAGTCGCTTTATGGGAGGAGGTTCTAAGAGAGTTTCACACTTCTCCTTTGGCAGTACATCCTGGAGTGGTGAAGATGTACCAGGATCTCAGACGACAGCACTGGTGGCCGGGCATGAAGAAGGCTGTGGCAGAGTTCGTTTCTCGATGCCTCACCTGCCAGCAGGTGAAGGCTGAGCACCAGGTACCAGCAGGCTTGGTACAACCCTTGGAGGTCCCGGAGTGGAAGTGGGACGGGAAATCTATGGACTTCGTGACTGGACTTCCACGCACTTCCAGAGGTCACGACTCCATCTGGGTGATTGTCGACCGACTCACCAAGTCGGCTCACTTCTTACCCATCAGAGAGCAGAGCTCAGTGGAGAGCTTGGGACGTCTATACATTCAGGAGATTGTATGGCTTTACGGTGTGCCATCATCTATTGTCTCCGATCGAGATGCTTGATTTACTTCCCGGCTTTGGAAGGGATTGTAGGAGGCGTTCAGGATGCAGCTACGTCTGAGCACAACCTTTCACCCTCAGACGGATGGTCAGACGGAGAGGACCATTCAGACTCTCGAGGACATGCTCCGCGCATGTGTCCTCGACTTTGGTCGTAGCTGGGAGGACCACCTACCCTTGGTGGAGTTTGCGTACAACAACAGCTACCACTCCACCATCGGGATGGCACCTTACGAGGCATTGTACGACTGACCTTGTAGATCTCCTTTGTGCTGGACAGACCCTGGGGAGTCAGCACTTATGGGACCGGAGATGGTCCAGGCCATGACAGAGAAGGTCCAGGTCATCCAGGAGCGGATGAGGACACCTCAGAGCTGGCAGAAGTCATACGCTGACAGGAGGCGGAGGCCACTAGAGTTATAGGATGGCGACCACGTCTTCTTGCGGGTCCCACCTCGACGTGGTATACGGAGATTTGGCCGAGGCGGCAAGTTATCTCCGCGCTTCATCAGAGCCTTCCAGGTCCTCAGCAGGATTCGCGAGGTGGCTTATCACCTGGCTCTACCACCTCAGTTGCACCGGGTGCACGACGTCTTCTACGTGTCTCAGCTGAGGAGATACGTTCATGACCCAACGCACATCATTGACCATGGGGAGCTTGACATTGACGATGGGGCGACTTTTGCGAAGGTCCCGGTTGAGATCGAGGATCGACAGGAGCGGGTCCTACGTGGACGGTTGATTCCTCTAGTGCGCATCAGATGTCAGCATGGGAATCTCCAAGAGAGCACTTGGGAGAGGGAGGCTCAGATGCATGCTCAGTACCCTCATTTGTTTCCATAGTTTTGATGTATCTTTACAGGGACGTAAATCCCTGAGGTAGGAGTAATGTAAAGACCTGTAAAATTCAAGGGAAATTTTTTCTTAATTTTATTTATAATTTTACAAGAGCGTGGTTTCTGACGGCACCTGATTCCGAGGCCCGGTGTGCCCGGAATCAATTTCCGAAGTCTGGCTCGGGTACGTTCAGTGAACGAATGAGAGAGAATTTCTAACTTTTGAACCGGTGCCCGGAATCAAATTCTGAGGGCACCGATGATCTCGCAGCGCCGTTTTTCGCTTAAGGAGACCTTTTTCGAGGTTGAGTTTTATGCGGGTTGAGAGTTAGTTTTGGGGGAATTAAAAAGAAGTTAAATAAAATGTGGTAACACGTTTTATTTTTAACCATGTTGGTTATATCCTCCCAAAGGGAGTTAGAGGTGGGACCCACATCCACTTAACCTCCCTTGAGAGGATTAAGTGTGGTGGGGCCCACACGAAGCCTAACTCCTCAACACCCCCTTAAAACTCCCACAACTCCCACATTAATGTTGACAATTTGTTTAATTAATGAGGTGAGTTAAGTGTGGTTTATTTGAATTTCAATCTTTTGAAATTCTTTCCAACACTTTGCATTTAATTAATTAAACCAACTTAATTAATTATTTTGAGTGTTTGATTTCTTTTGAAATCATTTTGCCAACATTAAAATGAGAGATTCTATTCTTCTCTTTGGGTTGGCATAAAATTTGTGGGGAGAACTAAGGAGAGGAGAAGAACTTTTAGAAGACCTTCAACCTCTCGAAGAAGAACGATCCACGTCTCTAAAGAACGTGAAGCAACACCTTCTACCTTCTTCAACCGGAGCAAGGAAGGGAAGCACCGCTGCCCACAAAGTATTCTGAGAGTGTCGACACGACTCGACTCGACTCGACTTCACCGAGCGCTTCTTCCATCAATGTTGACGGAACGACACCGTTTCCATGACGCCCGACGTGCGACATCTTTTATCAAGTAGGGTATTGTTGTTGTTTTGTTTAATTATTTCCATTCTTGATTCTAGAATGTCGAACTTCGAGGATAACGAATAAATGTTATCGATTAATAAGAGGGGGACCAGACCGCAAAAACACGGCCGAACCCCCCTCCTTTGTTCTTGATTGTTTCTTGTGGCTGGAACGAGATGGCGTGGTTCCGTCACACCACGCGGGAATCGCACGGCAATTATTGTGTGGCACCGTCGCGCCGCGACGTGGAAAGAATTTCATGGACGCGACGTCGTCGCACCGCGTCGAAGGAAACCGAAGGCGCCACGGCCGGAGCGGGGCTGCGGCGGAGGGGCGCGGTGCCATCGCACCGCGCCGGATGATGGAGGCCGCGGCCGGTTCTGGGCCGCGGTGGAACATGATGAACGGCGGCCATCCGGGCCGCCGGTGTCGGAAGCCGGAGAAGAGGACCGGCCTTTGCCGGTCCTGTTGAGAAGAAGTCGGCCGGCCAAGTCAGGCCGGCCGGAAAGGTGGAAACCTGGGGAATTAAATTCCCCCGGGCAGCATAAATGGCCCACCATATTAGGGGGGCCGCGGTTACAAAGGGGGTCCAGCACCCCCCCCCCCCCCCGTTTTCCAATCAGCTCGGCCTTCGGCCGAGCTGGCAGCGCGCCCAGCGCGCTGCGTCCAGCCTAGCCGGTCCGCCAGGCCAGGCCGCGCCGCACCGGGTCGGGCTGCGCCGGGCCGGGTTGACCCTGTCCGGGGCGGGTCGACCCGGTTCGGGCCAACCGGGGGGTCTCGGGCCAGGACAGCCCAGGCCTGAAACCCCCGTTACCGAGCGGTTTGGATTCAAATGCCCATAACTCGGGCTACGGATCTCCAAACGACACGCCATCAGCGGCGATGTGATCCTTGGATCGAGATGGTCGTTTCGGTATATTGCACTCAAGGTTTCGGAATACTTTCAGTTCGGCCGGGTTGGTTCGTACACGAAACCAACCGGGCCCTCGGAGCGGAAACGCTCATATCTTGAGCTACAGACGTCCGATTGACGTGACGTCAGCTTTGTTGTGTTCCTCTTAGCGAGACAGATCTTTTGGAATACTCCGCCAGAGGTTTGGACGTAGGTAGAGTACGGTCGGGTTGGTTTTTCCTTAAAAACCAACCGGGCCCCTGGGACGAAAAAGCCAATAACTCTCAGACCGGGCGTCCGATTGACGTGTCGTCGGTTGCGTTGAGTTCCCGTTGACAATACGGAACTTTTGGATACATCAACTCTAGAATTTGAGACAGTTGATGTATCAGCCTCTCGGCTCGTGGAGCGGACCCTCCCGAACGAGCTTGTTGTGTGCGGGAACCATAGAGATGGTTGCGACTGCTACTGTGACTGCGACGACGACTGTGCAGACATCCTCAGTGGATTTGACGATGACGACTACAACACTCAGCGATCCTGTGTGGATCAGTGCTACCGATCCTGTGTGGGTCCGATCCTATGTGGGTCAGCGCTCAGCGGTCCTGTGTGAACCAGCGCCTACAGATCCTGTGTGGGTCCGATCCTGTGTGGGTCTTTGCGGGGGTTAGTACCTATCGATCCTTTGTGGGTCCGGCGACTTAGATGGATCAGTGATCATCTCTATCATCTTCGAAGATGTATACCTGTGTGAGCTGAATCCTGTTTACCTTTCTGTGTGGATTGTGTTGTGTTATCCTGTGTGGATTACGTTTTGCTTTCCTGTGTGGAATATGTATACTTTCCTGTGTGGACTGAGTTGTACTTGGGCTCGGAGGTTGGAGCGTATTGAAATGATGACTTAGGTATATGTATGGGCATATACCTAAGCAGAGTCGGTTGTTACTTCGTTTTTGTATCTTTCTTCTGTGGTTTATCCTTTGTGGATTTTGGGAGACCTTCGGGGGTCTCGGGGTCCCTACTGAGTAGCTTATACTCACCCCTGCACGGGCTATGCCCACACTACGTTGTGTTGGTTGCAGAAGACGGACAGCGTTGATCGTGGTTGAGGCTCGCAGAGCAGGACGGTACCTGGAGGTGGACCACTGGGCGGGACATGCTCGGAGCGGATGACAGAACCCGAGGAGCAGTGGAGCTATCTGTACCCACCCTTCAGGTGGGATTTCCAGTGGACAGCTCGGCGTAGCGTCTTTTACTTTACAGTTTCTATTTTCCCTTTTGAGTTGTACTTTACTTTCAGTTTGGGTTTGTATACTGACCCATTTACTTTTTCTCACTTTCAGCTGTACTCTGTTTTTACTTAGTGTTTACTTTTCCGCTTGCTTACTATGTGGTGCTTGTTTACTTTACAAAGGCAATTCCTTCCCTTTTTACTGGGATTTATGCCTTGGTGCTAGTCGCCAGCCCCTGGCCTATGGAAGGCGGGCTTAGGGTAGTCACGGCACGGGCCCTGAGGACGGGTCGTGACAGTCTGTACATAATAACTTTTAAATTAGAATAATAACTATAAATGAAGTACTTGGATAAAAAAGGGAGAAAAAGAAAATCCCTTACATTAAGGGGATATATTCTTAAATATTGAGGAGAGTTCCTTGGAACCTTAAAAGCTCCTTATAAAGGCTTCATAGAGGAAAAAATTAAGGGAACTTCATGCTTAATGGTTTGGGAATGAATTAAGTGGGGTGTATAGGTGGGTATTTATATAAAATGTGGGAGGATTGTTTATTAATTTCTAAATATATGCCTTTGGGATCTAGGTTGTGTAAAATACAAAACCATGGGCTTACCCATGGGTTTGGATAATGTTTTATGAAATTTAGAAGGTAGTTTTAGAGTAATTTGAGTTTCATAACTAAAATTCAATATTTTATATTACTTTTATCATGAGAAAATAATTTTTACATAAAATAATGTTTTTAAACCCATAATTTTCCATTTTAGACTTTGGAAAGTTATTTATCGGTTTGAAAATTTATTTTAATTCATTAAAATAGAATATATTAATAAAAAATTATTTTTGATATTGGACTCTTTTTATGAATTATTACGTCATTATTACATATTTATGAAGTCATAAAACTTACTAAAAAGTCGTAACTCAAATTTTAATATTCACTAAAAAATAAATTATTTTAAAAAATTCTCAAAATTTAACCCTAACCCAAATTAGCATGATAATTTCAAATATAATATTTATTTTATCAAAATAATTTTCTAAATATAATAAATTTATATTTTAAATAAAAAACCTTATTTATGGAAAAATAACATTTTTTATGACATAATCAATATTCTAACCCTTAAAAAATCAACTTGAATATTATAAAATTATTTTATCATTTATATTAAAAAATAGTGTTTTATAAGAGTATTTTATGAAAAATTATTTTATTTAAAATACTTTAATTTATCATAAAAGTTTATTTTAGTTTCATATTTTCCTAAAATAATATTTTGTTTTCTTGATATCCAAAAATCTATTTATCATATTAATTTTATATTTATGTGTATTTTTAAAATAAAATAATAATAATAATGGAATTGAAGAAATCTATATTTCATTTCTAAGAAGAAAATTACACTTTTATAACACTAAGGTTTAGATACACAACCCCTTATTACACCGACATATTCCTTAAGGGTAAGGTATGTGATGATGGTACTTTCATGGGGTGCCTTAGTTAACATTGATCTAGTGGTGATCTACACTAAATTGAACTCATCTCATAGTTGATTACGATCAATCCTTGATGAGGTGCTTCTTTGCCTTGGTCAAGTTAAAACCCCAATGACATTACCTCCCTCCCAAGTTCAGATAACTAAGATTCAAAAGGCATGATCCTACCAGTTGAGGGAATCCTTTCTCCCTTTTTTATAAATTATATCTTATTATTACCCTTTATATACACTAATTATAATGGAAAAATTATTACCAGTGGTCATATTAACCAACAATCATATTAACCAATGATTAGGTAATAGTAATATCCTAACAATCACTTTTCCATTTATACT